>OY720239.1:23603472-23949087 GCA_963082625.1 Pasiphila rectangulata
GATGTTGAAAGCGACGAAAATATTGAGCCAAAAAACTTCGTGAGTCTTTCGAAAGCTCCAGCGGAAGGTTCGTTTGTTTTAGTGGAGTTCCAAGCACAACATAATAAAAAGGTTTTCTACGTTGGTAAAGTTCTCAATGAAAACGCTGGAAAAGATGTGGAAATAACATTCCTGAGAAAAAGTCAAAAGACGGAGAACACATTTCGACTACCGAATGTGCCTGATATAGCTACAGTAGCTTTGTATGACATAAAACTTGTCCTGCCTACTCCGTCCTATTCGGGCCAGACTAAACGCCAACAAGGAATTTACACTTTTGACAAGAGTTTTGCTCATATCGATATTCGATAAAATGAATGAAGATACTTTCATTGACCAGGTTCACTAAAGGTAGCGGTTGGCGGCCACGATCGCGACAGGTGACAGAGACAGGAGACCCAAAACAGGCCGTTCGCGCCATTGATTACCGTCAATCGACGTCATATCATCACATCACATCATACCGTCAACGGCGCGAGCCGCCTATCTCGGTCTCCAGTCTCGGTCTCCTGTCGCGGTCGCGGCCGCCAACCACTACCTTAACCTCAACTTATTTTGATTCCTCAAACGGTATTTAACCGATTTTTTTGAATGTTTTTTGATTACTTAAGTCCAGAAGTTTCATAGATATTATTTTTGTTATGTTTTTTTAGTTGATTTTTACAATTTTTACAAACACAAACGACGCATTTAAAAAGTCGATAAAAGAGATCTTAGATAAATAATGCCTACAAATACCTACCAACGATAACCTTAGAAATTTTCAAGACTGTTTGTATTTAATGTGTAGAATTAATGAATAACGATGAGACTGATATTATTGCCTAAATTTGTGATTTAAGAATAATAGTACTCATAGAAAAGTGCATATCATGTTTGTTATGTACTTAGTAGATATAATAAGGCAACTCAAACCTATTTCATAATAAAAAAATACATTTAATTTGTCATGTTTTCACTGTACCCCATATATTCACCCTACCCCGGCCTATGATCCAAGGTACCCCGGGCCTGTGGAACAGTGAATCATTTCCCATTTTTAAAAAAAAAGCCCATAAATCCTTAAATAAAATAGTTAGAGTTAAAATCACTTAGGAAAATTATTAGCCAGATAATGTAGCTGTAGGATAAAATAATAAAAAACCGGCTAGGTAAGATACAACCAGAGATTATGAGGCCTACAAACATTTGTGACCCACCGTTACCCTGCTTCCCCTACTCCTATAATATGGGTATCAAATGAAAGGGCTTTTTGAGAATAACTCAAAAAATGAAATGACTATATTCTGAATCCAACATGGCGGAACATCCAAGATGGCGGACTAGTTATTCTTAATGCACTCTAATAATATGGGTATCAAATGAAAGGGTTTGCTGAGAATAACTCAAAAAATTAAATGACGTCTTTCTGAATTCAACATGGCGGAACACCCAAGATGGCGGACTTGTTATTTTTAATGGACTCCTACAATATGGGTATCAAATGAAAGGGCTTGCAGAGAATAATTCGAAAATGAAATGACGATACTCTGAATCCAACATGATGGAACATCCAAGATGGCGGACTAGTTATCCTTAATGCACTCTTATAATATGGGTATCAAATGAAAGGCCTTGCTGAGAGTTACTCGAAAAATAAAATGACATCACATTAAATCCAACATGGCGGTATATTCAAGATGGCGGACTAATTCGAAAAATGAAATAACGTCACTCTAAATCCAATATGGCTGGTTCCCTGCTCGCCGCTGCTGCGTGGAGCTTGAAACTCGGACAATGTTGGCTGTTGCCACGGTTCCGACGTCCCGGGACACGGCGACGCGTGCCCCCCTGCTGCTGCTAGGGGTGTAGCGGGACGCAGAAATAGTTTCTCCTCTGTCTTAGTGTCAAAGGATAAGTATTTTTGCATGTGTGCACGTGAATTAATGTAAAATTCTGATGTTCGCTTATAAGCATCACCAGTGAAATAGTCATACGATTTATCATCAAATTCACATAATTTTATATGATTGGACTGGAACTCATGCCGTATGTTTCTAGAGAGCTCAGCCTTTTCTTTATGTATGCTTGATATTTCCGATCAGCGCCATCCTTCTTGAAGTTGCTAATGAGCTGATTCAGCATTCCGATGATTTGGCTTTGATTTGTCAAGAGATCCTCCATGGTGGTGGACATGATAAGTTTTTATGTTCTGACTCACCGAAGACTGCGTTCTCACCTACGGTCACAGTTGTAGGCTATGACCTTGGGCAATCCAGTTTAGGCACAATTTCACGAAACAAATAGCATTCGCGAAATATCCCGCCTTCGGAGGCTAGAAGGACCATTTGATGTATGGGGCATCAAATAAAAAGGGTTAGTTATAATCACTGCACACTTTATTGTAATACTTAATTAATAATTAGTGGGAAGATGTGTTTATGAGCCGCGATGATATTATGGACTGGCGCGGATGGTCGCATGTCGCGCCCGGGTTCCACGGTATAATTCTGAGAATGCAACTCAGCATTTACTTATTGTTGTACGAACCGTAGAATACCCAAGATGGCGGACTAGTTATTTTAGGATATCAAATAAAAGGGCTTGCTGAGTTACTCGAAAAATTATGTGACATCACTGCCAATAAATGGTTTTCACGAGTAGTAGATAAAAAAAAAATAACAGAGTTAAACGTGTACTAGATTTAAAGTTACATCTTAGATTGCGGGGCACCTCGTAGCCGTAGGACGCGATGTACATATCATTATGTGTTATTTGAGGTGAGAGTGTGAAAATATCCACATTAAGTTTATCATCCTCGATTAATATAAATATGTTTATTTTCTCTTACTTAATCTAAACAACTTCCAGGGTGTGGGACTCTCTTTTAAGTATATAATACCTGTGCTAGAGAGTCTTGCTCTACATCACGATTGTTCGCAATTTTACTGAAATAAACCCAGCGTTTGAGTTGGTTGAGAACTCTGCTCTCGAAGTTGTCGACGCGTATGTATACCTAGGACAAACAGTCCAATTAGGTAGGTCCAACTTCGAGAAAGAGGTCAATCGACGAATCCAACACGCTGCCCGCGTTTGGGAAACTACGCAAAGTTTTTTCGTCCAAAATTCCTCAGTGCCTTAAGACGAAAGTCTACAATCAGTGTGTGTTACCAGTGATGACATATGGAACCGAGACGTGGTCATTTCACGATTGGCCTTATGAATAAGCTCAGAGTCGCTCTACGAGCTTTGGAGAGGGCTATGCTCGGGGTTTCTTTACGCGATCGAATCAGAAATGAGGAGATACGTAGAAGAACTCGGGTCACGACATAGCCAATCGGATTAGCACGTTGAAGTGGCAATGGGCAGGCCATGTAGCTCGCAGAACAGATGGCCGATGGGGCCGAAAAGTTCTCGAGTGGAGGCCACGGACCGGCAAGCGCAGCGTAGGACGTCCACCTACAAGATGGGATGGTAACCTGGTGAAGACCGCAGGTCGACGGTGGATGCAGATCGCTTCCAACCGCAATAACTGGATATCCATGAGGGGGGCCTATGTCCAGCAGTGGACGTCCTACGGCTGAAATGATGATGATGAAACCAAGCGTGCGAGTCGGCGGTACGGCGCGCGTGTCGGAGCTGGCGGCGCCCGGCACGCGCCTGGCCGCGCCGCGCGCCTCCGACGCCGACCAGCCGGGCCCGCACGCCACGCTGCACTACGACGTGCTGCCGGGGCCGCACAGCGTGAGTACCTCTCATCGTCAGCACCATCGTCCGACCAGCCGGACTCGCACGCTTGGTTTCATCATCATCATTTCAGCCGTAGGACGTCCACTGCTGGACATAGGCCCCCCTCATGGATATCCAGTTATTGCGGTTGGAAGCGATCTGCATCCACCGTCGACCTGCGGTCTTCACCAGGTTACCATCCCATCTTGTAGGTGGACGTCCTACGCTGCGCTTGCCGGTCCGTGGCCTCCACTCGAGAACTTTTCGGCCCCATCGGCCATCTGTTCTGCGAGCTACATGGCCTGCCCATTGCCACTTCAACGTGCTAATCCGATTGGCTATGTCGTGACCCGAGTTCTTCTACGTATCTCCTCATTTCTGATTCGATCGCGTAAAGAAACTCCGAGCATAGCCCTCTCCAAAGCTCGTAGAGCGACTCTGAGCTTATTCATAAGGCCAATCGTGAAATGACCACGTCTCGGTTCCATATGTCATCACTGGTAACACACACTGATTGTAGACTTTCGTCTTAAGGCACTGAGGAATTTTGGACGAAAAAACTTTGCGTAGTTTCCCAAACGCGGGCAGCGTGTTGGATTCGTCGATTGACCTCTTTCTCGAAGTTGGACCTACCTAATTGGACTGTTTGTCCTAGGTATACATACGCGTCGACAACTTCGAGAGCAGAGTTCTCAACCAACTCAAACGCTGGGTTTATTTCAGTAAAATTGCGAACAATCGTGATGTAGAGCAAGACTCTCTAGCACAGGTATTATATACTTAAAAGAGAGTCCCACACCCTGGAAGTTGTTTAGATTAAGTAAGAGAAAATAAACATATTTATATTAATCGAGGATGATAAACTTAATGTGGATATTTTCACACTCTCACCTCAAATAACACATAATGATATGTACATCGCGTCCTACGGCTACGAGGTGCCCCGCAATCTAAGATGTAACTTTAAATCTAGTACACGTTTAACTCTGTTATTTTTTTTTTATCTACTACTCGTGAAAACCATTTATTGGCAGTGATGTCACATAATTTTTCGAGTAACTCAGCAAGCCCTTTTATTTGATATCCTAAAATAACTAGTCCGCCATCTTGGGTATTGTACGGTTCGTACAACAATAAGTAAATGCTGAGTTGCATTCTCAGAATTATACCGTGGAACCCGGGCGCGACATGCGACCATCCGCGCCAGTCCATAATATCATCGCGGCTCATAAACACATCTTCCCACTAATTATTAATTAAGTATTACAATAAAGTGTGCAGTGATTATAACTAACCCTTTTTATTTGATGCCCCATACATCAAATGGTCCTTCTAGCCTCCGAAGGCGGGATATTTCGCGAATGCTATTTGTTTCGTGAAATTGTGCCTAAACTGGATTGCCCAAGGTCATAGCCTACAACTGTGACCGTAGGTGAGAACGCAGTCTTCGGTGAGTCAGAACATAAAAACTTATCATGTCCACCACCATGGAGGATCTCTTGACAAATCAAAGCCAAATCATCGGAATGCTGAATCAGCTCATTAGCAACTTCAAGAAGGATGGCGCTGATCGGAAATATCAAGCATACATAAAGAAAAGGCTGAGCTCTCTAGAAACATACGGCATGAGTTCCAGTCCAATCATATAAAATTATGTGAATTTGATGATAAATCGTATGACTATTTCACTGGTGATGCTTATAAGCGAACATCAGAATTTTACATTAATTCACGTGCACACATGCAAAAATACTTATCCTTTGACACTAAGACAGAGGAGAAACTATTTCTGCGTCCCGCTACACCCCTAGCAGCAGCAGGGGGGCACGCGTCGCCGTGTCCCGGGACGTCGGAACCGTGGCAACAGCCAACATTGTCCGAGTTTCAAGCTCCACGCAGCAGCGGCGAGCAGGGAACCAGCCATATTGGATTTAGAGTGACGTTATTTCATTTTTCGAATTAGTCCGCCATCTTGAATATACCGCCATGTTGGATTTAATGTGATGTCATTTTATTTTTCGAGTAACTCTCAGCAAGGCCTTTCATTTGATACCCATATTATAAGAGTGCATTAAGGATAACTAGTCCGCCATCTTGGATGTTCCATCATGTTGGATTCAGAGTATCGTCATTTCATTTTCGAATTATTCTCTGCAAGCCCTTTCATTTGATACCCATATTGTAGGAGTCCATTAAAAATAACAAGTCCGCCATCTTGGGTGTTCCGCCATGTTGAATTCAGAAAGACGTCATTTAATTTTTTGAGTTATTCTCAGCAAACCCTTTCATTTGATACCCATATTATTAGAGTGCATTAAGAATAACTAGTCCGCCATCTTGGATGTTCCGCCATGTTGGATTCAGAATATAGTCATTTCATTTTTTGAGTTATTCTCAAAAAGCCCTTTCATTTGATACCCATATTATAGGAGTAGGGGAAGCAGGGTAACGGTGGATCACAAATGTTTGTAGGCCTCATAATCTCTGGTTGTATCTTACCTAGCCGGTTTTTTATTATTTTATCCTACAGCTACATTATCTGGCTAATAATTTTCCTAAGTGATTTTAACTCTAACTATTTTATTTAAGGATTTATGGGCTTTTTTTTTTAAAATGGGAAATGATTCACTGTTCCACAGGCCCGGGGTACCTTGGATCATAGGCCGGGGTAGGGTGAATATATGGGGTACAGTGAAAACATGACAAATTAAATGTATTTTTTTATTATGAAATAGGTTTGAGTTGCCTTATTATATCTACTAAGTACATAACAAACATGATATGCACTTTTCTATGAGTACTATTATTCTTAAATCACAAATTTAGGCAATAATATCAGTCTCATCGTTATTCATTAATTCTACACATTAAATACAAACAGTCTTGAAAATTTCTAAGGTTATCGTTGGTAGGTATTTGTAGGCATTATTTATCTAAGATCTCTTTTATCGACTTTTTAAATGCGTCGTTTGTGTTTGTAAAAATTGTAAAAATCAACTAAAAAAACATAACAAAAATAATATCTATGAAACTTCTGGACTTAAGTAATCAAAAAACATTCAAAAAAATCGGTTAAATACCGTTTGAGGAATCAAAATAAGTTGAGGTTAAGGTAGTGGTTGGCGGCCGCGACCGCGACAGGAGACCGAGACTGGAGACCGAGATAGGCGGCTCGCGCCGTTGACGGTATGATGTGATGTGATGATATGACGTCGATTGACGGTAATCAATGGCGCGAACGGCCTGTTTTGGGTCTCCTGTCTCTGTCACCTGTCGCGATCGTGGCCGCCAACCGCTACCTTTAGTGAACCTGGTCAATGAAAGTATCTTCATTCATTTTATCGAATATCGATATGAGCAAAACTCTTGTCAAAAGTGTAAATTCCTTGTTGGCGTTTAGTCTGGCCCGAATAGGACGGAGTAGGCAGGACAAGTTTTATGTCATACAAAGCTACTGTAGCTATATCAGGCACATTCGGTAGTCGAAATGTGTTCTCCGTCTTTTGACTTTTTCTCAGGAATGTTATTTCCACATCTTTTCCAGCGTTTTCATTGAGAACTTTACCAACGTAGAAAACCTTTTTATTATGTTGTGCTTGGAACTCCACTAAAACAAACGAACCTTCCGCTGGAGCTTTCGAAAGACTCACGAAGTTTTTTGGCTCAATATTTTCGTCGCTTTCAACATCTTCATCCTTATCGTCAAAACATCCTTCTTCTTCGGAGTAGATGCTTATTTTGTCTGCTTCATCGTCGTTAGAATCATCGCTTTGCATAACCTTTTTTTTAATTTTCTTCGCGATCTTCTTACGTGTCCATGTCCCGCTTTTCTATTTCATCTTTGTTGACAACAGATGGCCGATGGGGCCGAAAAGTTCTCGAGTGGAGGCCACGGACCGGCAAGCGCAGCGTAGGACGTCCACCTACAAGATGGGATGGTAACCTGGTGAAGACCGCAGGTCGACGGTGGATGCAGATCGCTTCCAACCGCAATAACTGGATATCCATGAGGGGGGCCTATGTCCAGCAGTGGACGTCCTACGGCTGAAATGATGATGATGAAACCAAGCGTGCGAGTCCGGCTGGTCGGACGATGGTGCTGACGATGAGAGGTACTCACGCTGTGCGGCCCCGGCAGCACGTCGTAGTGCAGCGTGGCGTGCGGGCCCGGCTGGTCGGCGTCGGAGGCGCGCGGCGCGGCCAGGCGCGTGCCGGGCGCCGCCAGCTCCGACACGCGCGCGCGGTACGGCGCGCGTGTCGGACGATGGTGCTGACGATGAGAGGTACTCACGCTGTGCGGCCCCGGCAGCACGTCGTAGTGCAGCGTGGCGTGCGGGCCCAGCTGGTCAGCGTCGGAGGCGCGCGGCGCGGCCAGGCGCGTGCCGGGCGCCGCCAGCTCCGACACGCGCGCGCGGTACGGCGCGCGTGTCGGACGATGGTGCTGACGATGAGAGGTACTCACGCTGTGCGGCCCCGGCAGCACGTCGTAGTGCAGCGTGGCGTGCGGGCCCGGCTGGTCAGCGTCGGAGGCGCGCGGCGCGGCCAGGCGCGTGCCGGGCGCCGCCAGCTCCGACACGCGCGCGCGGTACGGCGCGCGTGTCGGACGATGGTGCTGACGATGAGAGGTACTCACGCTGTGCGGCCCCGGCAGCACGTCGTAGTGCAGCGTGGCGTGCGGGCCCGGCTGGTCAGCGTCGGAGGCGCGCGGCGCGGCCAGGCGCGTGCCGGGCGCCGCCAGCTCCGACACACGCGCGCGGTACGGCGCGCCCGCCCACGCCGGCGCGTTGTCGTTCACGTCCCACACGCGTACCGACACCGGGATTATGAAGCTCTGCGGACAAAGACTCACTTCCTATAGTAGCTAGTACACGCAAATAAATGATGAGTCTAACAATAATAGTCATCCGAATCGGTTGCGGCTTCGGTGGTCTTATTTTCGCTTATGCGTGTGGATGAATGCTAAGATGACTTATGTAGGTACTTATGTAGCCAATTTTGGCTTGATGATGGTATGGCGATGTCTTCAAGAGCTCGGGTCACAAGAAAAAGAAGCGGGAACAATCATGCAAGATCGGAATGATCGAACTTTGCCCCGATTTTCTACGGTTTATAGGATTATATGGCCCTCAACCGAACTTTGTGTCACTGCCTCACGGTCTCTTCGTCAGCCTGTAGCACCTCAATGCTAACAGACTACACTAAGCTTTTTGTATCTCTACGATCCTGCGTTTTCCCTGTTATCCAATCCAGTTGCTTTGTGAACGTGATTACCTCGGTATTGCAATTATTGTATGTCATTAAGTCACATAAAAGAGGGCTCCTTAATCGTTTTTTCACCGCCATTAAGGGTGCATCTGCACTAGTAGAGTGGGCACTCACAGGGTCGCTGGTCCCCCGGCGGTCGCAGCGCACGTTGACGTACACGTTGCTGGGCCCGAGCTGCTCCTCGCGGTCCAGCGCGCGCAGCAGCGTCAGGTTCTTGGAGGCGGGCGCCAGCGCCACGGCCGCGCCGCGCTCCTGCACGCGCAGGCTGATGTCGCCGGCGGCGCTGGCGTCGCCGTTCACGCTCAGGGTACCTGGGGGTACAGTCACTTTCAGAAGACTGGTTCAGCTACTTGAGGGAGACATTTAAGAATTATTTTTGAGTCCAATGTACGAAAGGCCGCCATTTGATTTTATTAATAATTACTAAAGTGTGTCGTTCCAAGATAATTGGAGGCAAAGATAAATCATAAGTATCTTAATGTCGGTCGACCTGCACTTCGACACTATCCCGGGTCGGGACTCGATATTATACTGGGACAATATTAATAGTGCAAAACTTCTTATATTTTTGTTCTTCACTACTTTCATTAAAACGTAACATAAACAAAAGCAAAACTGAAAACGTCAACTTTATGTCCGGACTCTTAAAGCAGTAAAAACTCCCAAGACATGATCAGATTTTTTAGTCCTCTTTTGAAAACCTACGAACCTATGACGCTGCCGACCGGGGTGTCCTCGCCGATAAAGAAGCTCTCCACAGCACCGCCGTTCATCAGGTAGCAGCGGCTGTCCTGGATCGCTGCAAATACGACCAACTTGATATTAAACTTGAACTTAAAGACGCTTTCAGTCCATTTTGAAAGTTTGTACGATCTGACGAAACACCTATCGAACTTTAGTTAACTTAAATCTTTGTTCTTTAATAGCTGTATTTAATTAAAAGAGTCTTTAATCCTTAAGACTCAATATGCAACTTTTGAAATACATAGATACCTCTTTCCATATAATCGGAGTGCGCTGCATGAAATGTAAAAAAACATTGTAGCGCATGTATTGAATCACCGTAACAGTTGTAGAACAAGCCGCGGACGGAAGCCGCACAATTCAATCAAAGCGCACAAGCTCACTCACTGGACTCATCAATAAATGTAATGAGTTTAAAAAGCAGGTCGTGTTCCATTAATGCTAATCCGTGGTGAGGGGTGTCCAAAACTACAATTTTATTAATGATTTTGATATATCAAATCACGGAGTCTAAGCGTTGTGCGCCTGAAAATAATATGTTTACTATGTCAACGAGTATCAACATAGTTCTTCTACAAACTTTAACATGTTAGCAACCCTAACGTTTGTATTAAGGGCGAGAGGCGGGGGTGGTCATTTCCGAGCGACGACCTACCATGCCCCAGGAAGGACAGGAAGCAGCACGTTTAACGTTTTTATACTAATGCTTTGAAAAAGTTTTTTTCAGTGATATTAAAACGTCCGATTAAACTAGCTCTTTACGTAATGAGCATGAGAGGTGAAAATATGGTCAGTGAAGTTTAATGCAGGACGAGTGGACGAGTGGTCAAGGATAAGTTAATAGAGTAACTCCGGGGATGAACTCTGACCCGGTCCTCCGTTCCCAAGACCGGAGCTATCATCATTACAGGCAGTTTGGCTGAACCGCAGTAATCACAGGTCAACATTAATCTCATGCGAGTTTCAAATTACGAGTATAATAATGACATGTTATTCAATCTTTAATCCAGTGAAAGCCATGCGCCAAACCGAAACCTAATGCAACGTGAGTCACGGTTTCCGCAAAGAACACTACGCAGTGATATTAATAGAAATTCGTACAAAGATGCATCTGGAACAGTGGCTTATCTAACATCTTTGCGCTGTGTAAGCGAACAGTGGGCTGTGGATACAAACGTGCATAACAAATGCAATAAAATTGTACAATGCGATGGTATCAGCGTGGCATGGTGACAATAGAACTGTATGCTAACTAGCTAGCCTAGGTCACAGTTAACAGGATGGCTCTAACTGATCGCTGTTATCACTCGATTACATCTTAAATGCACTTGAAACGTCGCAACTAAAACATGTTTCGTGGATAAGTGCAGTAAAAAGCTCTCTCAACGTGTAGGCCCGTAATCTAGTGCTGGTTTGGTTGTTGGGTACCGTGGCGGACGCAGGTACTCACGGCGGGACCTCATGGAGAGAGCGATGGAGGCGACGGTGGCCGGCGCGGGGGGCGGGGGGGGCTCGGCGCCGCCTCTCTCTCGCCACCCATCTCCCACTGAACCCCAAACGAAACACTCATGAGTCAGATGCATCATCATCATTTCAGCCGTAAAACGTCCACTACTGAACTAAGGCCTCCCTCATGGATCTCCATGAGGGGTAGTTGCCATACTCACCGCGCTTGGCAGGCGGGTTGGTAAGCGCAGTATGGGATGTTGATATACGGAAAGACGCTGCTGCCCATCTACCGGAGGTGTCCCTTAGCAGGCTCTTACTGCATCCACGGGTAGGAGAGGAGGGGTAACATTCTACTGCCGGCACCCCACGGCATGCATGCCAATAATAAAAATCTTCATATTGCAATTATTCGTCGATTTTTCATTTTTCCTTTCGGGATGGAGAATGCAGGGTTCTCCTTTATTTATATTTATTTTATATATTTAAGAAGTTTGCCAGTTAGGTTCGTGATAGCAGCGGGTAGACAATGTACAATACTTACACCCCAACGCGGTTAGAAATAGATTAAATTAGGCCAGTTGCGTGTCGGGCCACCCGCTATGCAGGGTTCCGTAGTTAACCGTAGAAGTTGATGTTAGAAGTATATTAACAGAAAAAATAATTAAGTTTTCGGTTCAAAGTATTCCGGTGTTCGGTAAACCATATCATTTATTTGAGCGAAAATTTCTCAGAAACTAAAAAAGCTAGCCTGACCGTTATGATGATGATTTTTTCAGATTTGTAAAGATTTGAGGTTTTAGAGGAGGGACGCCCGAGAAAAAGGTTTTCAAAACTTTAATATTTCGCAAACGTAACCCTAAATCGAATTGTATTCGCAACCCTTAAATTGTTTTAAAATTCCTATTCAACAATACCCCGCATAATAGGAAAATAAAAAAAGTTCATCCCCATCTTACGTGCATTGATTTATAATTTTTCATAATTTTTTTATAGCGTATTCTCGGCGTGAATATTTTACATGACACTGCAAAATTATAGCTTTCTAAGACTAATGGTCTCTTCACGAAGCCGACGACAGACTGACAGACAGAAAAAGCAAAACTATAAGGGTTCCTTGTTGTACTACAAACCCTAAAAAAATATTTTTGCATTGCTTCTGTAGCGATACTACAGATTTTGTCACTTGTATAGTATTATTAGGGCAGTATTTTAGAACATCATACTATAATGACGATTTATTTTCTATTAACAATGAAAATGATGTCAAAAAATCTCCATTCAAGAATAATTTAAGTCTGAGTTATGTTTTGTAATTTCGGTAAGTTCGAGAATTATTCCAGTTTACGAAATTATGAAATGATTAGTTTTATAATAGGGCTTTTCACAGCAGGTGCGCAGAGACAAGTGGGGCACCGGAAGCGTCTCGCAATAAATCCCCTGCCGCTTCCGGCCGGTTCGTTTGAATCCAACATGGCGGGTCATAGGTCGATCTAGGTCGCGACAACACTAGCCCATCTAGCCTTCCGCCCAACAGGGCTGCTAGCCACTTTCAGCCTCGATACCACCCACCATGACATTATTTGATAAAAAAAGCTGTTAATTAAATGTGGCTTCCACTGTTAAACTGATGCTAAAATACTTTAATAAATATACTTTCTATATGAAAGCAAAAAATATGTTCATTTATTATGTACAAAATATGAAAGCATCTATAAGTCGACTGATTATGAAAGGCACCGTTCGGAGAAAAGGCGAACGCGGCCGGAGACGATTTCAAGCAAATTACAGATTGTCGACGATAGTCTCCGATCTGATTCGTCCGCACTAAGTACCCTCATTACTGGCATTCGTTTATTTATAATACGTATTACGAGATAGTGATCTTATGCAAGTACGTTCTTTATCGAACACTCTAAAATATATGTACACTTCTGATAATCAAATCTGCCTACGTTGTAGGTATTCGCAATGTCGGCTTAAGTACGACTATCAAAGCCTTATTCAATAAAAACACATTCGAGTCAAATACCCGCCTCCATATCGAGGATAAACATAACTACTATAGTTGTGCTGCAATGCACTGAAATCCGGCTCTAAGGACTAACAGTATTCCTTACGTTATCGACAAAACTTACAATTAGGTAAGAAATACGAATTGAAGAAGTGGTAACGATAGATTTCCTTCTTGCAAGACAGCAGGACGTGTAAGGCAGGCACAATACAGCTGCGCTGGCCGGCGGAAGCACGCATGGCGGCGCGCGACCCCTCGCTACCAACCGCGCGGTGTCACAGAGCTTCTCAACCAATAGCAAACATGATTTCATTTCACCAATACAAGTGTTACTTATTGAATAAAATATTTTCTAGAAATATCTTCATGAGAGTGAGTTAGGACCTTTGTGTTTTCATTCGTTTCAGCCGTAAAACGTCCACAACTGAACACAGGCCTCGCTCATGGATCTCCATGAGGGGTAGTTGCCATACTCACGCTGGGCAGGCGGGTTGGCGAGCGCAGTACGGGATGTTGGTAAACGGAATGACGCTGCTGCACATCTTCCGGAGGTATCGCTTAGCAGGCTCTTACTGCATCCATGGGTATGTGAGGAGGGGTAACATTCTACTGCCGGCACCCCACGGCGCGTGTGTTCATATTGTAATGTATATTGATTTAGAATATTTGAGCGGAATCTTCTCGACTCACTTAACCAGACTTTTGTCTAGAACGTTTACTGAGGTTTCGTAATTTTTTTATTGTATCGCGGACTCACGGTGCACTTTCGCGTAAATTGGAAATGCAAATAAAATTAATCTTTTTATTGTACAGACTACAGAGGAATTCATAATTATGGACCACATCAATCGTTCAATTTTTAGTCGGAATCTCAACTTAATTCATTCCTTTGTTAAAACTATTACTGTAGCGATAAATTGTTGAGTGGAGGCCAGTCTGAAGTCAATTTGTAAAACGCAGCGCGGCGTTACCGTCTTCATTAGAGAGTGTGACCGTAGACAAAGTTAATATTTTATTTAAATCGATCTAGTTAACGGTCATCATTTCAACAAATAATTATGCAACGGTACTCTCAGTTTACACAGTTATGCAAAATTGATTATAATATTAATCTATTTCTCTGGATAAATAAATACAACAACATAAGAAAATCTGGCAGTACATAGTTTACTGTTTTAAACCAGTTGAATAGTTAAATAAACCGAGTAAACGTAGGTTCTTTATAGAATATTGCAAAACAACGCATCACTGAATATGTCCTGGACACGATGAGACTTAATTTAATAAATGGTTTCAGTATAAATGTATGGTTGAACTTTGATACAACTTCACAAAGAAATAAAGCTGAAACTGAAAACTGAAAAGAAATATTATTGAAACCTAGAAGATAGAAATATACAGTCCACCCACGACAATCATTATGGATTGAATGATGCTTTTGTTCCAAACAAAAGCAATTGCAAGGCGCTAAAATACTTGACGCAACTCAAAGAACTTTGTACTAAACAAATTGTATATCGTCTTATAAAATGGGGCCATATCAGCTCATAAAAATAATTGAATATTTTTGCTTTGAACGGAAATGAGTGGTTACCTAATGGAGGCGCGGAAGATGGTCATTACAAAGTGTGGATTAATGATTAGAGAACAATGAGCTTCCGACGGACAAATCCACAACTCATTAGACAAGTGAATAACTGCCTGAATTCTTTGTTGTTCTCTAAAATACTTCATTAGCGAAGGTCAGATGATAAGAATTGAAGAAACCATGAAAACTTCAAAAAGATGGAGCGATGGGGTCCTCGAGCGTATTGCTCTTTGCTCATGCAAACAAACAAACAAACCCTCATGGGTTCAGATTCAGATTCAGGGAACTTAGCAACCGGATATTGCGTTATAATTCTTTGTTTGCAAAGTTACGCAAAGTCCCGGTTGCGTCACAGTGTTTACTAACCCGATTGTCACCAATTAACAAGTACAGTTAGTTGCAGGCGGCAGAGGAAGCGACGACCCTCGCGGAGACAATGGAGCGCCAGGCCGAACGCCGAACACTAACCATGCAAACTGTTCCAATGTTACACAAGACGTTCTGATGTTACGGACGCTGTGACGAAAACAATGACGCAAAGAGTCTGAGTATTTCAGAGGCATAACGTTCTGCCATATTTTGACCAAAATCAATTCAGCAATTTGTTTAACGTTTATAGTATAGTGATAGCCTACCTGTTCTAAATATAGAACAATAGTCACATTCTACCTTGTAGGTAACTGAATAAGGCACTTATCATAAAAGTATGCGATAGCGTGGCACTTCTTCCTGTCCTAGTGAATAATATATGTTGAGCAACGTCAACGTTTTTCCTATGTATCTGGGTAATGGGACGACAAGAATAAGTAAAAGCAGTGTTGTTTATAGTTAAGTGTGAGTTTTAACTCTGCAATATATTTTTATGTTTACGTGTTGTAATTGTGCGGTGAAGTATCGGCAGGTCACCGACCGACGACAAAGGCTGTGTGCGATATTAAGGAGGCAGGCGTCTAATTAGTTGAGGCACGGGAGCAGCGAGCCCGGCACGCGCACTCCACATTACCACACGCCCGCGCCACTCGCGACGGACGACCGAGGTATTAATTAGACATTTGATTACGCCGTCAGAACCAACTTACACCAAGATGATATGGGCGAGTGTAGGTATCTTAAATCAGCAGCGAAGTCACCGAAATGCGGCTTAGAAAGCAGATGCCGTGTCCGCCGACAGACAGGTGTTTCCAGCGTTTGACCTCGCTCGTGCCGGTGGCGTCAGGCGGTCAGGTCGGCGAACGCCCCTCTGCAAATAAAGCAAAGCACCCCTGGCACTCGCTAATAGCTTGTTTACAGTTATGTAGCTGAAGGATTTGTTTGCCTGTTGCCAACATTTTTTACCCACGAATTTTATAAAGTTAGCCGTCAAGTATATAATAACTTCAACAATTGATCGCATACATACATTAATTTATATAAATCAGGCCAGGTGCGTGTCGGGCGACGTGCTTTGTAAGGTTTAGTTAGTGACCGCAATATCGAAGATTTGAGACAGGCCTTAACTTCGTCAGCGCGTGTGTCTCGTGGTATAACAGGCAAGGTCTGTCTAAAGTCACCAGGCAAAAGGACCGTCAACCCACCCATTAGACGGTTTTGAGCTCTAATGTCCTGCAGAGTTCTGTCAAGAGCCTCTGCACCGCCTTTGTAAGCCATAGTGCACTCATACCATACAATCAGTTTTGCTTTTCTAAGCACCCGAGCCATATTACTTTGTTTGGGAATATTACAAAGTGTAGACTTAGAGTTTAGGTTTAGAGGCAACTTGAAAGCAGAATGAGCAGTCTTTCCTACGTCGAGTAAGCAATACTCGAAGAAGCAGCAGCAACTGCAATATTCTTGACGCGTCTTAGCGTGACCAGCAGCAGATTTAATAAGAAAGTTTTTCCCATTCCACAAGGCGCATCGAGGAAGAACAACTTTCCACAGTTGCAATCAATGCTGTGAATGATCTCATCGTAAGCGTCCCTCTGTTCTTTATTTAATTTCGGAATGTTCACAGCTTTCGGGTATTGCCGATTAGCTAAGTCGGACTATATTTCACGGGTAGGTGCTGGAAGTCCGAACTGATACAGTGCCTTACCCGACATGTTAAGCACACAGATTCAACAGCTGCTTTAAAGATAATAATGTACGCATTGTGTTCATGAAGCAATTTCTGCAACTGGCCTACCAGTTCTGGCTTAACACCAGGTAAGATACCACACCGGATCTCCCTCTCATAATCATCATTGCCAACAAAGTATGTATATTTGAAGAAAGGACGGGCCCCGCCTTAAGACATCCTATCCTGTGATAGACTTGCCCCTGAACCTTGAAAGTTGGCATATAATTGCCCTCATTCACCTCTTTAGCTCCAAACGATGTCATCTGAAAACATGCATTATATGTATTTCCGGGAAGAATTAAGAAAATGTTCTGACATTGGATGTTGGTGTGTGAGGAGACTATGGAGAGGCTCAAGGTGGAAACCTACCCTGAGCCTCTCCATAGTCTCCTGTGTAATGTAGGAAGCTGGACTTTACCACTACTGCAGCACATTCCGGGAGGCTCATCTTCCCACTTCAGGGCACGACACCAGGTGCAGGGATGACGACATCCAAGTTCAACCACCTTATCCTTGGAATAATCAATTTCAGGCTCATATTTAAAACCAGATAAATGCTTTTTTGTCCAAGGCAATAATTTATTTGCGTAATATTTTGCTGCTGCTGTCTGGTTAATGTGAGGATACAGAGGACACATATATTTACACCTAGAAATTGGAATAAAAACTTTAGAACTTCAAAGAACCTCGTTTCATTACCTGTCAGCATATTACTGAAACATACTAGCCACCACCTAAATAAGAAAGAATAATAAAGAAGAATAAAGAAATTCGCATAAAAACTGAAGATAAATCTC
The DNA here is from genome assembly GCA_963082625.1 of Pasiphila rectangulata. Taxonomy (NCBI): domain Eukaryota; kingdom Metazoa; phylum Arthropoda; class Insecta; order Lepidoptera; family Geometridae; genus Pasiphila; species Pasiphila rectangulata. The sequence continues at coordinate 23,621,172 of OY720239.1, forward strand.
AAGGAACTTCCAAATTCTTATTTCAATGTAAAATATGCATTAACGCGTTGTCGTAAAATTCAATTTGGATCTTTATCGGCTTCCGAATTCTAATTTCAATGAAAAGTATGCAATAACGTGTTGCAGTAAGATTCAATTTGGATCGTTAACTTTTTCATACAAACACTAAACATCCTTATTTATACCTTTAGGGGCCGAATTTCGTAAAACCTTTTCTTAGTGGGCACCTAAAAGCCGAAAGGAACATTCAGGCCCACATTCATGTCTCTAATTTTAAAAACATAGGACTTTTATACAAACTTTGACACCCCTTTTTAACCCCTTGGGGTATGAATTTAAAAAAATCCTTTCTTAGTACGCGCCTGCACCCTATAGAAAGTGCTTGTGCCAAATTTTAGACCGCTCGGCCCGGTAGTTTCCGAGATTTCGTGACGAGTGGACTTCTCCTTTAAATTATATAGATAACTGTCGAATCTATAAGTACCGTTTCACCTATTTTACGTTCCACAATTGAATATATAATATTACAAAATTATGATAGGAATCTCCTCTTAAAAGCATTTATTATACTTATATACTTTAAATTGTATATAATTTTTAGACATCGTTTTTGAAGAGTAAAAAGTTTTGGGGCGTCAGTACTATTACCCCAGATTGTGATGCCATACTGAAGCCAAGCATGGGCATATGCATAGTAAGCACAGGTAGCTGTTTTAATGTTTGTGACTTTTTTTAATTCTGATGGCAATAGAACCCTGCAGGCTACTAAACATAGCCCTGCAGCGCCTAACACCCTTCAATCTTTTGGACCAGACGGGCGCTCTGGTAGAGAATCAACGATATCCCTATCTCTATTCCTACCTTACGTGTTTTATTTTTTGTACTGTTGTCTTGGCGTGATTATTTTATATGTCCTTACAAAATTACAGCTTATAAAAGGATACGAAGACAAAAATAATAATTTCTCCCTTCGAAGCAAAATAATTTATGTTTGGCATAGGTTCTTCGCCGGCACACAGAATCGAACCTGCCGTTGGTAATTTAAAAGATATATAATAACTATCAAACAAACTGTGGCCCTCGTGACCTGCTGCAAATCGCGGCTGGGTGGGGGGGGGGGGGGGGGGTGAACCGCTGACCCGCCGCTATGAATAACTAATTCTTAAAGCAAACGTTAACAGCAAATTTCTGTCTCGACCCAAATATAAAAGTCCTGATAGCAAAGAAATATAGCTTTTACTTATAACAAGAAAGTAGATCATTATAACCTTTGTGTGGACTTGTAGAGTAATTACATACGTAGGTATGTTTTATGAGCTTAGTGAATACCTGGAATAGGTGAACTACTTACTCTTCTGTATGGACTCTTACTATGGATTTTTACTAGGTTCTTACCCTACAAGAATGCGAACGTTGATAGCGCAAATATTTCATTACATCGGACACGTGCTAGTTAAAGAACTGTGTTACGACAAGGCAAGGCCTCTCCAACTACATGCACAACATCTGTAATAGGCCTAGTTTGGAGACTGTATCCAGGATGTACTAAGGCGAACTAAACGTGTACTAAGCCGAAAGGAGGTTATTCTGACCATCCCAAGTAACAATTTTTAATTTTACGACTTTTCAGGATTCAGTGATTTTCATTCAAGAAGAAACTACGAGTTTTAACTGCAACAGCTGACTATACGATAAGGACAACCTAAATGCCAGCTGATTCTTGTCAGGGTCATTGAACTCCGCGAAGAGTTGCCGTACAGATGCAAATAAAAATACCACAAAGAGGTTTTTAGGGTTCCGGACCAAAATGGTAAAAAGGAACCCTTATGGTATCACTTCGTCTGTCTGTCTGTCACAAATGGATATATTGAGAACTACTGATGCTATCGACTTGAAATTGAAATGGTTAAAAATAAGGCTTTTTTACTAATATAGCATATATGAAAATGTTAAAAAATATTCTAATTATGATTGAAAGGGGGCGTTTAGGATCTCAAAATTTTTAAGTGAAGTTGCTAGGTCGTGTGGGTTATCATATCATCATCATCATTTCAGCCGTAAAACGTCTACTACTGAACTAAGGTAGTTGCCATACTCACTACGCTTGGCAGACGGGTTGGTGAGCGCAGTACTGGATGTTGATATACGTAAAAACGCTGCTGCCCATCTTCCGGAGGTGTGCCTTAGCAGGCTCTTACTGTAACCATGGGTAGGTGAGGAGGAGAAACATTCTACTGCCGGCACCCCACGAGTATCATATAAAATGTTTTAATTTGCACATAAATAAAAAGTTTTTAGTTTTCCTTTAAGCCGTGTCGTTTGTGAGTTATTTTCCAAAATGTTGGAAAATGTAGCGCCCCCCTTATCTCCGAAGTTCGCAGAGATAAACCCGCAAAGTTTTATAGCTAATAGAAGTGTATGTAAAGATTATAAGAAAATTATAGGGAACTCTCTAATTTTCATGGTTTTTTAAAAACATTATAGAAATACACGAATTTTCGATTTTTTTACCTTCCAAAACTACTTGTTTCCCTGGGCTGAAAGCCCCCCTTTCGGGTTAGTACAAATGTTGTAATGTAATGTACTAATGTCATGTACACCCTGTATCCTGCACCTGGCTCCATTTCCAGTTGGTACATACGTAAGTAAGTGTATCTTATCGTAGTAACATTGTCATTGGGCTAGCTCGATCAAAGTACAGCTCGCACGCAATCCTTTCTCGTCCAATTCACGACCTACCTACATGCGTATAAGGCTATGAGCGCATGTACCGTGAAATGACGAATTCAATCGCCATTAATTGACCGCTGCTCGACAATCGAAAGCACGTTGCCAAATGTTACATGCGACACGATATACTTGTGCCGAATTTCGAAAAGTTTCTGAAGAAACTCTAAGGATTTAATGACTGTTATAGGTACACTTAGCATTGTCGCCATGCGCCTTTTGCAACACACCTACGAAGTACAAAATACAATGAAGAATTAAAATTTTAGATGATGTTTTGCCGCTAAACGCTTTAAGGATCCTTGCGAAGGATAATCACCCAGAGACATGGATGTAGAGCTAACCTGCACAATACGAGCGTTCCTAAGCCAGTAGGCAAACAAAATCCCTTTTAGTATTTTTTGTTAAATGTCTTGGTTTTGTTCCCAGCCGAATTACATGAGAGAAAAGTTCTCCTTTGAGGTGCTTAAGAGAGACTTACCCAATACGTTTGACTCTAATAATGGAGATAGTACCGCCTCTTCTGGGGTTGAGTAGTTACCTTGCGCCGTGAGGAGTCGTGGCGCGGCCAACATCAGCGGCAGCCAGAGCGCCGCCCACGCCATGCTGCTACGGCCCGCGCCCGCGCATGCCGCCGCCCCGATCCCAGCACTCCGTCGCCCGCGTCCCACGCTCTCCGCAACCTAAGTAAAAACATACTTCAGTCGCAAAAGTTCATAATCTTCATATTGGGGAATAGATATTCAGGGAAGCCCTTTGCCGAACCGCTGCTCTGTCCCGTCTCTCGAGACATAAGTTTAAAAAAAATGTATTGTCTAGAGAATCGAGCTCCTTGGTTTGTCTAACAGCTTACCAATAAAAGTGTATTCTCTACGCACCTACTGAGTACTTACTCTAACTAAGCAGTAGAGAGTCGAGATTCTTAGCCCAGATTAGTTTCACAACTAAACGTCAAGTTTTCTAATTGGTGGCGTCGACACAAATGACATGCGTTTCTAGACAAAGATCTGTTTCGCGACGATGCGATGGCTGACCGGCGCGTGCGCAACCGACGCCTTTCTGATTTAGTCCCTGCTCCAGCGATAGCGCACTCATGTGTGCTAAACTGTGTCATATTGCAAAAACTTCGCGGGTACCTCGGTACCTAGGACATGATGTTCAAAGCATTCCCTTATGTTATGGTCGTAGGTGTTAAGTTACGTAACGTCGTGTCTTTCTTACTATTCCGACCGGGTACAATAAAGTGGCTACCGTCTAGTCTATGGAACCTTGCGAAAGCCCACCGCTTCTGTACTGCCTAGACCGTAGTGGAAACGTCACGATAACTTTTTGAACGGTAATGTACTACCGTACTCCTACCTATGGACGGAGGCTCCATGTGAGTCAACAAACTCCTCAAGTACGTATTTAGAAAGCGTATAAACATCAAAATGGAATCGCAACGATCGCCAGCTCATTTCGCTTTCTTCCACAAGCAGCCGCGCGCATAGAGCACATTTACATGTGCCCATTGTTTTAGGCAATCTCCGCTGCAACGTGATTGCGCACTCCGGCCTCCGAGATCTCTGGCCAGGCCTGCGATATACCACCACTAGCAGCAGATTCATTCACGTCGTTCATGGGCACTTCTACTCTAGTAATACATTAGAATTGGTGCAATCGTTTACGAGCACGCTATACAATTTGACCATAGATAAAGTAAGTCGAGTTGTATCTAATACACGTTATTGATTTGGAAAGCTCTAGACACAGGTCCTGTCTCTGACACTTTCAATTTGACACTGCTGAATAGCAGACATTATGAACGACAGTCTCGGTGCCACTGAAGTCTTACTGCAAGAGCGGGAACTAAGAACATTTACATAGAGATTTTTATTTAGTTCTATGATAGCAGTGACGAGTATATCGGACTTTAGTGGTGGCGCGGACTCTAGGTCTCTCGTCCACGCCTATTCCATTGATTGAGTTATTGCTTTTCTGGTCTAGTAACATCTAACAATGGCAGCTTACAAAAACCATAACGATCTGATAATGGTGCGATATTGACACGTTGTTCTGAAATTCTGACAACCAGCGTCGCATCGCTCTGAGATATGGAGAGAATGGGCGTGGGAAGTAGCAATACCAGGTACGAAGGTATTTTCTTATACCCCTATAATTTTATTAAAAGGACTAGATTATCTAAGGACAATTTTACCAGCTATACCGAGACTACGAGTATACCTATAGAATACGATTGTTTCTGTCTTAGGTTTCTGTCGTTGCTCTGGTGGATCATCCTAATTAATAATTAATTAATGTTACCAAAGATTCAAAGCGCTTTTCACATAATTTTTTTCATTTGTTATTTTTTGTCTTGTATTATTTAGTGTTTGTAATGTTTAATGTCCTTTAGGAAATGTTCCTATCTACCTGAATAGTATATAATTATATAATTGTATAGATAAAACGTGTTGGATTTGCTGTTGTAATGTTGTACTCTGTAAATTCAAAGCAATGGTAGTCTGAGCAGCATTTGACGTGTGCGCCGCTTCGTGACCGCGTTCCGCACTGCCGAGAGGCGCTCTATGGCAAGTCGTTCGGAACGCCTTACGGTAGAGTACAGTACAGCCGGTATTTTGTTTTATTGAGTGCTTCAGGAAACTACACGGAATGCTAACTTTAGGATGCTAGCAACGAGCGTAATAAACACATCTTCAACAGAGCAGAACTAGGCTCGTGAGTGCTAGAATTGGGCAACATTAGGTTAGTAAGGCATTGTGTTTACATTATACTTGCAACGTTAGTTTCGGCCCGAGTCAGTCCATTTCCGCGAGTTTCTGCAAATTAATTACCTAACTTAAAGATTCTCGTAAGAAGCTATCAAAACAGCGAGTAAAGCAAACAGCAGAAACCAAGAACACTTGAGCGGCAATAAGCTTTGATGTATTAGCACTTGGCAAAACAAATGTGAGGATCTGGGGCGGCTTTAAAATCACACTTCAGGCTTACTTTGGTAACTATTCACTTCTTATAACTATGTGTTTGCTGCAACCAAATGATGACCGTTATGTAGTCGTTATAATTTGAATAGTTAATGAGGATTTTGATCAGGGATGACTGGACACGCAGGTGGGGTGAAGTGTCGGTCGACACAGGGTGATTGCGGAAATGAGTGGGAATGATGACTCCCTCCGCTGTACAGCAACGAACCGTGACTAAATAAAACATCACTCCATCACGAATTAAGATGAGAGGTCGGTGTGCTATAGGTACCACTCTTTGAAAATTTGATTAGGTTGTGTATTTCTAATGTTTACTATATTTTTTTTCCTTTTCAGGTTCTTACTCGTATGTTGTTATAGGTAAGATAAGTGGGTATATAAAATGTGTTGAATCTACTGATTAGTGTTAAGAAACATACATCAAGTAGAGATGAGCTTGTGGATGAGCTGATGATAATGTCAAGTCCTACGTAGTTACTTATTTTACTAGGTATCTCTATTGTAATAAGAAATCTTCCAACTTACGATGCACCTGTTCCAAGTTGCAATTCAACCAAACACTTACAGGATCAGGAGTTATCTATAGTTTACGAAGCTATTTAAAAAAACAATCGACGTTGATCTTAAAATTGAATACGATTGAGGCAAAACAGTATTTTCCGAAGAGTTCACATCGAGCGCGCGAAGTGGTAATAACGCTTGTTCCGCGCGAGTTCTCGTCTCGGCAGTAAGCTCGCGCACGCGGGTGGCCGGGGGCTGCGTTGAAGCTCGACTGAACTGACGCTTGACCGGCGGCGCCTCCACCGGCCGCGCGCCCTCCTGCCCGATCTGGGGCGCGCAGCGAGGGCGGTCAGTCCTGCGTAGCTGTATAGTAGTGGTTTTACTTGCTCTGTGGTAGTGGTGGTGGGCTGGATATGGCTGGCTATGGCTGGTTATGACCCGAGAAGTAAGGCAGACCTTATTAATGAATTCGAACATAGTTGGTGCAGGTTAAAAGTCCTACGCCTAGACATAATCTAGGTACCTGTTAACGAGTGGGTATGCTATACGGTGTCGACAGTTGTTGCCAGAATGTTGCCCTTTATTTCTTGCCCTTAGATGCAAAGACTGTAACACTTCGTTTACTTAGAGGTAGATGCAGTAAGAATCTGCAAAGCAGCGTCATTCCGCCTTGTATCAACATCCCGTACTGCGCTCGACAAACCCCGCCTGTCAAGCGTGGTGAGTATGGCAACAATTCCCTCATAACTGATTATGTCAACATAGCGTGCAGAGAGGACATAGGCGAAGTGGCGATGAGCCAAGGACTGATCCTTGGAGATCCATAAGGGAGGCCTATGTACAACAGTCGCCTATGTCCTACGGCTGATGTTAAGACGAGTAGGTATACTTGTTAACTTCTAAATAAAGATAAAGATATGATAAATAAATTAAAAGTAAAAAAAAAATTAACAAATAAGCTTTTATTTAAATATACCCACTAAAAATAATATTTTTTTTTTCTAATAAAGTATAATGTCAACTTAAAACGTCTTTACACAATTATATGTAATAAAAAAGCTTGTCGTGCAGATTAACCTGTGTACCTGTAACTTGATCAAATTGATTTAATTTTTTTTTGCAAACAATGTAAATACGAGCACCTGCTTAAATCTAGCGACAAGCATTTTTATTAAGTACATTTAATTGTGTAAAAACATTTTAAAACATTTTAAGTTGACATTATACTTTGATAGAATTTTTTTATGTTATTATTTTTAGTGGGTACATTTAAATAAAAGCTTGTTTGTTAAAAAGTTTTTTTTTACTGATAATTTACTTTTTACTTTTTAGTTATCACTGGACAGTTGGTTTCTTGTGTGCTTTTTTATTTAATTTTTCGAGTAACACTCAACAAGGCCTTTCATTTGATACCCATATTATAGGAGTGCAATAAGAATAACTAGTCCGCCATCTTGGATGTTCTGCCATGTTGGATTCAAAGTATCGTCATTTCATTTCGAATTATTCTCAGCAAACCCTTTTATTTGATATCCATATTGTAGGAGTCCATTAAAAATAACTTGTCCGCCATCTTGGGTGTTCCGCCATGTTGGATTCAGAGTGAAGCCAATTTAATTTTTTGAGTTATTCTCAGCAAGCCCTTTCATTTGATACCTATATTATAGGAGTACATTAAAAAAGTAGTTCGCCAGGACAGTACATGACAGTACAGTCCTGTCCATTCCAGTCCAGTCCAGTCCAGTCAGGTCTAGTCCAGTTCAGTCCAGTCCAGTCGAGTCCAGTCCAGTCCAGTTGAGTCGAGTCCAGTTGAGTCGAGTCTAGTCGAGTCGAGTCCAGTCGAGTCTAGTCCAGTCCAGTCCAGTCCAGATGCTTCACGTCATTCAATTTTTCGAGTAACTCTCAGCAAGGCCTTTCATTTGATACCCATATTGTTGGAGTCCATTAAAAATAACTAGTCCGCCATCTTGGGTGTTCCGCCATGTTGGATTCAGAGTGACGTCACATAGCTGACCATGCATTGTCATCCAAAGTAAACATGTATACAAAATTTCAGCTCATTCGGTTGAAGATATCTGCTTCAAAATTGCGTTGCAAGATTCCGCGAACAAACATAGTTACATACATACATATGTACATACAGGGCAAGCTAAATAAAAGCTTGTAAAAACGTTTATTTTGCTTCACAATAAGTAGAACAGTTTATGAGAATAAATTATAAGTAAACGTTTTAACAAACAAGCTTTTATTTATATGTACTAAAAATAATAAATTAAACATTTTCCATTAAAGTTTAATGTCAACTTGAAACGTCTTCACACAATTTATGTCATAAAAAACTTGTCGCGATAATAACCGGTGTACCTGTAACTTGATCTAATTGTTTTTTTTTCCAAACCATGTAAATACGAGTACCTCCTTAAATCTAGCGACAAGCTTTTAAGACTTTTTAAGTTGACATTAAACTTTAACGGAAAATGTTTATTTTATTATTTTAGTACGTTTAAATTAAAGCTTGTTTGTTAAAAAGTTTTTTTACTTTTAATTTATTTTCAGGATTCCGTACCTCGAAAGTAAAAAAACGGAAACCTTATAGGATCACTTTGTTGTCCGTCCGTCTGTCTGTCAATACCCTTTTTCTCAGGAACGCGTGAAGGTATCAAGCTGGAATTTATATCAAATACTCAAGTCTACTGTCCCTCGGAGCTGTAAAAAATCAAACTTCTAAGCCAACGCAATCAAAAGATACAGCTGTTTATTTTTCCGAATTTCCGAAAATTTTCGACACTCGCAAGGGAATCAAAACTTACAGGGTACTTCTCGTGAACTCAGAATCTTGATATTTGGTACGAAGCAACGTCTTATAGCACAGATAAAGAAAATATTGCGAAAACCGTAAATTTTTAGTTACATTATACAATAAAAATATTTTTAACTAGCTGTTGCCCGCGACTTCGTCCGCGTTTCCGTCGTTTTTCGTAAAAAAAAGTAGCCTATGTCCTTCCTCACGGTTCATTGGTTTTGATGTAACAGACAGATTAACTTTCGTATTTTAGTAGGGAAATATAATATGTCAATCTACAATACTGTTAAAAAATATCGCAATACGGAACCGCACAATATTATTGTTAATAGCTGTGCCCGCGACTCCGTCAGCGTGTAACTCCTTGTGTGTTATTAAGTTAATGTATTGGTAATATTGTTTAGATCACGTTCACATGAGGCTTAAGTACCTATAGAACGAAAATACTTCAGCGCAAAGCTTCCGGGTAAACTATGTTGAAAGTTGACCCGTCCGGCACGTGAACATAAAGATTTCTAGAACTGCTAACCCGAGAAAGAGCGACGTACAACTGACCATGCAAGAAACAACTGACCTAACCAACCTCTCAGTGAAGGTTTCGGACTCACGGGATAGTACATGCCGTTCGCGATCAGCTGTGAGACGTGATTCCTTCTCAGTGAAGGTTTCGGATTCACGGGATATTACATGCCGTTCGCGATCAGCTGTGCGACGTAATTCCCTCTCAGTGAAGGTTTCGGACTCACGGGATAGTACATGCCGTTCGCGATCAGCTGTGAGACGTAATTCCCTCTCAGTGAAGGTTTCGGACTCACAGGGTAGTACATGCTGTTCGCGATCAGCTGTGAGACGTAATTCCCTCTCAGTGAAGGTTTCGGACTCACGGGATAGTACATGCCGTTCGCGATCAGCTGTGAGACGTAATTCCCTCTCAGTGTAGATTTCGGACTCGCGAGATAATGTATGCCGTTCGCGGTCAGCTGTGAGCCGCAATTCTCGTTGTGAAGCAGTTTCAGCTTCTCGGGATAACACATGTTGTTCTCGGTCAATGGTAAGCCTTAGCTCTCGTTGAGAAGAGCTTTGAGACGCCCGTGAGAAAGCTTGTCTCGCTCTGTCAGCTGCTAATCGCATCTCTCTCTCGGGAGAGCTTTCATTGGCTCGAGAAGTTGAGGCACTAACTCTCATAGAGTCTGCCGATTCTCGAGAATGCCTATTTCTCATTCTCTTAGCTTCTCTCGAATTTCGAGATAAAGATAATCGTTTTTTAGGTGGCATTGATGCAGGCAAATGAAAATAAAACGTAAATGAAAATAAAACAAATATTAAAAAGTGAACGTAAAGTAGCCAAAACTTACCTATCGGTATCTAAAAATCTATGCGTACCTACTACTACTTCACCTAAAAAGAAATAAAATGTAAACTATTAATAATTTATAATAATATGAACGAATATTTAAACACTACTAAAATAACTAATACCTATTTTATGAAATAACAACAAAAGGAATCTAAAAATAAATTATCAAAGACTAACAGTCGCGCTGATAAGCACGGTTTGTTAATATCAATTAAGTATTTTCTTTCAATAAGGTCGAACGCTCTGAACGTCTATTCGCATCAACAGGCAAAAATTGTATGAAATGTAGCTCGCGCTCGGACGCCCCGCCTTTTTACACCTTCGGTCGCGAGACGCGTCGAGCGTGATTCAGTTTTCACGCGCGATGGCTTATTATTAGCGTATTTCATGTATAACTTTGGTGTTTCTATATCGATTTCTATGATTCTTTTTTATGGAATAGTTAATAATGTTAACTTTTTTAATTAGGGATGACTGAGAGTGTTATAAACGTAAGAGTAGACAAATATAATCAGAAAGCTTCGAACTGCTAAGCTATCGGGAGTTACACGTGTTATTGTGAGTCAACCATAAAAGATAGACAATGCTGTCGTGGGATATTTTTTATATAATTTTAAATAGAACATTTCCGTCATACATGATTTCTGTGTAGCTTTAACCATTAAGGTTGCACACGCGACGGAAGCTTAAAAAATGGAGTAACTTCTCCCGTTTTCCCAACATTTCCCTTCACTGCTCTGCTCCTATTAATTGTAGCGTGGTGAAAAGTATACTATAACCAGCTCAGGAGTATGAAAAATAATTGTACCAAGTTTCGTTAAAATCCGTCGAGTAGTTTTTGTTTCTATAACGGTTATACATACAGACAGACAGACAGACAGACAAAAAATTTACTGATTGCATTTTTGGCATCAGTATCGATCCCTTATCACCCCCTGATAGTTATTTTGAAAATATATTTCATGTACAGAATTGACCTCTCTACAGATTTATTATAAGTATAGATAATCGTAAACTTACTATTCCTTTCCTCATGAACGGTATTAAATTGAAATTCATAATACATACTCAAGTCTATAGCTTTCAGCTGTAACAAAATCAAACTTCTATGTCAACGCAATCAAAAGAAACAGCAATTTAAGCCGCATATTTTCAAACTCGCAACTACTCGCAAGGAAATTAAAACCTAAAGGGTACTTCCAGTCGACCTAGAATCTTGAAATTCGGCATGAAGCAATGTTTTATTATAGCATATAAGGGAAACATTCTAAAAACCTTAAATTTTTATGTTTATCGCATTTTTTTTTAAAATAATTATAAACTTATAACCTTTTCCTCATGAACGCGTAAAGATTATCAAGTTTAAACTATTACCAAATTTACCAAACTTAGGTCTGATTGCCTTTATGCTGTGAAAATAAAACAAATTGTTATATTAAAATGCAATGAAAAATATCTAGTTTTAATTCCGCTAATACTGAGTTGCATATGCACCGCCCTCCCGCCCGCTATGCAGTATTAGCGGAATTAAAACTAGATATTTTTCATTGCATTTTAATATCTTTGTATTTCCGCAAAGTAACGCCTGATTCTATTAATTTTACAAATTGTTATGTCAACGCGAAAACGCAAAGGTACAACCATTTTACCGCATATTTAGAAATTGCAACTACTCGCAAGGGAATAAAACCTAAAGGGCGGGTCGCAGTAGTAAATATTAATAATTTATCTTTATTTCAGACAAGAAAATAGTAAAATCGCCCCTGGCTAAATTAGAAATATTGTTATTTATGAAAGTTTATTTGTTTTATTATAAAATATAATTTTGCTGAAGCCTTAGAAGCCAGTAGCTTGAAGCCTTAAATACTTACAGCGAAATAACATAATAAAAATCAGTTTTTAATTTTTATTAGCCAAACTACTTTATCGATTGACATGTCCTTTGGATATTTTATACATGTATTTAAGATACATTTATAAATAAAACCGGGCAAGAGCGAGTCGGACTCGCGCACCGAGGGTTCCGTGCCATCATACAATATCATCATCACCATTACAGCCGTAAGATATCCACTGCTGGACATAGGCCTCCCTCATTGACTTAGAGATCCAAGTGCATGAGGGGTTGTTGCCATACTCACCACGCTTGGCAGGCGGGTTGGTGAGCGCAGTTCGGGATGTTCTTGCACGGAAAGACGCTGCTGCCCATCTTCCGGAGATATCCCTTAGCAGATTCTTACTGCATCCACGGGCAGGAGAGGAGCATACAATATAATATATGACAAAGGCGGTTTTATATTTGTAGGAGAACCTTGACAGCGCCATCTCTTGTCTGATAGCGGAACTTATGTAGATTTTTTACACTTTCGATGATTTCTAAAAAAGTATGCTATGTAGAGAGATTGTAATAAATTTCCTCTAATCTTTACATATATTTCTAATAGCAATAATAGTTTCAGAGGTTTATCTTCGCAAACTTCGGAGATAAGGGGGGGGGAACGCTATTTTTTTCAACATTTTTGTAAATTACTCAAAAACTATACAATTTAAAGGAAAACTAAAAACTGTTTATTAATGTGCAAATAAATACCTTTCATATGATACCCCACATTACCTAGTAACTTTCCAAAAATTTTGAAAACGCCCCTTCCACCCCCATTGTCTAAAAAACTATGCAAATTAGAGTGTTCGCTATAATTTTCCTATAAAGTTTACATACACTTCTATGAGCTATAAAAGTATCACGGGTTTATCTCTGCAAACTTCGGAGATAAGGGGGGGGGAACGGTCAATTTTTCAACATTTTTGTAAATAACTCAAAAACAATACGGCTTATAGAAAAACTAAAAACTGTTTATTAATGTGCAAATGAATACCTTTCATATGATACCCCACATTAACTATTTACTTTACAAAAATTTTGAAAACCCCCCTTCCACCCCCCTTGTCCAAAAAACTATGCTAATTAGAGAGTTCGCTATAATTTTCCTATAAAGTTTACATACACTTCTATTAGCTTTAAAAGTATCACGGGGTTATCTCTGCAAACTTCGGAGATAAGGGGGGGGGAACGGTCGTTTTTTCAACATTTTTGTAAATAACTCAAAAACGATACGTTTTAAAGAAAAATTAAAAACTGTTTATTAATGTGCAAATGAATACCTTTCATATGATACCCCACACGGCCTAGTAACTTCACTTAAAATTTTTGAGATCCCCTATCCGCCCCCCTGCAATCAAAATAAGAATATTTTTTAACATTTTTAAATATGCTATATTAGTAAAAAAGTGTTGTCTTTTACCATTTTAAATTTCAAGTCGATAGCATCAGTAGTTCTCGAGATATCCATGTGTGACAGACAGACAGACAGACAGACAGACAGACAGAGTGATTCTATAAGGGTTCCTTTTTACCATTTTGGTCCGGAACCCTAAAAAAACTACTTATTACAAATATTTTTTTCAAAATTATTCTTATATTTTTATTTTAATCGATATTTTTGAAAAAAAATATATTATGTAATAGAATATTAAAATATGTCGCTAGTAAACACTATAATTATAGAATCACTCTGTCTGTCTGTCTGTCACAAATGGATATCTCGAGAACTACTGATGATATCGACTTGAAATTTGAAATGGTAAAAAACAACACTTTTTACTAATATAGCATATATGAAAATCTTAAAAAATATTATTATTTTGATTGCAGGGGGCGGATAGGGGAGGGGATCTCAAAATTTTTAAGTGAAGTTACTAGGCCGTGTGGGGTATCATATGATAGGTAGGTAGGTACTCATTTGCACATGAATATGCAGTTTTTATTTATTATTCATTAAGCCGTATCGTTTTTGAGTAATTTACAAAAAAAATTGAAAAAACGACCGTTCCCCCCCTTATCTCCGAAGTTTACAGAGATAAACCCGTGATACTTTTATTTCTAATAGTAGTGTATGTAAACTTTATAGAAAAATTATAGCGAACTCTCTAATTTGCATAGTTTTTTAGACAAGGGGGGGTGGAAGGGGGGTTTTCAAAAATTTTGTGAAGTTACTAGCTGGTGATGTGGGGTATCATTATGAAAGGTATTAATTTGCACATTAATAAACAGTTTTTTGTTTTCCTTTTAGTCGTATCGTTTTTGAGTTTTTTACAAAAATGTTGAAAAAAATAGCGTTCCCCCCTTATCTCCGAAGTTTGCGGAGATAAACCTCTGAAACTTTTATTGCTATTAGAAGTGTATGTAAAGATTACAGGAAAATTACAAACTCTCTACATAACATACTTTTTTAGAAATCATCGAAAGTGTAAAAAATCTGCATAAGTTCCGCTATCAGACAAGAGATGGCGCTGTCAAGGTTCTCTAACAAATAAAAAACCGCCTTTGTCATAATTTGTATAATGGCACGGAACCTTCGGTGCCCGACTCGCTCATGCCCAGTTTTTTTTTAATTAAAAAGTAAAAAAAAAGTTATAAATACGATTACAACTTCAGGATCATTTTCACATCACACCATCTAGTAACCAAAGTGAAACGACCTAGAAGCGGGGGAATGATTCCTTTACGCGCGCATATCTTACTCAAAACGAGGGGCTTCCTGGGAGCACGCCGGTCGTACTCCTGGGTAACCCTTCTTACAGCCCTGACCTAGCATCGTGTGACTTTTAAAATAAAAAATGAGCTCAAAGAGATACAATTTTATTACAATTTTAAGCAGCGTTAAAGCAGGCTTTAAGCGAGGTGTCTGCGGCGGACTGGAAAAAGTTTTTCGAAAACTTTTTTGCATTAAACATTGTTTAAAGGCTGGTAGAGAGTACTTGCAAAAGATTAAATAAAAAATATATATAAATATATATAATAAAAAATATATAGAGCACTATATCTTATTTTTGTAAAATTTTCTGAGTAGGTATCCCACGTACCTACATGCTGTTTCGGAAATGAACAAACTAAAAATACTTACTTGACTCTCGCTCTGAGCATTCTTCGAATTTTCTGATACCTATCTCTGCTTATTATTTATTACCAACGGTTACTATACGGCTTATATACATTACAGTTTTCAGGTTTACTACATCAAAGTCCACGCAAACGAAGTCGCGGGCACAGCTAGTAGTTTAAAACACGTTTTTGAATATTTAACGGTACAAAACACGATATTTTTCACTTCACCTGATAATAATAATATGAAGGTGGTAGTTGTAAGATTGGAAGTGTATCAATGTTATTTATTGAATATCTCAGAAAATAGGCCGTTGCCTATAATATTCTTCTAAACGTCGTTACGTTTAGAAGAATAATCAACGGTCAGTTTTTCTGAAAACCTAATAAAAAAATTAGAAACAAATGTTTATAGAACTTAAGAAAGCCGCGCGCGCGCACTCCATTCCGCTCGCCGCTGGAATAACCTGGCCTTAGTCTACCCTGTTAAGGCAATACACTGTATGTCAAGTTACAGTGTTTTGCCTTAACAGGGCTCAATCGTTTTCTTTTTATGTGTTCTATAAAACTGTATAATTTTTTTTTCGATACCTGTTACCAACACTGAGAAAATACAATTTAAATAACACTGTATTCAAGAAATCTATAAGATTTAAAATTCCAAAACACGGTAAACAAATATACCGTGTGACCAAAATAAAATAACGCGCGAAAAAGATACAGTATTCGAAATACCGAGACCTGTGCAACGCAAGCGCGTGGGTCTATTAGAGAGGTCTACTTATAGTGGCTTGCACCCAAACGGCTTGACCGGGGAGGAGTGCGGGGTGCGCGGGCCGAAAGATGGGAGACAGAGAGTTAAATAACTTAATTAAGAAAGAGAGTTGATAAGTTTACGCTAATGAGTGGTTTGTTAAAAAAATGCGCGGTTTTCGCACTAAATACCTGCTTGATTTGTCACAAAGAAATGTACAACATCACAATATTTCTTCATCTGCAACGATGGCCTCCGAGTTAATGGTTAAGTGCAGAACTTGAAAATTTAAGGTTGATGTTGTTAGAAAGGTTGATGTTTTAGATCATATGATATGATTTTAATCCCCAACGATTCAAAAGTAGCATACCCAAAAGGATTTAATATATAAAATATGAAAATTGTAGAGGTTCGAAGAGGTGAAGTGGCAATGTTTGCCAAAAACGATTGTCAAGGAGAATATGAGAAAATAAACTTTCTGAAAAGAAACGTCGCTTATAAATTGATAAGTGACGTAAATTCTGGTAAATCTGATATGTTTGATGTGATTAAAAGAGAACCGGAACCGAAAGGAATCAGTGATTTGAAGAAGAAGGAGTTGTTATTACTCTGCAAGTCCATGCCGCAATCAAGGAGATTTTTTTTACGAAAATCTTGTTATATCTGAATTGCCCGAAGATGATGAATGAACATTGAATATAAACGTAAAATGGTGATTTTAATAATAATCATAATTACGGCTTATTCCATTTAAACAGTAATATTTAAATGTAAATTTTTTTCCAATTGATAATTAAGAAGACGGATCTTTTGTGACTGATTGTTAACTGATCTCTTGTACACTATTGCAATTAATGATACTTAGGGCCGGTTTTTTGATCCGTAGTCAACCCAACAAATGGTTAAAAATTTAACCAATGGTCATATTTTGACATTATTTCAACCACATAAATGTCAAAATGTGACAATTGGTTAGATTTTTAACCATTTATTATATATATATATATATTTATTATATATATATACATATGTATATATACATATAACATAACTAGCTAACGTAGTTAACCAACAAATGGTTAAAAATCTCATCTTTCTCTCATCTCATCTCTCTCTTGGTTGAGATTTTTAACCATTTGCTGGGTTAACTACGGATCAAAAAACCGGTCCTTAGCACAGATAATATAATACACTAGTATTAGTAATAATACACTGTCCTTAGTCATTGATAGTTAATTTTCATTTCGTTTATGATAGTTTTTTTTTTAAATAATATGGTGATGTTTATATTTTATTGTTTAAAATAAATGTAAGTTGTTTTAATATGTGCGGGATAGTTGTTTATTTGACTGACTGTTACATTTTTAATTGTTTATTAGTATAGCAAAAATTTCAAACAAACTGATTTTTTCGTTTTGCTACCTACTTTCAATAACTTTAAGGAACAGTTTTAGGGTTTACTTGATAGTTAATAGGAGTTACAGTAAAATGACTTCATTGTTTATCTCGTATAACTCTAATTTATAAGGGCAATACACTGTAATATCACATAATAGTGTTTTGCCATAACTTAATATTACATTACTGCGAGGACTGGAAAGGTAAAACAATTTTTTAAAGATATATCATTTATTTCTAAAAATATCGCATTGAAAGTATTATGAATAGATAGATAATCAAAAATACTTTTAAATAATACCAAACACTTTATACTTTAGAAAAGAGATGAAAGAACTATCGATTATAAACCGAAAAAAGTTTATTTGCGTGTTTACTCAAATTGGACTTTTTCAACATACAGTGTATTGGCTTTACACGGTAGTAGTCCCGCTGGCAAAAACGCCATCCTGTAAATGAGATTAAAGCCCATCTCCGTTTAAAAAAAAATACGATTTCCCGAGTTTTTTCCTTTTAAAACAAGGTACTTGTTTTCATGAGCTGAAACCTCCCGTTAGTACACACGTCATAAACACGTTGTTTATACAAATACCTATATTATAAATACGTACGATAATTATTTACCAATTGTTATGTAGGTACCTACTGTTTGTATTACATAAATTTGATTACTAATGTTTCAATACAAAATTTCCATATATTCATACTAAATCTGTAATGTTTTATTTGATTGACACCTGTGATTGACACTATCGTCACAGAATAAGTAATTATCATCATTTTCCTTGGCGTTTTCTGACTACTGTTGCCATCTATTGGGGTGAAGGGCAAAACACACACGGCACGCCGGCCGTTGGCGCTGCCCCACTGCCGCCGCGGTCGGAGCACACACTACGTTCTTACTCCGCCAAATTATCTATTTCAAAATAATATTAAAATGGGTATTTTTTTCTGCTATAATAAAAAAATAAGTTTGAATTTCAATCGCTCAAGATTGGGGCCTTATGCGACTTGCTTTCGGATCTGTCACACACAGAAATGTCAAAGTCAAATAATATATGATAACACCTGACGTTTGAATTCAAGTGACATTTTACCAACAAAAGTAAATTGATGCTCGAGCTGTCGAATTTACATTTCTGTTCCAAATAATTATGTTTACTTGTTCACAAAAACACTAGCAAAAGGAGTAAAATAACCGGCTCAGTTTCCGAGCCCATCCTCGCGGGCCAGAGCTCGCTCGCCGACGAGCGGAGAGGTGCGGAGGCTCCCTCGCTCTCGCGATGGAGTCCAGCAGCTCCCTCGCTCGGGAGCTCGGCGGCGGCGCGGCCGCGGAGGGCGTCAAGGAGGAGGTTGAGGTGACGGTGAAGCTGGAGCCGGTGGAGTGCGCCGTGTGCCTGGCGCGCGCGCGCGAGGCGCACGAGCTGGCCTGCACGCTCACGGCGGGCACGGGCACGCCGCTGGCCGCCTTCCTGGCTCGCTTCCGCGTGCCGCCGCCCGCGTTTGTGCCCGCCCCCGCGCCCGCGCCCCGCCACCTGTGCGCCGCGTGCCTGCAGCTGGTGAACGCGCTGGACTGCGCCGAGCGCGAGTACCTCTCCATCAAGGAGACGTTCCTGGCGCTGCTCGCCCGCAACCCCGTGTTCCTCGGCGCAGGCGACGCGGAGGGCGCGGGGGGCGCGGGGGGCGTGGCGCCCGCGGCGGCGCCCGCGCTGCCCGTGAAGGCCGAGGCGGACGAGGCTGACCGGGCGGACGCGGCCTCCAACGACTCTGAGGACGAGCCGCTGGCGTGCACAAAGCGAAAGCACGGGAAGGGAGTGAAGAAGAAAAAGAAAATTATTGCCACTGTGAAGAAGCGGAAGACCTCTGGCACTGAAAAGTAAAAACATTTGACCAAATAAATGTCAGCGTGACAAGCTATAATATATCCTTGATAGTGCATGAGAAACCCTTTTCTCATATGTCTCAGACGATGATAATTAACTTATCTGTTAAAAACTAATGATTATAACTTTCAAGCTATACTTGGAGCTTTCAAAAAGAGTTTTTATTGTTAACCGTATATTTCAGATGGGAATGTGAAGAGTGTGGAGTGGGCGGGGTTGTGGGTGGTCCCATTGCCCTCGCTGCACACAAGATCACAGAGCACACAATACATCAGGAAATTGACATAAAGACTGAGGACACAATACATGATCCTGAGAGGTAATATGTATTTATAACTTTTATTCTCAAATTAACCTATATTTATTATATTTCTAATATAATATTATTTTGTAGATCCCAAAGTCCATTCAATAATGGAATAGACCATGGCTCAGAGTTTGCATTTGGTGATTTTGAGGATGATGATGATGCAGACAGCACATTCAATCCTGAGGAGTTCCTCGAGGAGCCACAGAAGAAGACCAAGAGTAAAACTAACTTTAAGAGACCAAAAGTTTGGCATTCTTGTGACCTCTGCAATGCAAGATATTCCTCATTGGGTAAGTTTCTGGGGAAATGTTTCCTACCACCATGTTTTGTATCTGTTATTTGTATATTTGAAAATGTATTTATAGCCGCAGCTTAGATAACTAACATTTAACCAGATAATTGTTTATTAAATCAATAACTAACAGTTTTTTTATCTGTTAAAACATACCAACAACTATTTATTATGTAGTTTGTAAACATCGAGCACATGCCCAATAGAGAGGAAATGTTATTTATTTTGTCTAAACAACAATTTCCCCAAAAATATTTCATAATTGTACGGAAAAGTACACAGGTCGGCTGTTGGCGCTTGTACTGTGGAAGGCGAGAGACAGTTGTCATTGCATTAGTGCAAAGCACCAATTGTTCTGTTTCGGAATTCTTATATACACTGCCGGCCAAAAGTTTGAGACCACCTACATCTAAGTAGCAAAATGAAATAAAACTCAAAATATAAATCAAGAGGTTTAGATATTAATTAAAATGCTTATTTACTAATACACATTCATCAAGAAGAAAAAAAAAATCAAGAAATATCAACCATTTACGTTAAAAATGACGTTCATATTTAATAAAATCATTAAACGGATTTTTCGTCAAAAAAGCCTCCCTTGCATTTTATAACTTTTTTCACTAGTCTCGGCATACGAGCAATCAATTTATCAATTGTATCTTGTGAGATATTGTTCCAGCTTTCTTGTAAAGCCTTCCACATGTCTTCTTGTGAGGAGGGACAACAACTGCGCACATTTCTGTCAAGCTCTTCCCACAATAGCTCAATGGGGTTGAGATCCGGACTCTGAGGGGGCCACACCATGTTTTTTAACACCCTTTCTGTTTCTTTATGTTCTAAATAACCCCTGCATAATTTTGAACTATGTTTAGGATCATTATCTTGTTGGAAAAAAAATCCATTTCCAATTAATCTTAAACCAGACGGAACGGCATTTTGCTGTAGTATTCATTTATAATGCTCCTTTTTCATGATTCCTTCGACTCGTACCAAATCTCCGGTTCCATGGCCCGAGAAGCATCCCCAGACCATAATGGAACCACCACCATGCTTAACTGTTGGCACCACACAATCTGGCATCATCTTTTCCTCGGCGGTACGTCGAACAAAAATTCGTCGTTTTGAACCAAATATTTCAAACTTGGATTCATCTGTCCAAAGAACTTCTTTAAAGTCTTCTTCAGTCCTGTCTCGATGGGTAAGGGCCCACTGCATCCGTTTCTTTTTGTTTTGTGGCCTTAGTAGTGGTTTTCGAACGGCGACGCGACCAAATAACTTAGCATCTCTCAATCGTCTTTTTACTGTAGTCAATGACACAGGTTCTGATCGGGATTTGTTCACTTCTGCGCGGATTTCTGGTGCGGTTAGGCGTCTATTCCGCTTGCTGGTAACGACGATGAAATTATCCTCGCTAGAAGTGGTAGCTCTCGGTCTCCCCGATCGCGAACGATCTTGATTACTGCCAGTCTCCTTGTATCGGGTTATTGCGTTATGAACACAAGTCTTCGACAACTTAAGTTGAGAGGCAATCGCACGTTCAGATTTGCCTTCGCCGTGTAAAACAACTATGGCAGAACGAGTTTCAGTGCTAATTTCGCGCACTTTTCCCATTTTAAGATGTCTTCACTGTAACAACGACGAGCTCAGACTAGTTAAGATAATGAAAAATTTACTCCATCAAAACTCAGGTAAAAAATATGTTTAAGGAAGCTAAAATAATCCGGAAGTACGGTTACCGCAAAACAAAACCAAAATAATTAGAAATGAGCAGGCCATAAAAAATATAACAATGACTCTATCACCTGGTAAGCGCGCGGTACTCATTTATGTTTTGAAACAATAGACCTTTAAAGGATGATAACTTAAAAATATACAATAAAAATGACTCTCAGAAATTCTTTGATAACAATAGAATACGCAGGTGTTCAAATTAGCTCTTTATCATGTGTACTTTTGAAATATTTTGGTGGTTACAAAGATTTTTACAAGTGGTCTCAAACTTTTGGCCGGCAGTGTATTTCCCCTCTATTGGGTTTGCCCTCAATGTTTGTAAACTGGGTTTTTTCTTGCCTCAGTTGTTACTAAAACAATATACACAAATGACCTTACATAAGAACCTTATGACCTTACTTATATGTGAGCACAAATTATACACAATCTATTATATCTGAGTAATTATATGTTGAAAATTGTATGTTTGGCTTAAAAAGATAGTAGTAGAAGTATAGTAGTAGTAGTACAAGAGTATTATTAGTTGTAGAGTGGAAGTAGGTGGTTCTGAGGCGAGACAAAGTGCATCCGGATAGCTAGGTGTTGGAATACTTTACAATTGAATGTTCAGTAATATTGTGGTTCAGAAAGCAAGTGTAGTGTGGTTGTGCCCGCAGTGCGCCTGGAGCAGCACAAGCTGAAGCACGACGGCTCCAAGCCGCCCTACATCTGCGAGGTGTGCGGCGCGCACTACAAGCACAAGCGCGCCTGCGACATCCACATAGCCCTGCACAAAGGTACCCAGTCTCATTACTTATGTTTCTGTGTTATTTGATCTGCTGTTAAATTGTCTTATATAACAGTTTATGTATTTTTGCATATTTGGAATAATTTATAAATTATTAAATGTAAGATAAGAAAGAGTGGGCCTCCAGTGCTACAGGTATTAGTACTTAAGAGGAGGCTTGGATTACTGCTATGATTAATGTAATTTTTGGGAATAATAATAAATAGTGTGAATTTGAATTTTTAAATCTTGAATGAATAATTTTTCGCACTACAGTGATTTCGAGGTTCACATTCAACCTCTAGTGGGTTACAATTTAGTCGCACAAGCGCTGATCGTACATACGTTGGTCGGCTCAAATTTTGAACCCCCGCGTGTGGATGGCATCGAGCAGCTAATGGTCGCCCTTGTTATTTACACATATTACACTAGCAAGTAACATTAACTATGGAGTTACAAAATTGTTATAAATATTAAGATGAAGATTGCCCTATTTATTAGCCTTCTCTCACATGCCTACGAAATACTACGCCACAGTGATGTGTCGATGCCTTTCTCGATTGATCGATGAAGCCCAACTGGTTGAGCAAGCAGGTTTCCGGTGCGGATTTCTAACAATCGTCTACATCCATACTGTTGAAAAGATTCAACGCGTCTGACCGGCCGTTGTGTTTTGCTTTCGTAGATTACGAATAAGCTTTCGATAGCGTGGAACGCTAGCGTAAAATAGCCTAATAGCGTGGTCGCGTTTCATTCTCTTCACTGCTGCCGCATTGACGAACGGTATGTTGATGTCCTCCGACACCTGTATACGTCTGCAACCATGCAAGTGCCGCGCCCATATGCTAGCTAACTGATCCGATCCCGATCAAGCAAGGTGTGCGACAAGGGTACACCATATCACCCAAGCTTTTTGGTGCAGTCTTAGAAGACGTAATGAAAACGCTTGAATGGGACAAGCAAAGGAGTCAACATTGACGGTGCAATCCTAATCAGCGAGAATATGAAGGATTTCCAATGTACGCTGAAAAATCTCTAAGATGGTCCTCTCGCAGTAGGTCTTAACGTGAACATGTCCAAAACTAAGGTTGGGCTGCACTGGAATACGGTTGCACGAATTTAATTATAGATAAGGTGCTAAAAGAGGAAAGGGCTATCCAAAAATACTATTTTTATCCCAGGATATAATTTAGTTTTCTAATTAAACCTGTTTTAAAATTATGAGTTAAGGAAAAATCCGCCATCTTCGTAAGTTTTGGTTTTGCACTAATACATTTGTCCAATCATCTAGAGAGCGCAGGACTAATAAGAGTGTGTATACATTTACAGGAATAAGTGATTGGAAATGTGAGGAGTGCAACAAGCTGTTTCCCTCCAAGAACGCCCTGCAGCGGCACAACAACATCCACACGGGCACGCTCAACTACCAGGTCAGTGCGCGGGCGGCGGCCGCTCCCCGAGACTCGCACGACATTTCCGTTCGACTCACCGCTCGCCAAGCGACACGATTGGTTAAGAACACTCGTTTCCAGTGAAATAGTCATGTGAGTCACTCACATGACTATTTCAATCCAATTGACGCCATTTTACAATTAAAGTCGTCGAAGCATTTGGAGTAAGATTTCGTCCCAAGCGTTTTTATTCTATAGATATTTAGATATTTCTTTATATAGACTTTTTTTAGTTTATTTAATAAGCCGGCTGAGACACAAGATGTTATTTGTGGGTTCGATTCCACAAAGTCATACTCAATTATTGTTGATTAATTTGGACACAATGTATGTCACATTGAAAAGTCAATGTACATAAGACAGACAAAACATATTTAAATTTAATAAAGCACCTAATTGAATTTGTTGACATCAAAAAACTTTTAAGGAGCTTAAAAAAACCTCTTCGAGGAATAAAAAAATTACGTAATTATCTTTATTCCTCGACTTTAAAAATCAAAGAAGTATTGTCAGAAAATAAAACGATATCACAGCAGTTTTTTTGCAAAGATCAGGAGATCATTTATATAAATTTAAAACAATAAAGGTCGCTAAAACTTTCCTTGTGGCACGCCTAGTTCCATTCTTGATCACTTTGATCTCAGGCCACAAACCTCAACCTTGTGTGCACTATCAGATCAATACGACTGAAGGAGACCGAGGGCCTTGCTTGCAATGTCGTTATATTTAAGTTTTCTTAAAAGGATATTGTGACAAACACAATCGAAGACCTTGGAAAATACGCCTTTTGCAAACGCTGAAAGGCCGAGGGACAAATAGTTCTTTTTCTGCCAATAATACTTGTCTCGGTTCTAGGGTTTTCTTTGTTTGTGTATTCTTCACTGCTACAGTGCCGTTTGTTTGACGTGCGCCTCGTGTTGTGTCCCGCAGTGCGACCTGTGCGGCAAGTCGTTCATCCACACGTCGTCGTTCAAGATGCACAAGCTGTCGCACTCGGGCGTGAAGCCGCACGCGTGCGACGTGTGCGGGCTGGCGCTCATGACGCGCTCGCACCTCAAGCGGCACAAGCGCATCCACAGCGGCGAGAAGCGCCACGAGTGCGCGCTCTGCGGGAAGCGCTTCTCGGAGAGGTGGGTCTGCGGCGCGCGCGGGCCGGGTGTCTCCGCAGGGTAGGGCGAGCTCCAACGACGTGTGCGGGCTGGCGCTCATGACGCGCTCGCACCTCAAGCGGCACAAGCGCATCCACAGCGGCGAGAAGCGCCACGAGTGCGCGCTCTGCGGGAAGCGCTTCTCGGAGAGGTGGGTCTGCGGCGCGCGCGGGCCGGGTGTCTCCGCAGGGTAGGGCGAGCTCCAACGACGTGTGCGGGCTGGCGCTCATGACGCGCTCGCACCTCAAGCGGCACAAGCGCATCCACAGCGGCGAGAAGCGCCACGAGTGCGCGCTCTGCGGGAAGCGCTTCTCGGAGAGGTGGGTCTGCGGCGCGCGAGGGCCGGGTGTCTCCGCGGGTAGGGCGAGCTCCAACGACGTGTGCGGGCTGGCGCTCATGACGCGCTCGCACCTCAAGCGGCACAAGCGCATCCACAGCGGCGAGAAGCGCCACGAGTGCGCGCTCTGCGGGAAGCGCTTCTCGGAGAGGTGGGTCTGCGGCGCGCGAGGGCCGGGTGTCCGCGGGTAGGGCGAGCGCCAAGGAAAGTATGCCGGTCCCCCAGTAATGGCTCGAACAGGTACGCATGTATCGTGTGCCTCCAGCACGTCAGTCTTCCCGGAACCATGCCTGGTGCAATCCAGTCGAAACGACGAACAACCGTGGTAATTTCACCGATAAACTCGGTTATAGTGTTTATTAATTAATGAGGTACGCAGTCTCACTTAAGATTCATATTTTATGCCGACATTCTAGAAGGATCAGAACTCTAAGCGAAAATGATCAACTCAAACGGAATAAATAGCAGGAGCTAGTTGCGATGAAATGGTAGCCTTCTACTGTGGTTGAAAAAAAATATGTTTTTTTCAGAGCTGTTTTAAAAGTTACGTTTCGAAAACCATTTAGATTTCCCACTGCTTCTCTTCATACTGAAACACAAACCTTGACTGTAAGCCAGCTTTACAGTTTCATCATACCAAAAGACTTTCTCTGCACAAGGCCGTCGTATAAAAGTTAGTATCCCTACAATTAAAACTGTTTGATTTTAATTGTAGGGATTGTATTGTTTGATTAAATTGGTGGCGAGAGTAAGCTCCTTTGATGCCATCCAAAGAAACCGCATTGCTAAATTAATGTCCAGGGTTGACATGTGTAAAAATAGTATTATTGTTAGTCTATCAGATAGGCTAATCCAAACAACAATGCTTAAACGCTGGATGGAATTAACATCCTGAGCTATACCTACCTACATTTAGGTAGGTAGGTATAGCCTAGCCTGTATACCTACATGTAGTTTAATATCTAATTTTATTTTATTTTCTATTTTAAATTTAGTTTGTAATACTGATATGGACCTTGTCTGAAATAAAGATAAATTAATTAATTAAAACCGCTTTTGCCAAACAGTTCAAATATTTTGCCTTCCCTTTCATTTATCTTCCTTTAATTCCCTTTTCCTTTCATTTTCATTTATCGTCGCGTCATCAAACATTGCCTGGTTTAATAATGTTTTGAATTCACAAACTTAGTGCGCACGATGTTCTGAATTCAATATACTTTATCCTCTAGCGTATAAAATTGTAGATTGTTAACCGAGGGTCGAAAGAATCAAAAAAAATTCGTGTTAAACTCTCTACTTTTCATTTCGAATATGAGGAAAATAAAACTAGTTGTTTATCTAAACTATTTATTGATAATAATAATAATGCTAGTAGTACATACTTACCTATTTAAAATTAATTGTCAAATTAGGACCTATTTTCTTGAATTCCGTCACAGATACATAACAGATTACTATCCCGCCAATTTATGTCGACTTTTTAAATTTTAAATATGGAACTCACCGCGTAATTGTTGCGGCTTATTCCGCTCAAATAAGTTTGCGCTAAGTTCACACTGGCTGTTAAGAAAGTCACATGGCCGCAGCATTTTTTTAAATTAGTTTTTTTTACATAAAATTCTTCATAGCTGACAGCAGTTCTATTTTTAAAGTTCATTCCGGCCCTTAGGTGGGAAGTAATTTGTATGAGTTTTTTCCTCTCTATGGAGGGAAGCAGCATTTTCCACCCAATAATCAGATCAAAACAACACTACTTTCCCAGTATGAGAAATGAAAACGGCTTTTGCACTCAAATATCGAAGAGCAAAAATACTCTTTCCGAGATGGGGGATGAAAAAAATATGACGGTGGCTGCTAATCCTAGACTACGATACTACTGAAGGACCTTCTTAGCATACTGCGATGAGTATTCCAAGCTAATTTATATATTATATCCTATATATTCCCTCTTCCCCTCGCACACTCCCAATCAATTAACCATATTGTTATCCAGAGAGCTCTAATTGTTTGTATTTTCGCTTGGTTGGACTGTTATCTTTCGTAAACTTGAATTCGACATTTTATAGTTATAGTTGTGTTTCTGTTCGCTTATTTAATTGTTTGCCCTGTAATTCGAATACTGTAATGAGGTCTCCCGCGATACAGGCTTGCCTTGTGCGGGGACCACAGGGGTCCCTGCACGAAGTTAAAATTTAACAATACACGTTGACAGTGACTGTCAACGTGTATTGTTAAATTTTAACTTTGACAACTAAATGTATTTTCGTATCTGCTTAGCAGCTAGGTCATGTATGATGTAACCCCAGCGCTGCGCTCCCTCCCGCAGGTACAACCTGGCGGCGCACGCCAAGTCGCACGAGGCGGGCGGCGCGCCGGCCGAGCCGCGCGACAACGCGCCGCGCCGCCGCCTCTTCCGCTGCCACTTCTGCGCCGAGCGCTTCGAGCGCAGGTCAGGCCGAGCCGCGCGCGACAATACGCGTATCGATAGCTTTAAACATACCTTAGGAAGGCTTTTTTAAGCTGAAGCGTGTATTTGCTTTCATGCGGGTTCCACACACATGCACTGCGGCGTACTGGAAACCAGGGCGTTATAAACAAGACGGATCCCATGCTGATCGTGGATCGCGCGAGTTCTTAAAAGTCATTAAAAACAAGCTTAATTGCTTCCCTTTTAAATTCTTTTGAAACCCTTTGAAATTCCACAATACGGGTATTCAATGAATACCTGTATTGTGGAATTTCACTTAAAATATACCATCCGTCATCTTATAATCAGGTACATGCTGGAGCGGCACATGTCGGGGCTGCACGGGCGCACGCTGGAGCGGCCGCCGCCCACGCCGCGGAACACCATGAGCAAGCTGCTCAAGGCGCAGGCGCAGGCGCGCCACCCGCCCGCGCACGCAGGTACCGACCGACACAGTGGCGTGTGAGCAGGTACATGCTGGAGCGGCACATGTCGGGGCTGCACGGGCGCACGCTGGAGCGGCCGCCGCCCACGCCGCGGAACACCATGAGCAAGCTGCTCAAGGCGCAGGCGCAGGCGCGCCACCCGCCCGCGCACGCAGGTACCGACCGACACAGTGGCGTGTGAGCAGTACCTGTAATCTTAGCAGTAGTACTACTTTTTGTATACAAATCATCCGGGTTAGTACTACCGCTATACCCATTTCTGTGCCAAGCGGTAATGCCGGCATTGCTGTGTTCCGGTTTGAAGGGTAAGGAAAAACCAGGCCGGGGAAATTACGGGCGAGAGCTTAGGCCTCTGCCTCGAATCTTGCGGGCAGCGGGGCGGCGGCGGCGCGGGGCGGCCGGAGTTCTCACGGCCCGCGCCGCTGTTGGCGAGGGCCGGTCCATTTGATTTTACGCATAAGATTCGAGGCAGAGGCCTTACAACTCTTATCTCAGGATGACGGGCGCAATGCAATGCAGCGTTGGTCCGGTGCTTAGTGAACGTGATCACCGCGGCATCGCAGTTGTGATATGTAGAGATTACCGCATCAAGTGGGACTTAGACTTGTGTCGTCATTTAGTAGTATAGAAAATAATGAGCACCGGGATATTTACGTAGCCTTACAACCACATATGAACATTCCTGATCACAATGCATGTTACAAATCATCACGAGAATTTATCGCGAAGAACCTTTAAGCCCGACGTTACGGCGGTGTTCCAACCATGGTCTCGCGAAGACGAGACTGCATCAGACCTTCCGTCAAGAAACAGTGAAAGTTGTGCAAGTGTCCTTTCTTCAATTTCACGCCCACTTCACCTACTTGCAACTAGATTTCGTCGACGGTAATAGTAGTCGATCACGAACTTGTCGTTTACCTACTCTTGTTTCATTTGTTGTTAACATTTGCACCACGCAGTGCGCTGCGGGTGGCTCTAGTGCTAACGACGAGTCCAGCGCTGCACTTGTCGTGGCTACTCTACTATGGCTGTGCTTAAATATCAGAACCTGGACCGAGAAAACTGGACGTGGACAGAAAAAACCGCTTGGAACTTCGGACGTGTACTATAGCTACTTATAACTGAATTCCGAAATATGATGCGTGATGATAGATTTAGTCTCCCGGACTAAATCAATCATATTCCATTATCAGCTTGAAGTTAAGGTGATATAACACAGCCGAAACGCGACTAGAAACAGCGCCGGTCCAAGGCGCTTCCCTGCCGGACCTGAAGCATCAAATCTTAAAACAAGAAGGAGTTGATTTATTCTCCGGTCCAGTTATACAGTCCCCTAACACCAATTGACTCTATATT
This sequence comes from Pasiphila rectangulata, assembly GCA_963082625.1. Taxonomy (NCBI): domain Eukaryota; kingdom Metazoa; phylum Arthropoda; class Insecta; order Lepidoptera; family Geometridae; genus Pasiphila; species Pasiphila rectangulata. The sequence continues at coordinate 23,650,825 of OY720239.1, forward strand.
TTTCAGGAGGATTTTCAAGATTATTGTAAAAGTTCCAAGTGAATGTGAAAGTGTTTGTAACGCGTGCTCGTGTGGTCCGCAGAGGCAGACGCCAAGGACGCGGCCGGCGCCCTCGCGCCCTCCAAGCTGCTCGCGCAACTCAGTACGTATCTGGTGATCGCTGTGTCTGTACATCTTGTTATGGAGTGTATTGCCATCGAGGAACGCCCCAGTCGCTCGATCCTGAAATTGACAAAAATGAATTCATAAAGTAAATTAATATCGTAAATTCCTTTCCAGTTGAAATTGTTTTCTAGGAGTAGTAATACTAAGGTTTAATTAATTTCGATGTCTTGGCTGTGGTCGGTGTTGCGCCCTGTGGGGCGAGTGTGGCGCCACTGAATCAGTGCAACACGCAGTGTGTTCTCACGGCGCGGCGCGGCGCGTGCTGAGTTGGTGATTTTTATCCCTTCGTACCCATGACTCGTAAATAAATAATTTCTAATTCCAATTCTAAATAAATAAATCACCTTCGGGTTGAAACAAAACGCGTGACAACGTCCAAGGTTTATTTCGTTCCGAGTGCACTGCAGAAACTTACCCACGCCACGCATACCTACTTTTACGTTTTGATCTGACTCTGAATTCAATAGCTCTGATGATCTTTTGACATAAATGAGAATGACATTTATTTATTTTAAAGGAAAACCAACAGCACGATATATATATATATCGTGTTGTTGTGTATATATATATATATATATATGAGAAGTAAAATAGTTAAAAATAGGAGGCTAATTAAAGGTTTTCACGTATACAGGTTTACAACATAGATACAAAAAGGTGTGAAACAAATCAAAGCAAACAGAAAGTAATACATAGTAATGGAACCCATAGTACAAACACACATCAATAAAAAAAGCGTTAATAAGAGACAGAATAGGGTGCTAGCGGAGTGAACACTGGAGCAAAAGAGATTTAGGTCAAACTTGCCAGATATTGAATCAAATTGGTCGCCAGCTCGCAAAAGATAGGAATTCTGTCTATAATTTAGTACCTAAGATTGAATCTGAGTTCTAACGGGAACATTCATACTGATTTTGCCGAGAAGTTCAGAACAACATACAAGGTTCACTTCGAAATTTGAATTTTGGCGGCGGAATGTCTTGATTTTTTCACAAATAATTTTATTTAATAATTATTGTAAAATTGTTGTATTTTACTTGGATTAGTGATAAAAGTACCAAATTAAATACGGTCTATTAAGTAAAATAATAATTTTCAACGGGCGCGTCCTAAAATGGACGAGATGGATGAAGAAATATCGGCTCCAAGCGCTGAGCCGCCGCTCGCCTTGGCGGGCGCGAGCAAGCCGCCGGATTCGCGGCCGGCCAAGCGCTTTCGAATAAACAGCAGCAGTGATGATCAATGTGTTGATGATGAAGGATTTACCCTCGTGCAGAGGAAGGCGAAACGTTCTGCGGCCGTAACATCTAATTCGGCCGCGGAAATCAAGCGAGGTACGAACAAAATGAGGAACAATTACTACGAGGTTTGCGTCGCTTCTTATCAAATCCTACCGAAGCAAATCGGGTTGGCCATGCTCCTGAAGGCTGAGGGAATAACCAATGCAGTTCAGATAAGGTATAAAAGTCCCTATAAAGTAATTATCAGTTTTGAATGTGAGGAGGATGCGAACAGCTTGGTGAATAATACAAAATTTATGGATTCCGGCTACCGATGTTATTTGACGAGTGAAGTGGGCGTTACATGGCATAGTGAAATATTTGGAGCTGGATGTTAAAGATGAGAATTTGATGGAGTCGCTAAATTGTGAATACAAAATACTTTCGGTCAAGAGGTTGAATAGAATGTCTGAAGACGGCGTATGGATTCCCAGTGAAACGGTACGTTTTGGCTTTAAAAGCTCTACTTTGCCTTTGTATTGACTTGGCTATGGTTGCAGATTCAAGGTGGACCCGTACACCTTTCCAGTGACGCAGTGTGGTTCGTGCTGGAAGTATGGCCATTTGACGCGGACCTGTCCAACCAGGAAAATATTTTGTCCGAAATGTGGCGGACGACACATTAACTGCGAAACGACAGAGTATCGATGCATCAACTGTAAAGGCAAGCATATGGCCCTGAGTAAGTCTTGTCCTATTTATTTGAAAGAAAAAGAAATTCGATGTATCATGTGCCAAGAGAACTGTACCTATAAAAATGCATTATCGAAGTACCGTGAGAGTAAATTACGCAAGACGTACGACCGTACTAAAAATATACCACCTGTATTTACTTTTGGTGGTGAATCTAAGGACAGCAGATATAATTTCACTTCGGCTAAAATGTCTTATAGTCAAAGTGTAGGAGCGAAGGTTAGACAACCGCAGCCCTCAGTACACTTACATGAATCAAAAGTTCCAGAGCAAGACGAGATGTATCTGAGTGAAGACGAATCGAAGGACTATGTTATTAATGGATTGCTATATTAGTTTTTGTGGAGATGTAGACGCAACAATGAGTGCTTCTGAAATGTGGCGTCGAATGCAATGAATGAAAGGTCTTCGTAGAGAACGTGTAAGTTTACCTATAACTACTAAAGAAGGTGTTTTATGTAGCTTAGCTCCTGACTTTGTACAAGTTCCACAACCGTCATTCAGGTCTAACAACAGCATCTTAGATAGAGAATTCTCAATTCAAGAACTACAAAATTGTTTAAAAAAGAAAGATACTGCACCAGGAGAAGACAGTATAACATATTCTATGTTATATAATTTGCCCATGGAAGGAAAGGCTTTTTTACTAAGACTTTTTAATATAATTTTTAAGCATTCACAGATTCCTGAACAATGGCGTAATATTAAAATTGTTCGTATCCCTAAGCCTACTAGCAGCCCTAACGTAATGCCTAAATTTAGACCTATTTCTTTAATGTCCTGTACATGTAAGATATTTCATTTGATGATTTTCAAACGACTTGAATGGTTTGTAGAACAAAACAAAATTTTAGCTCTGATAACAAATGGTTTTAGAAAATATCAGTCATGCCTAGACTCGCAAGTACGTTTAGTTAAACAAATTCAGATTGGGTTTTCTAGAAATATTTCTACTTTAGCTGTTTTTCTAGATGTTGAAAATGCATATAATTTTTTGACAGACCAACTAGTTATTAATCTTGATAACTTAGGCGTTGGTTCAAAAACATGTAAGTATCTTTGGGCATTCCTCAGCATTAGTTTTTTGAAAATCAAAGATGATGATGATTCTCTACCTATGGTCAGATGCACTGGACGGGGTTTGGCCCAAGGCGATCCTCTCTCGCCTTTGTTATTTAATATAGCTACTCTAGAAATATGCACAGGCTATGATAATGTTAATACATTGCAATACGCAGATGATTTTGTTTTTTATACACAAAACACTATAACAACACAAAATGATAAATATATGCAAAAGGCTCTTAATTCTGCTGTGATTAGATTAGGTAAATTAGGTTTAGAGGTATCGTCGTCAAAAACGCAGTGTTGTAGTTTTAGACGAGCAAATAAGGTTGATCAAGTTAGTCTCAACATCGACAATAGTATCTTAACAAATGTTAAATATTTAGGTGTATGGTTAGATAAGGCGTTATTGTGGAGGAAACATATAAATGAGACTCAAGCAAAAACTATGAAAATAATAGGTCTGTTGAAAGTTCTAGCTGGCGCTTCCTGGGGCTTGCAGCCTAAACACATTCGCCGTTTGTACATTTCAATAATTCGAAGCAGGGTAGATTATGGGTGCTATCTATATGACACAGCGGCAAAAACGCATTTAATTAAGCTAGACAGAGTGCAGAATATAGCTATGAGGGTGATAGGAGGATTCATCAGAACGACACCAATACATGTTATGGAATGTGAATTATGTTTGCAGCCTCTTTTACTTAGACGACAATATCTTGGAGCCAAATTTCGTCTCAAAGCTCAATCTTTTTCCGATAATTTAACAGTTAATTTATTCAAAGAATTACAGAGTCAGCGTAAATCAAGATATTGGCAGAAAAAACCAGTACTTATTACTACTTTTGATGAATCCTGTAGAGAAATATTAAATTCAAATAGTATCCTTAATATGTTTTCTTTAAGTACTTGGGTTTCAGATATTAAATTAGGTTTTGTTTCTATTTATGTAGAAGGGATTGACCAAGGGAAGAGCCAGTTTACTGATGTTGAACTTAAGCAACATACATTGGTCATGATCAATACTAAGTATAAGGATTGGCATAAATTATTTACTGACGGTTCTAAATCAGATTTGTCTGATTTAGAACCGTCAGTAAACACCGATACCTTTGGGTATCGGTGCAGCCTTTTATGATCCCAGTCGCAATGTGAAGGAGATGTTTAAAATTAAGTCTGAGCTGAACTCTCTTATGTCTGTTGAGCTCTTTGCAATTTCAGAAGCACTTTCGTATGCTATTACACTGAAGTCAAGTAAAGTTGTCGTACTGACAGATAGTAGAAGTGCCTTGCAGCATATCACACGCATCGTGTGTGGCGCTAGAGCTGGTTCAATGGCGTATGCTATACTCAAAAAGGTTATACACCTCTTAAATAGTGGTGTTAATTTGAAATTGCAGTGGGTTCCCTCACATGTTGGTATACTGGGTAACGAGGAGGTCGATAAGTTGGCAAAAGATGGTATTTCAGTAGGTGCGGAAACATTTATTATTCCCGAACATACAGAAATATTATTAAAATATAAATATAAAAATTTTGAAAAATGGAAATTACTATACCAAAATATTTCAGAAATAAAAGGAATCTGGTATCAAGTTGTACAAAGCGGTCCCCCTCGTATACCTTGGTTTGTAAATAGGAAATTTAAGAGATGCCTCATTGTAACAGCTCTTGGGCTGCGTGCAGGACACATGCCTCTCTCTAAATTTAACCATCTTATGAAAATTTCGGATTCTCCTAACTGTAAGAGTTGTGGAGTCAAAGAGGATGTCTACCATCTATTGATGGAATGTGTTCGGAGCCAGTCTCTGAGAACACAGATGCAAACGCAGTTTAATCTGAATTTATTGGAAATTGGTATATTTCAAAGTATCCTGCTGTGCCGCTGAGCGCGGCGGCCAGCACTCTTTGTAAACTAGTGTATGATATATTAGTATAAGTCTGCGTTTGTTAGCTTTGTACATAATTGAATGTAATTACAGGACTGGCATAGTCGCTGCGCGACTAAAAGTCCTTTACATTTATTGAATAAAAAAAAAACCATACAAGGTTATTTGTGATCTTAAGAATAAAATGTCAGATCACCTATGTCACGCTTGATACTCAGCGGAAGCAAATGAAATTGTTTACAAGGTAGCTACTCGCGTCGTATGGGATTTTTAACCGAAAGCAGAGATATTTCATAATTTTTGTTGAATGCGCTCCAATCTATTAACATAAGTGAGATAGCGCGGGTTCCATATTTGAGAAGCGTATTCCACTATACTGCGGACATAAGTTCAATAGAGGATTTTGAACGTTTTAGCTCTTGTGAAGTTAGACGAACTTCTCATTATAAATCCAAGGGCTTTGGAGGCTTTACCAACAATAGACTCGATATGAGAGTCAAATACGAGTTTGGTATCATGCAACACACCTAGATCTCTGATAACCCTTTTCTCCTCAAGTTGTTGATTCTTCAAAAAGTAAGCAGATTTAATATTTTTTTTTCCGAGTAAAAGTGACCAATGAACATTTTGAAGGGTTGAGATCAAGTTAGTTGTCAGCACAATAGGTATCGAGCCTAAACAGATCAGCTTGAAGATCATTCGCATCCAGAGGTGATTTAATAATGTTAAATAGCTTCATGTCGTCCGCGAAGCAAAGCAGGTTATTATTAGAAAAACTCCGCCACCCTTGGTTAAACTAAAGCTAATTAAATTTACATAATACATTCTAAAATGGCATAACAGCTAATCGGTTAGTGCCGTTCTAAAATTCAAACGGAACAAATAGACCACGCAAGACCACAAATATTTCACGCTAACAGATCTAAATTTAGAAACGTCATACCCGTAATTATAATTCGTTTTAAAAAGTGTAAAACTGAATCGACGCCATTAAGTGGTTATGGTAACGTGTTGTGTTGCGTTGTGTTAGCAACGGCGTGCCTTCACGGTGTGAATAGGAGTAATCTGAAAGTACTGTGCGGACAGGGTACATGCAACGAAATAACTACATCTTCAAATATATCATCGAGTTTTTTAGACAAAACTCTGGAAGTGACAATAAACTCATAAATCAGGAATTAAGTATAATTAAACATAAAACTAAAGTAATAAGTCATCAGAAAGCAAAATCATTAAAAATTTGCCATCAAAATGTCCAAGGCATCAAAGGCAAAAATTTACTTTTGAATCTTTTTTTAGAAGCAGAAGCCATAGATATATTCTGCGCATCAGAAACATGGATGAAAGAAGAAGAGGTAAATGGGTTTGTGTTAGACAACCATGTGATTATTAGTTCAAGTTGCAGAAAATCTTTTAAGTGTGGAGGTACAGCTATTATAGCAAAAAAAGACATTAAAGCCAAACAAAGATTAGATATTTGTAATTTAAACATTGAGAAAGAATTTGAAGTTAGTTGCGTTGAAACAACGAAGCTCATTATACTTGTTGTGTACCGATCTCCAAGTGCAGACCTTAGTATTTTTGTAAGCAAATTAGAAATGTGTTTAGATATTTTAACAAAAAATAACAATAACCTATCAAAGAGTATAGTAATATGTGGTGACTTCAATGTCAACTTTTTGGCAAAAACAGATGCAGATATTAATCAATGCAATACGATTATAGACCTACTTGGATGTTATGATTTAAAACAAAAAATATTTGATATTACAAGATTAACTAGATACACTCACACCTGTATAGATAACATATTTACCAATGTAGACGTTTTAGATTCAGAGGTTGTAAACGGTGTTCAGTCAGACCACTTTGCTCAAACAATTAATATATGCTCTATGATTGACCGCTCTAATAATAATAATGTGTACATTAGGAAAAGAGTTATTAATGAACATACCGTTGAGCTTTTAAAAAAATCTATTCACAATGAATTTATAAATTGTCAATTATCTGATTTTAGAGATTTTTTTACACCATTTCTGAGAGTAATGAACAGTGTTATGCCAATAAAAACTATCTGTAAAAGAGTAGGGAAGTCATTTAACGACTGGGCGACAGTTGGTCTTATAATATCTCAAAATCGTTTGAAATGCCTTTACTACTCCTTATCAATAACTAATGATGAAAATTTGAGAATTTATATAAGGAAGTATAGTAAGTTATTTAAGCGATGCTGTTATGATGCTAAAAAAATCCATGTACGTAACAAAGTTCTTGGTTCGAAAAATATTATTAAATCAACTTGGTCGATTATAAAGAAAGAAACAGGTAAACTGTCATCTACTTGTAAGACTATAGAGACTATAAAAGGCTTTGATGGTAAAACGCTTTCCGCACCCTCTGAAATCGCCAACCATTTCAATGAGTTTTTTGTCCAAGTAGCAACTACACTAACCAAAGACCTTATGAGTTCAGAAACTGAAGCACTGAAGTACTTGACAAAATTTTCAGAACCCAACTCTATTAAATTTATCATTAACTCTATTACTCCAACTTGCATTGTAAAAATAATAGACCAATTAAAAGACAAAAGCTCATGTGACCTTTGGGATGTGTCGACGTCATTGATAAAAAAGCTTAAATATGTATTAGCTGCACCGCTTGCGGAAATTTTTAATAAGTGTATACAGAGTGGAAGCTTTCCGGATATGCTAAAGCTGGCTAAAGTGATACCACTATTTAAAAAAGGCTGCCATTCTGATGCAAATAACTACAGGCCTATCTCTTTATTGCCGGTTTTTAGCAAAATTCTTGAGAAATTTATTGCAAACGAGTTGTATTTGTTTATTGAAAATCATAATATTTTAAATAAAAGCCAATTTGGATTCAGAAGAAATAAGAACACGAGTCAAGCCATAACAACTTTAATAGAGAGCCTTTTGTGGAATTTGGATAAGTCAAAGAATACCTATGGTATATTCTGTGACTTGTCCAAGGCATTTGACTGTGTTTGCCATAGGATTCTTTTGCTCAAACTTAATCATTACGGCGTCCGTGGAAATGAATTATGCCTACTCAAATCCTACTTGGAAAATAGGCAGCAAATATTAGAATGCAATGCGCATAAGTCTGAGGCACATAAAATACAGTTGGGAGTTCCACAAGGATCTATTTTGGGACCGTTACTATTTATTATTTATATAAATGACATTGTAGTTAATATAGAAAATAAGATGGACATGGTTCTGTTTGCAGATGACACCACTATAGTAGTAAGTGATAAAAATAAGGACAATGTTTGTTTAAAATTAGACAGCATAATACGAAACATCAAAGGATGGTTTAAAGCGAACAATTTATTATTAAATGTGGAAAAAACAAACATTGTACGATTTTTCTTAGGAAATGGACAAATTAATAGTGAAATGATGGTACAGAATACGATTGATAGACATTTCATAACATCTATTGACAGCGTAAAATTTTTAGGCATACACATTGACAGTAAATTAACTTGGCATAAACATATTGACAACCTTGTTGGTAGATTGAGATCAGCCGTTTACGCAATTAAAACAATTAGATTACTAAGTGACCTAAAAACTGCTAAATGTGTCTATCACGCTTATTTTCACTCCATTATGACATACGGTGTCCTTACTTGGGGTAACTCCTCTCAGTCTAAACGAATATTTATTCTACAGAAAAGAGCAATACGATCAATGTTACTGATGAATAATCTTGAATCTTGCAGGGAAAAATTCAAGCAATTGGAAATTATGACACTAGCTGGGGAATTTATTTATCAAAACCTAATGTATGTTAAGATGAATTTAACAGAATTTAAATTAAATAAGGACATCCATGGCTTTAACACTAGATCTAGAAATAATATTTGTATACCAATTCACAGACTTGCGAAAGTGGGTAAAAGCTTCCTATGTATTGGTATAAAATTATTTAATAAATTGTCCCAAGATTTACGCAGCATTGATGATTCGGACTTTAATGTGAAAATTAGAAAATTATTATTATATAAATCCTATTACAATATTGACGAAGCTCTTGCTGATGACTTTTTACATTGTGAGATACCTACTTAGTAGTTATTTATTACTTAGTCTTACTATTATGTGTTTTTAATGTACATATATGTATTCTAAAACTGTTATAATTTGACTTTTCCGAGTGTACGATTGTATCTTAATGGAATAAATGATTTGTATTGTATTGTATTGTTGCAGCGTCGCAGTCGCCGCCGCTGCTGCCGGGCGTGTGGGCCGCGCCCTTCGCCGAGCTGCCCTACTCGCAGCCCTAGCGCCGCGCCATACGCCGAGCTGTCCTACTCGCAGCCCTAGCGCCGCGCCCTACGCCGAGCTGTCCTACTCGCAGCCCTAGCGCCGCGCCCTTCGCCGAGCTGCCCTACTCGCAGCCCTAGCGCCGCGCCATACGCCGAGCTGTCCTACTCGCAGCCCTAGCGCCGCGCCCTACGCCGAGCTGTCCTACTCGCAGCCCTAGCGCCGCGCCATACGCTGAGCTGTCCTACTCGCAGCCCTAGCGCCGCGCCATACGCCGAGCTGTCCTACTCGCAGCCCTAGCGCCGCGCCCTTCGCCGAGCTGCCCTACTCGCAGCCCTAGCGCCGCGCCATACGCCGAGCTGTCCTACTCGCAGCCCTAGCGCCGCGCCCTACGCCGAGCTGTCCTACTCGCAGCCCTAGCGCCGCGCCCTTCGCCGAGCTGCCCTACTCGCAGCCCTAGCGCCGCGCCATACGCCGAGCTGTCCTACTCGCAGCCCTAGCGCCGCGCCCTACGCCGAGCTGTCCTACTCGCAGCCCTAGCGCCGCGCCATACGCTGAGCTGTCCTACTCGCAGCCCTAGCGCCGCGCCATACGCCGAGCTGTCCTACTCGCAACCCTAGCGCCGCGCCCTGCGCCGAGCTGTCCTACTCGCAGCCCTAGCGCCGCGCCATACGCCGAGCTGTCCTACTCGCAGCCCTAGCGCCGCGCCATACGCCGAGCTGTCCTACTCGCAGCCCTAGCGCCGCGCCATACGCCGAGCTGTCCTACTCGCAACCCTAGCGCCGCGCCCTGCGCCGAGCTGTCCTACTCGCAGCCCTAGCGCCGCGCCCTGCGCCGAGCTGTCCTACTCGCAACCCTAGCGCCGCGCCCTGCGCCGAGCTGTCCTACTCGCAGCCCTAGCGCCGCGCTCTACGCCGAGCTGTCCTCGCAGCCCTAGCGAGAGCGGCGCGACTAGAGCTGCCACTACCATGGAGCAGCTGTGCCACAGTGCTGCTAACAGACAGGTGGACGGTGTAGTGTGATGTTGGTCGCAGGATTCTCGCAGGCTGAATACGAATCCCGCGACAGGTTTGCAACAGGCGTAATTCTAGCGATCATCGCTGTCAAACGTGAATTCCTTATTTATTAGGACAACCAACAGCTATAATAAACTAGTATAAAACAGTGTGAAAACATAAAGCAAGTAATAGATATCATGAATAGATATAAGAAAGTAATAATAGAGAAAACTGTAAACAGTACGCTTCGGACACAAAAACAATAGTCAAACAATAGTCCAACAGTGGAATACTAGATTGTTAACCGAGGGTCGAAAGAATAAATTCCAGAGGTATTTAGACGCCCGAGCGTAGTGAGGGCGGCTATAGTCCGAGTAGGAATTGATTCTTTTACCCGTGTTAAACACTACTTTTCATTTCGAATATGAGGAAAATAAAACTAGTTGTTTATCTAAACTATTTATTGATAATATATAATAATATTAGTAGTACTTACAATTACAATTAGCCATAAGTGTCCCACTGCTGGGCAAAGGCATCCCCTCCAACTCTCCATGCATCCCGATCCGCAGTCAATTCGACCCATGCGCTGTTATGCCGGTCTAACTCGTCACGCCATCGCTTCTTCGGTCTTACTAACTATTAGTACTTACCTATTCGTCACAGATACATATAACATATTACTATCCCGCCAATTTATGTCGACTTTTTAAATTTTAAATATGGAACTCACCGCGTAATTGTTGCGGCTTATTCCGCTCAAAGAAGTTTGCGCTAAGTTCACTCTGGCTGTTGAGAAAGTCACATGGCCGCAGCATTTTTTTTAATTAGTTTTTTTTTACATAAAGCTCTTCATAACTGACAGCAGTTCTATTTTTAAAGTTCATTCCGGCCCTTAGGTGGGAAGTAATTTGTATGAGTTGTTTCCTCTCTATGGAGGGAAGCAACATTTTCCACCCAGTAATCAGATCAAAACGACACTACTTTCCGAGTATGAGAAATGAAAAAAAAATACTATACTTTAACATAAACTGCAATCTAACATTAGTCACCTATATTTAGGCTATTATCGAAATAGTTCACGCTCAACCGCTGTCTGGCTGAATTAACGCTTGAGCAGAATAGATGTTGATGTATGTATGATCCTTGCTGTTATCTAGTATAAGATCGACGTTTGACAGCGATCATCGCTAGATTGAAGTCTTCCACAGCGCCGCCGCGCGCGCACGAGTACGCGGCCTTGATAGCACAGAACTAGATTGCTGTTGCAATGATGTTATTATTTATGGTAGACTGCCTCCGTGGCGTTGGTCTTATAGCCCACTCATACGCAGGAGATAGCGAACTCGTTTCCCACCAAGGGACATTAATACACGTTTCTCACTGGTCTGGGTATATTTTTACAAGCTTTTATTTAGCTTGTCCTGTATGTACATATGTATGTAACTATGCTTTTCCGGTGGAATCTTGCAACTCAATTTTGAAGCAGATATCTTTAACCAATTGAGCTGAAAATTTGTATACATGTTTTCTTTGGATGACAATGCATGGTCAGCTATGTGATGGCACTCTGAATCCAACATGGCGGAACACCCAAGATGTCAGGCTACTTATTTTTAATGTACTCCTATAATAATATGGGTATCAAATGAAAGGGCTTGCTGAGAATAACTCAAAAAATGAATGGGCGTAACTCCAAATCCAATATGGGGGAATACCCAACATGGCGGACTAGTTATTTTATTAATGCACTTACAATATGGATATCAAATAAAAGGGCTTGCTAAGAGTTACTCGAGAAATTTTATAACATCACTCTAAGTCCAACATGGCGGGCATGAGATGAACAGACAAAAACCAACTGTCCACTGATAACTAAAAAGTAAAAAATAAATGAATACTTAGTAAAAAAACGTTTTAACAATCAAGCTTTTATTTAAACGTACTAAAAATAATAAAATAAACATTTTCTATTAAAGTCAACTTGAAACGTCTTTACGCGATAATTTATATAATATATAAAAAACCTTGTCACGAGATTTAAAAAGGTACTCATAATTACATTGTTTAAAAAAAAATAATCAAATCAAGTTACAGGTACACAGGTTAATCTCGCGAAAAGCTTTTTTATCACATAAATTGTGTAAAGACGTTTTAAGTTGACACTAAACTTCAAAGGATTTTTTTTATTTTATTATTTTTAGTACCTTGCACGTAGCGTAGCTTGTTTGTTTTACTTGTGATTTATTTGTATGATAAGTATGGTATGTATCTCTTAGTTTGGGACGAGATGGTGTCGTGTTCAGCGTTATTTATTTATTGATGTGAAACATCTATAGCCGCACGTAAAACCGAGATCTGGCGTGGCGACACATGCCGTGGCGACGCGTCGCCACGCTATATTATGGTATATATATATACAGTCTATATGTCAAAAATCGAAAGCCTTAGGGACCCTTCGTCCTTTAGTGCATCGGCGGTGTCGGGTGCCGGCGTGGCATGCCTGCTGCACGGCGCACCTGCAGTGCAGAATGTTATCAACACTAGGAGCGGGAGGCAGCATGGCCGATGGAACTTCTCAAAGATCAATATTATTTAGGCATATACTCATTTGTTTAGCGCAATTGTAAACGCAAAATTATTTTATTTAAATGCATACAATTGTTATGTGGACAGATTAGATTAATTTATGTTATTTGTACTTTATAATTATAAGATGTAATTTAGTTTTAATGTTGAAAGAATTTGAAATTACTGACAGTGCAATGTAACGTGAGTTAAATTATGTGAGATGTATAGATGTGGCACTGACTCTGAAATAAACTAAAATTGTATAGTATGGAAATTTATTGTATAGTATTATACCTACCTAGCTTTAGTTGAGCCTAGAACATAATAAGTAAATCCGTATTTTTGTACTAATTAGCACCATTGTCTTGGATGTAGCAACTACATTAATTTGGTTGTTTGTTGTCAAATGACTGATTATTTTAACTTGTTACACTGTATGAGTACACAGGTAAACTAAATACATAAATAATAAAGTTTATGAAGTATTCTGTTTTGTATTATTGATGTGAAACATCTATACCCGCACGTAAAACCGATTTCTGGCGTGGCGACGCATGCCGTGGCGATGCGTCGCCACGCTATTATGATGGTATATACAGGGTGTAAAAGGACGACTACCGAAAACTTCGGGGAGTCAATGTACTCATAAATATGAACAACTTTTACCAAGGAACTTTCGCTGTCAAAAAAATGTGAAGAAACAACTGTTCCATACAAAAGTACAATACCTACTTTACCAAAATATATGGAACAGCTGTTTCTCTACATTTTTTTACAGCAAAAGTTCCTCAGTAAAAGTTGTTCATATTGACGAGTAGGTACATTGACCTCCCGAAGTTTTCGGTAGTTGTCCTTTTACACCCTGTACATACAACAACCCTGTAAATACAGTCTATTATGTTGTAGTACTGTACTGTACAGTAATTTTTGTATTTAATGAAAACAAATGTTTACCTATTAAATAAACAGTCATAATTTTCTGTAAAAAAATCGTAATATTTTATTTTATCATTGTGTCATTTAGTTCCTATCGTAATCTGTTATTTTCTGCATATTACTTTTTACAAAATAATGTCGATGTTTCACATCTGCCAAGTGTCCTGTGTGTGACGGCTCACACTTTTTTTTAACTAGTTACTGTCAGCGTCTCCGCGCATGTTGTATTGGGATGAAAAGAAAACTTTCTAACATAATATAACTTTCCCAGGAAGTTTCTACCTGCGTATACTAAGTAGGGGGCACATACCACAGTAATTGATAATTAAATTAGTTAACACTAGAAACCTGCTCCTGCATTACCTATACATAAAATGTATTTGACCAGATATTATAGGACTACACTCCCGTCGGTCCAGGAAATGAATTCGTACTTTGAAGGGGGATTACTAAACGATGACGCTTACAGTACGCACATTAATGTGTTATTGTGGTTTTGTGTATTAATGAAAATAACCCTGCTATCATAATCATAATATTCATGCAGAAAGGAAACGCTGGATAATAAATTAATCAAATTAAATATAGTCGTACCTAATTTGTGGTCCGACCAGGCGTCCGTCACTCGCTCAAGGGCACGCGTTAAATGCCTACCGCTTTAGGAGCAGTCCGCGATACGCCAGTAGTTAAGGCTGCCACATGCCCGCTTGAGCGCACGCGCGTTAAATGTTAAAACGTTTCTTTAGATGCTGAGACCGCGTAACTATTGTGCAGTGGATGGATGCCAAAGTAAAAAAACGAATGAAAAATTGTCATTTTTTTCTTTTTTATCAAAGATATTTTAAATCTTAAGATTTTAGAATCATTTTTTCTCTTTCCTCTAAAAATGGTCAGAACGTAGGAAGGTACTATGTAAATATTCGTAAATAAAGGAGTTCAGCTATTAAAACAGTATTGTTTGTATAAAAAATAGCTACCTATCACACACAAAATATGCCTGTAAAACTGTGGCTTTAAAAATAACAGTCCTAAAATCAAGCCAAAAAGTAGTAGGTACCCACCGGAGAACAAAGATTCAAATCTTTGCTGGCGAAGTATTTGAATACCTAGGTTATAGATAAAGTGTGGTGTTATGTCCTAGTTCGTTATGTCAAAGAATATAACTACTACCATAGTACACCTATTACTATACTGCGTACGGAGAGTAGGTAGGTCCTTACCTCCCTATATAAAGGTCGCTGCTTTTCTTAACCGACTTAAAAAAAGAGGAGGTTGTAAAAATAACGGTTTTTTTCACCACATTCGTTTTATTATAAAAAATATCGTAGAAGCAACCCTAGCCCCTGATTCGATGCCGCGTCACAGATTACTTGCAAGTAAGTGAGGCGGGTACACTCTTTCGCTCTGTGAACTGCTGGTATTATTAATACAATTTTGTAGGCTATTATAGCGTAGGTATTTTCGCTTTTGTATTGAAGTGATGTATCTGTTAGTTTCTGTAATCTGTGGTCCGACTGACATTTACTACTATGTATGTCTGCTGTGCTGTGTCACTTTCAGACAAGTCGACGTCAGTCAACCAGTGAGTTGTAAATGACGTCAACTGATAACAGCTGATAAACATAAACAAGGTTAAGAGAACTTATTTCATAGGAAGCTGCATTTAAATATCACAGCTAATATGAGTGGAAAATACAAAGACAGTGAAGTGATAGTGAGGCCGGCGAGACGAGAAGACATGGCTGCGGTGGCTGAGATGATCCAAGTGAGGATACCGCCTAGGCGTAGTCTTATAGGTTATGTTTGCAGCAGCTTAGCTGCTGATTCTTACCGAATCTTTTATTATTTTAGGAACTCGCGGACTTTGAAAAGATGCCTGAAGGTCCGAAGCTCTCTGTGCAAGGTTAGTATTAAAGTTAAAAATCTATCAAACTGCAACCGAAACAAAAACCCAAATAATATTTTTCATTTATTGTTCGCTTCGCTAGATAGATGGCATCTTTATAGTGAGACATGCCGTGCCGTTCTATGAACTAGCAACCATAATAGTTCAATAACAATCTGCTAGATGTCGCTGTTAGTCATGGTAAAATTTCGTTTCTTAACTGCTAGATGTCGTCAGCTGTACCTAGATCAAAGTCGAGTTTTTTAATCCCGACACAAAGAGGGGTGTTTGTGAAGAGTGTTGTACCCACTATAATAGTGTCTTTGTCTATAAGTTGCTTTCATCGACAAGAGCCTACAAGTATTATCATGAAAATTTGTCCAGTCGTTTGAAGATAGTAATAGTTAGTTTCTGTAACCTGTGGTAATAGTATTGTACCAAGCGATATAGGTATCGTTTGGTACTCGTCCTCTTTTATCAGTGGTAAAGAGTGGAACTCGCTGCCGGCGTCTGTTTTCCTAGATCAGTACTACCTTGGAGCACTTGGAGTTCTTCTTAGACAAGAGTAAAAATAAAGACAAAGACATTTATTCGCAAAAACATGTGTTTACATTCTCATGTGAGTTGATTCATATTTCTTATGATCACAACATACCTACTTTACCAAATTCGGTACCTACCTAGGTATGCAAAGTTTTATAAAGAGGCATGCCAATATTAAAAAAAAAACAAAGATAATAATTATATAAGTAGGTACAACTTAAATTAGAAATAGTTTATGACGATATATTCAAAATTAATAAAAAAAACTATTTATTCAATTAAAGTTAATCATTTACAAATTCGTCAACATTAAAAAAGCATTTTTCATACAATATTTTTTAAAATTTTTGTTTAAATAAATTAATACTTAATTCCCTGTATTCTTCAGGTATTTTGTTAAAAATTCTAGGGTCAACTAGGGACATCTAGGTGTTACAGTTTATATAACCATTTGTATAATCACTAATTGAATATTAAAGTTATTAGATAAAGTTAAAGGTATGCTGTTTGGCAACTTACATAAAAGACAAGTTTTAGGTGAATACATTGTATTTCCGTTTGCCATGAATTGACAAGGAATTGCCAAACAATGTTGTAATAATCGAGTATTGAATTATTACTATTAATAACGGTACAATGATTAAAATCCACCTTCGTATATAATAAGTTCTAATAAACAAAATATTACTTCCGATGTCACTGGATTGGTAGATACCAATCCAGAGATATCCGACCAATGAGAGGCTCGCATTCTCCGCCAATAAGGCGCTGGTATTTTATGGCGGCGTGGTAACCCAACGCTTTTGGGAAGAAGCCATTATATCCGCAGGACAGGTAGTGAGCAGTAAGGTACCAAAGTTGAAGCATAAGAATTAAGGCAAAGAGCAAGTTTAAAAATGTAAAGTGTTAAAAGTACAGAAAGTATGATAAAGTTCTCCATGATAAAGTTTCTCATATCTTTGAGATTATTGCTTTTAATATCTCAGAAGTGGGATATGACCAGTGACGCCCACAAGCCATGTAAGTACATATCCGCAATTTAAGTTTTTTTTCATCACCGTTCAATTTTGCGGTAGAATTTACGAGTCATGTTACGTAACGGAAGGAAAAGAAATACAAAGTTTGATCGCACGTGTTTTAACCAATAAGCACTGGTAAAAGAAAGTGATCGGGGCACTCCTCGTATTTCTTTAACCCGGTGAATCACCGTCAAATACGTGGCAAGGGTACTCCTTTGTAGTAATTAACGATTTTATTGGTTTTTACATGGGACATGCGAAAATGAATTATAAGCACTATTGTGTTTTTTTTTCAACAAGAATTTAAAACATTATTGTACCTGGTAGTACGGGGCTGTTGTTTTGATTCCTATAAAAGGTAATAATGGTATAACGTAGTGAATACCTACATATGTTGATATTTAAAAGTTTTGTGAACGTGAAGGTTTAAGAAAGACTACATGCATAATTAGGCTAGCGTACCTATTTTGAATATTCTATGCATATAATCTACCAAGTGTCTTCAATCTGCAAAGCATATAATCACAAGTAAAATTGATTTGGTTATACATGTATTATTTCGTTTCTTTTCCGAGACCATGGGTTAAGACAAAATCTGCAAACGCCATGGACTGCCTCGAGGAAGAGCGTGGTCGCTAGCACTAACAAGTGCCAAGAGCGCAAGTGGGTCCGCTTCCAGTATGCATCCCGGACACCAGACACATTCGAGGTATCATGAAGGTCGGTCACCCCGTAGCCGATAAAGCAGTAAGTTTTTTTATAAAGTTTTGCTACAGGTTTTGATAAAGTTTTTGTAAAGTTTATTTTCTCAATGTATACATATAAAACATGTAGTCTAAGACTAAGCCTCGTTAAGTCTTTTAAAGTCCAAGACGTCAAAGAGGCCCAAGAAGCCTTCTGGCTTCTGGCCTCAGAGGGGTCCAAGAGGTCCATAAGTCTATCACATGTCATGCTAAGTCAAGTATATCACATGTTATGCTAAGTCAAGTATATCACATGTTATGCTAAGTCAAGTATATCACATGTTATGCTAAGTCAAGTATATCACATGTTATGCTAAGTCAAGTATATCACATGTCATGCTAAGTCAAGTATATCACATGTTATGCTAAGTCAAGTATATCACATGTCATGCTAAGTCAAGTATATCACATGTTATGCTAAGTCAAGTATATCACATGTCATGCTAAGTCAAGTATATCACATGTCATGCTAAGTCAAGTATATCACATGTCATGCTAAGTCAAGTATATCACATGTTATGCTAAGTCAAGTATATCACATGTTATGCTAAGTCAAGTATATCACATGTTATGCTAAGTCAAGTATATCACATGTCATGCTAAGTCAAGTATATCACATGTTATGCTAAGTCAAGTATATCACATGTTATGCTAAGTCAAGTATAACACATGTCATGCTAAGTCAAGTATAACACATGTTATGCTAAGTCAAGTATATCACATGTTATGCTAAGTCAAGTATATCACATGTTATGCTAAGTCAAGTATATCACATGTTATGCTAAGTATATCACATGTCATGCTAAGTCAAGTATATCACATGTCATGCTAAGTATATCACATGTCATGCTAAGTCAAGTATATCACATGTCATGCTAAGACAAGTATATCACATGTCATGCTAAGTCAAGTATATCACATGTCATGCTAAGTCAAGTATATCACATGTCATGCTAAGTCAAGTATATCACATGTCATGCTAAGTCAAGTATATCACATGTCATGCTAAGTCAAGTATATCACATGTCATGCTAAGTCAAGTATATCACATGTCATGCTAAGTCAAGTATATCACATGTCATGCTAAGTCAAGTATATCACATGTCATGCTAAGTCAAGTATATCACATGTCATGCTAAGTCAAGTATATCACATGTCATGCTAAGTCAAGTATATCACATGTCATGCTAAGTCAAGTATATCACATGTCATGCTAAGTCAAGTATGTCACATGTCATGCTAAGTCAAGTATGTCACATGTCATGCTAAGTCAAGTATGTCACATGTCATGCTAAGTCAAGTATGTCACATGTCATGCTAAGTCAAGTATGTCACATGTCATGCTAAGTCAAGTATGTCACATGTCATGCTAAGTCAAGTATGTCACATGTCATGCTAAGTCAAGTATGTCACATGTCATGCTAAGTCAAGTCTATCACATGTCATGCTAAGTCAAGTCTATCACATGTCAAGTCAAGTCTATCACATGTCAAGTCAAGTCTATCACATGTCAAGTCAAGTCTATCACATGTCAAGTCAAGTCTATCACATGTCAAGTCAAGTCTTTCACATGTCAAGTCAAGTCTTTCACATGTCAAGTCAAGTCTTTCACATGTCGAGTCAAGTCTTTCACATGTCGAGTCAAGTCTTTCACATGTCGAGTCAAGTCTTTCACATATCAAGTCAAGTCTTTCACATGTCAAGTCAAGTCTTTCACATGTCAAGTCAAGTCTTTCACATGTCAAGTCAAGTCTTTCACATGTCAAGTCAAGTCTTTCACATGTCAAGTCAAGTCTTTCACATGTCAAGTCAAGTCTTTCACATGTCAAGTCAAGTCTTTCACATGTCAAGTCAAGTCTTTCACATGTCAAGTCAAGTCTTTCACATGTCAAGTCAAGTCTTTCACATGTCAAGTCAAGTCTTTCACATGTCAAGTCAAGTCTATAACATGTCAAGTCTATCACATGTCAAGTCACGTCTATCACATGTCAAGTCACGTATATCACATGTCAAGTCAAATCGATCATGCCAAGTCGATCATGCCAAGTCGATCATGCCAAGTCGATCATGCCAAGTCGATCATGCCAAGTCGATCATGCCAAGTCGATCATGCCAAGTCGATCATGCCAAGTCGATCATGCCAAGTCGATCATGCCAAGTCTATCATGCCAAGTCTATCATGCCAAGTCTATCATGCCAAGTCTATCATGCCAAGTCTATCATGCCAAGTCTATTATGCCAAGTCTATCATGCCAAGTCTATCATGCCAAGTCTATCATGCCAAGTCTATCATGCCAAGTAGATAATGCAAAGTATATACCAAGTATATAATGTAAAGTATATAATGCCAAGTATATATAATTCCAAGTATATATAATTCCAAGTACATAATGCCAAGTACATAATGCCAAGTACATAATGCCAAGTACATAATGCCAAGTACATAATGCCAAGTACATAATGCCAAGTACATAATGCCAAGTACATAATGCCAAGTACATAATGCCAAGTACATAATGCCAAGTACATAATGCCAAGTACATAATGCCAAGTACATAATTCCAAGTACATAATGCCAAGTACATAATGCCAAGTACATAATGCCAAGTACATAATGCCAAGTACATAATGCCAAGTACTTAATGCCAAGTACATAATGCCAAGTACTTAATGCCAAGTACATAATTCCAAGTACATAATTCCAAGTACATAATGCCAAGTACATAATGCCAAGTACTTAATGCCAACTACTTAATGCCAACTACGTAATGCCAAGTCCGTAATGCCAAGTCCGTAATGCCAAGTACGTAATGCCAAGTACGTAATGCCAAGTACGTAATGCCAAGTACGTAATGCCAAGTACGTAATGCCAAGTACGTAATGCCAAGTACGTAATGCCAAGTACGTAATGCCAAGTACGTAATGCCAAGTACGTAATGCCAAGTACGTAATGCCAAGTACGTAATGCCAAGTACGTAATGCCAAGTACGTAATGCCAAGTACGTAATGCCAAGTACGTAATGCCAAGTACGTAATGCCAAGTACGTAATGCCAAGTACGTAATGCCAAGTACGTAATGCCAAGTACGTAAAGTCAAGTACGTAAAGTCAAGTACGTAAAGTCAAGTACGTAAAGTCAAGTACGTAAAGTCAAGTACGTAAAGTCAAGTACGTAAAGTCAAGTACGTAAAGTCAAGTACGTAAAGTCAAGTACGTAAAGTCAAGTACGTAAAGTCAAGTATGTAAGGTCATGTCTAGAAGTATATAAGTTCAAGTCTAGAAGTATATAAGTTCAAGTCTAGAAGTCTATAAGTTCAAGTCTAGAAGTCTATAAGTTCAAGTCTAGAAGTCTATAAGTTCAAGTCTAGAAGTCTATAAGTTCAAGTCTAGAAGTCTATAAGTTCAAGTCTAGAAGTCTATAAGTTCATGTCTATAAAGTTCATGTCTATAAAGTTTATGTCTATAAAGTTTATGTCTATAAAGTTTATGTCTATAAAGTTTATGTCTATAAAGTTTATGTCTATAAAGTTCAAATCTATTAAGTTCAAATCCATGAGGTGCGATAAATCCTATGTCCATGAAATCTGATAACGACCATATGACTATGAATTTCAGTAATGGCTATTAAGTTCCGTAATTATTATTAAATCCTGTAATGACTATGCAGTCCAATAATTACTTAAGTCTAGTTAAGGCTATAAAGAATCATGAGGTCTTTAACATCTAATAAGGAATACGTAGTCTACACAAGACAACAAGGTTCGTCATCTCTTCATAAATGTCTAAGGTTCTTAAGTCTCTAAGGTTCTTATAGTAGCTCAAGTTCACAGTCAAGCTCAAGTTTATAGTAAAACTTATAGGCTAATTTCATAGTGAAGCTAATGTTATTATAAAGCTAAAGTTTATAATGAAGCTAAGGCTTGTATAGAAGTTGAGGTTTATAATGAAGCTAAAACTCATAATGAAACTTAAGTACCCAGTTGGTGAACCTAAAGTACACAATCTAGCTAAAGATCATAATGGAAATAAAGTTCATAGTGCAGGTAAAGTCAAAGTCACTTTGAGTACATATTCAAGTTAAAGTTAGTAATGGAGCTACTTAATGACATTTAATAAAGCTGATGTTTATACTAAAGTTATGATAGCCAGTAACGATCAGTCGATCGGGCAATAAAGTAAAGTTGAGCCGGTAACGATCAATGTCATGGATCGGGTAATTAAATAATAAACTGGTAACGATCAATGTCATGGATCGAGTTAACAATATAATAAACTGGTAACGATCAATGTCATGGATCGAGTAACGAATAATGGTTAACCGGTAACGATCATTGTTATGGATCGGGTAACAAATGTGATTATCAAGACCCTAGATAATATAATATTCTAGTTAGTCGCTACGATTAAATTCTAAAAGTTAATAGTATAATATTAATTACTCAGACGAGTTAAAAGTAAAGATTTAATGTTAAACAACATATTATCATAAAGGAGTAACTATTACTTTAACATTAAAAACAAAATTATAGGTATATATCAAGAAGGCATTTATACATGAACGATGGGACTCGTTAAAGTCAAATGGCCGAGCTGTTACAGTTTATATAACCATTTGTATAATCACTAATTGAATATTAAAGTTATTAGATAAAGTTAAAGGTATGCTGTTTGGCAACTTACATAAAAGACAAGTTTTAGGTGAATACATTGTATTTCCGTTTGCCATGAATTGACAAGGAATTGCCAAACAATGTTGTAATAATCGAGTATTGAATTATTACTATTAATAACGGTACAATGATTAAAATCCACCTTCGTATATAATAAGTTCTAATAAACAAAATATTACTTCCGATGTCACTGGATTGGTAGATACCAATCCAGAGATATCCGACCAATGAGAGGCTCGCATTCTCCGCCAATAAGGCGCTGGTATTTTATGGCGGCGTGGTAACCCAACGCTTTTGGGAAGAAGCCATTATATCCGCAGGACAGGTAGTGAGCAGTAAGGTACCAAAGTTGAAGCATAAGAATTAAGGCAAAGAGCAAGTTTAAAAATGTAAAGTGTTAAAAGTACAGAAAGTATGATAAAGTTCTCCATGATAAAGTTTCTCATATCTTTGAGATTATTGCTTTTAATATAGGTGACCCATACACAAGAGACTTGTGCATGAGTAGGTATGGTTTTGGATGGATGCAATTGTAGCCTACCATTATCTCGTCTGTTTCGGCTTACAGCGTCAGACAATCTTGCAAACAGATGGGGGTTGTTCTTTACATACATAGCTATCTCTGGTATATTAAGGGACGAAAGTGTCTTTATAAATAGCGGTCTACAACATGTTATCGTTACTGTACTGTCATCGGCAAATAATGTCGTAGGTTGAGTTGATGCCTTTGGCAGATCATTTCAAAGCAATAAATAACAGTGGTCCCAAAACCTACACGTCCTTGAGGAACACCATACTTTATCTTCGTGGATTTGTAGATGACCTCCTGTTTTGTTCTAGGATTAAATCTTGTTATTTCCGTGACTTGCTTAAAGGCTCCATCTTAGGCAGTGAGTTTACGCTAGTAATAATACTTCAATGATCTTAGGACACATCTTTACTCTGCAAGTTAGGTGGTGGCCAACCGCATGCCTGTCAATAAAACAAATACCTAATCTATTTAGTTTCTATTTCATTAAACAGACATCATTTTCTGGAAATAAATCGTAATATTTTATTTTATAATTATGTCATATTTAGTTCCTATCGTAATCTAATCTGTTCTTTTCTGCATATTATACTTTTACAAAACAATGTTGAATGTGAAACATCGACATTATTTCACATCAGGCGTCCCGTGACGGCTCACAATTTTTTTTCTCTTCTGCTTAGCTTCGCACGGATTGTGTAGTTGCGTTATAGTGCCATTTTCAAGTTTTTTTTAATATAGGACATAAGGAAAATTTCTTATTCGTAGATCTAGAGCGGGACTGCTTCGAGGTCTCGCCGGCCGCTTTTCGCTGCCTGGTGGCGGAGCTGGCGCCGGCGCCGGGCGCGCTGGCGACGGGCGCGCTGGCGGGCTACGCCGTGTTCTTCCCCACCTACTCCACGTGGGAAGGCCGCGCGCTCATGCTGGAGGACCTGTGCGTGCGCCGCGCGCATCGCCGCCGCGGCCTCGGCGAGAGACTCTTCCACGCCGTGGCTAAGGTACCACTATGCGTAGTACCTACACAGGCGGCTGGTGAGCTACGCCATCTACTTCCCAACCTACACATGTGAGAGGGCCGCGCGTATAATTACACAAGGGGGTGGCGAGCTAAGCCATCTACTTCCCGACCTACAAATGTAGGAGGGCCACGCGCTTATGCTGGTGGACCCGTGTCGCCGCGGTCTCGGCGAGACTCGACACTATCGGTGCACAGGGGGGCTGGTGAACTAGGCCGCCTACTTCGGACGTACCCGGAATCATCGGAATGCATCACGACCAGCAACGCCGCGGTATTGAAGAGAGACTCATCAATGTTTTTGCTTAGGTTTGTATCAGCAATACGCATACTAACGATGATCACAAATCACTATAACTCCAAGGGCTATCCAAAAACGGAATTTTTATCCCAGGACAAAATTTAGTTTATTAATTAGTCGTGTTTTAAAATTGCGAGTTCCCTAAGGAAAATTGCGTCATTTTCGTAAAGGTTATTCGTTTATGTTTGGAGTCGGGGCTCCAAACAAAAACCAATGTGCAATCAAGTATTTTTTTAATGCATGCAAAAAATTACGAAAATTGTGGAATGCGGATTTTTCCTTGGGAAACTCGTCAAAGCCCTTGTTTTTCCGGTTTCCCTACCGGTCCCGTTCCATAGAGATCGTCACACTAACGCTTCCTCGGCCGACATTATAATAAGTTAATTAGGGTTCCGAACCAAAATGGTAAAGAGGAACCATAGCACACACCATAAGTGGCTCAGCTTCAGCCGATATTGGTTGATTTTCTTTTAAAAAAATGTGAAAAAGCTAACTAGCACATTAAAAAAACATCATTGCTCGTTGAAAATACACAAAAAAAAAACAAAAGTCTAAGTAAAAAAAAAAACAAAGTATGTGTTTATTCAATAGTGCATAAAGCTACATATAAATAGATAGATAGATAGCATTTTATTTTATTTTATTTTATTTTATTGATGCTTGGAAAACAAACAGCTTATAATAACAAAGAAATGGTAAGTGGAATAGAACAAATTAAGCCTTAAACAGTTTTCAGTTTTATTTATATTTTTATTTATTTGGTATACACAGCACAGAATACAGACATATCTACTTACAGATTAAAGTTACATAGGACATAGGACAACAAAGCGACACAGTGGAATTAAGAGAAAAAATAATAATATAATAATCAGTTTACAAAATAAAACACATTTAAATTGAATAAAGGACATAATTGAATTCGTTTGCTTTGGAAATCTTTTTTCCAAGAGAGGGAAAATGGAAATTCATTTCCAAGGGAGCCATCCCTTGGCATGGCGTTGTAATGATTATCCGACGACATAGACCTCATTAAACCCAATATTATTGTATAATGGCACGGAACCCTCGGTGCGCAAGTCGATTCGCACTTCACCGGTAAAATTTTTGGTATGCGTGCGTGATAGAATCAATAAAATGAAGCGGTAGGTATCTAGGTAAGTAGTGTCGCGATGTGCTGAGTCGCCATGGCGCCTTTGTTTACATTGTGTCGCGAGACACGCGTCCGCCGCGCACGTACCGCTGACTCGGCCGCCCGGTCCATTCAATGAGAAACTGCTATCGCTGATGTTCACATCGTAATGCTTACTTAGCTGATTATCGAGTACTTATGGTATCTACTCATCTTCATTCATAAACATTTTATGTCTTTTAGCGAGTACCTAGCTTTCATCTGTAAAGGTTAATTATTTTAGTGCGAGCGTCTCTATATTGCTTAATCCCTTGCCCCTTGGTTCGTAAATTGAATTGGCTGCAGAAATTACTTTGAGCAATATAGTTTGTACTTAAGGCGTAAATTAGTTTGTAGCTAACTATGACCTACAAACTAATTAACCCATCTGTATTATTTGTGTTTCTTTGTGTACAATTAAATGTCAATTAACTCCATTAGCGGACATTGCCGTATGACTAGATTGACAGCGAACACGTTCTATAATAATATGTTGTTTAATTCTAATTCTCTTGGGGGATTCCATCCAGACCGAGCGCTAACGTCCCACGGTGAAGTGCGTTGTGACCCCGACTCCCTGGACCCTAGCCAGCACAACTCTTAGAATTACGCAGGAGTCTGGGCCGGTGGCAGCATTCTATGAACATCACTGAAGGTGATGCAGATGTTGTACAAGAAGAAGGGCTTGTCTCGATTAGCTCCCGTTTCTATTCTAGCATATGTAGGTCTTGGTTCTCCGTGTTAAGCTGCCCGGTATCGCATCTAAGTATAATATAAGGAAACGCAATTTAATTAGCACTAGACCGATTTAAAGTGTTAGTAGTCAAATCATCACAGGCCTTTTTTAAACTTTCGCGATCACAACACATTATAACAAAATTAATTGAAAATGAAACCGGGTATTTATCACGTAAAATAGCGACGATATCTGACACGATTCGACTGGATTGCACCAGCCATGCTCCCGGGAGGACTTATTAGTAAACGAGGGATAGAGGACTAGGAAGGTAATTTACGCAATGAATTACCAGTAACATGTAGGTATATCATAATCTGAGAGGCCACTGTCTGATAGAACCTCGGAGAACAGCTCTTCACTCTGCAGTGGTTAACGCTGATTACGTATCCCGCGACAGGTTTGCAACAGGTGTGAATCTCGCGCGCGATCATCGCTGTCAATTCGTGAATTAATTTGTGACGAATATACAACAACAACAACACCTGTAAACTATATCAAAACTGACGCTTCATAGCGATGATCACGAGATTGGCGCCTGTTGCAAGCCTGTCGCTTAGATACGTAATCAGCGTGCCGGTCGATGTGATCCCAGACTGCCGCCAGCGCCATAGGATGTAAATGGCGGGTAACACCTGATGATGTCCCCAGGAGGCGGCGGGCGCCGGGTCCCGCCTGGACTTCCACGTGCTAGAGTGGAACCCGGCGCGCGCCTTCTACGAGGCCCGCGGCGCGCGCGACCTCACGCGCGCCGAGCAGTGGCGCTACTACCGGCTCGCGGGCGACGCCCTCGCCAGGCTCGCGGGACCCCAATGATGTCCCCAGGAGGCGGCGGGCGCCGGGTCCCGCCTGGACTTCCACGTGCTAGAGTGGAACCCGGCGCGCGCCTTCTACGAGGCCCGCGGCGCGCGCGACCTCACGCGCGCCGAGCAGTGGCGCTACTACCGGCTCGCGGGCGACGCCCTCGCCAGGCTCGCGGCACCCCAATGATGTCCCCAGGAGGCGGCGGGCGCCGGGTCCCGCCTGGACTTCCACGTGCTAGAGTGGAACCCGGCGCGCGCCTTCTACGAGGCCCGCGGCGCGCGCGACCACACGCGCGCCGAGCAGTGGCGCTACTACCGGCTCGCGGGCGACGCCCTCGCCAGGCTCGCGGCACCCCAATGATGTCCCCAGGAGGCGGCGGGCGCCGGGTCCCGCCTGGACTTCCACGTGCTAGAGTGGAACCCGGCGCGCGCCTTCTACGAGGCCCGCGGCGCGCGCGACCTCACGCGCGCCGAGCAGTGGCGCTACTACCGGCTCGCGGGCGACGCCCTCGCCAGGCTCGCGGGACCCCAATGATGTCCCCAGGAGGCGGCGGGCGCCGGGTCCCGCCTGGACTTCCACGTGCTAGAGTGGAACCCGGCGCGCGCCTTCTACGAGGCCCGCGGCGCGCGCGACCTCACGCGCGCCGAGCAGTGGCGCTACTACCGGCTCGCGGGCGACGCCCTCGCCAGGCTCGCGGCACCCCAATGATGTCCCCAGGAGGCGGCGGGCGCCGGGTCCCGCCTGGACTTCCACGTGCTAGAGTGGAACCCGGCGCGCGCCTTCTACGAGGCCCGCGGCGCGCGCGACCTCACGCGCGCCGAGCAGTGGCGCTACTACCGGCTCGCGGGCGACGCCCTCGCCAGGCTCGCGGGACCCCAATGATGTCCCCAGGAGGCGGCGGGCGCCGGGTCCCGCCTGGACTTCCACGTGCTAGAGTGGAACCCGGCGCGCGCCTTCTACGAGGCCCGCGGCGCGCGCGACCTCACGCGCGCCGAGCAGTGGCGCTACTACCGGCTCGCGGGCGACGCCCTCGCCAGGCTCGCGGCACCCCAATGATGTCCCCAGGAGGCGGCGGGCGCCGGGTCCCGCCTGGACTTCCACGTGCTAGAGTGGAACCCGGCGCGCGCCTTCTACGAGGCCCGCGGCGCGCGCGACCTCACGCGCGCCGAGCAGTGGCGCTACTACCGGCTCGCGGGCGACGCCCTCGCCAGGCTCGCGGCACCCCAATGATGTCCCCAGGAGGCGGCGGGCGCCGGGTCCCGCCTGGACTTCCACGTGCTAGAGTGGAACCCGGCGCGCGCCTTCTACGAGGCCCGAGGCGCGCGCGACCTCACGCGCGCCGAGCAGTGGCGCTACTACCGGCTCGCGGGCGACGCCCTCGCCAGGCTCGCGGGACCCCAATGATGACCCCCGGAGGCGGCGGGCGCCGGGTCCCGCCTGGACTTCCACGTGCTAGAGTGGAACCCGGCGCGCGCCTTCTACGAGGCCCGCGGCGCGCGCGACCTCACGCGCGCCGAGCAGTGGCGCTACTACCGGCTCGCGGGCGACGCCCTCGCCAGGCTCGCGGGACCCCAATGATGTCCCCAGGAGGCGGCGGGCGCCGGGTCCCGCCTGGACTTCCACGTGCTAGAGTGGAACCCGGCGCGCGCCTTCTACGAGGCCCGCGGCGCGCGCGACCTCACGCGCGCCGAGCAGTGGCGCTACTACCGGCTCGCGGGCGACGCCCTCGCCAGGCTCGCGGGACCCCAATGATGTCCCCAGGAGGCGGCGGGCGCCGGGTCCCGCCTGGACTTCCACGTGCTAGAGTGGAACCCGGCGCGCGCCTTCTACGAGGCCCGCGGCGCGCGCGACCTCACGCGCGCCGAGCAGTGGCGCTACTACCGGCTCGCGGGCGACGCCCTCGCCAGGCTCGCGGGACCCCAATGATGTCCCCAGGAGGCGGCGGGCGCCGGGTCCCGCCTGGACTTCCACGTGCTAGAGTGGAACCCGGCGCGCGCCTTCTACGAGGCCCGCGGCGCGCGCGACCTCACGCGCGCCGAGCAGTGGCGCTACTACCGGCTCGCGGGCGACGCCCTCGCCAGGCTCGCGGGACCCCAATGATGTCCCCAGGAGGCGGCGGGCGCCGGGTCCCGCCTGGACTTCCACGTGCTAGAGTGGAACCCGGCGCGCGCCTTCTACGAGGCCCGCGGCGCGCGCGACCTCACGCGCGCCGAGCAGTGGCGCTACTACCGGCTCGCGGGCGACGCCCTCGCCAGGCTCGCGGGACCCCAATGATGTCCCCAGGAGGCGGCGGGCGCCGGGTCCCGCCTGGACTTCCACGTGCTAGAGTGGAACCCGGCGCGCGCCTTCTACGAGGCCCGCGGCGCGCGCGACCTCACGCGCGCCGAGCAGTGGCGCTACTACCGGCTCGCGGGCGACGCCCTCGCCAGGCTCGCGGGACCCCAATGATGTCCCCAGGAGGCGGCGGGCGCCGGGTCCCGCCTGGACTTCCACGTGCTAGAGTGGAACCCGGCGCGCGCCTTCTACGAGGCCCGCGGCGCGCGCGACCTCACGCGCGCCGAGCAGTGGCGCTACTACCGGCTCGCGGGCGACGCCCTCGCCAGGCTCGCGGGACCCCAATGATGTCCCCAGGAGGCGGCGGGCGCCGGGTCCCGCCTGGACTTCCACGTGCTAGAGTGGAACCCGGCGCGCGCCTTCTACGAGGCCCGCGGCGCGCGCGACCTCACGCGCGCCGAGCAGTGGCGCTACTACCGGCTCGCGGGCGACGCCCTCGCCAGGCTCGCGGCACCCCAATGATGTCCCCAGGAGGCGGCGGGCGCCGGGTCCCGCCTGGACTTCCACGTGCTAGAGTGGAACCCGGCGCGCGCCTTCTACGAGGCCCGCGGCGCGCGCGACCTCACGCGCGCCGAGCAGTGGCGCTACTACCGGCTCGCGGGCGACGCCCTCGCCAGGCTCGCGGCACCCCAGTAAACGCTTGTCCATTGGGTATGAACGATCAAATTTATTTTGTGCGTTTGTTAGGTAGTAATTCTTTAATTTATCAAAGAAAAAAAACCGACTTCGATGATAAAATCCTTGACTTGTTGCTGAAAATACCTAAACCGCTATATGTATGCCTGTTACATTTGAGTACTTGGCTCGATTTATCATGGATGCCATCAGCAGAACTGGGTTTTAAAACAAGCAAAGTTTTTTAAATATTAAGTGAAAGAAAATACCCAACTACAAATTTGCATTTTTTAGACGCTATTACAATAATAAAGGCTAACTTAGGCTGCTACATTTGTTTTAATTTTCATCTTTACATTTTCGTTTTTAACGTAAGTAATCCAAAAATAACGCCAATACATTATGTCGAAATGTAGCGTGACGTCACGCACCGACGTGTTTCAGTTTATGCTATGACGTCACGAGCCTCCACTCCTAAACTTTAATGCGCTATAACTACTTAAATCATTGATTTGAAGAAGAAAAAATATGTCTGGTATTTATGTATTGTGGATGCGACTGGCGCTGGATCGTGGTGGGCGGCACAAACTTGGAGAGGCCTATGATGATGATGATTTATGTATTATTTAGTTATTTATTTAAGGACATCCAACAAAAACATCACATAAAAGCTTAAAATAAGATAGTCTAAATCGTTTTAAATGCTGCGTGTTTTTTTAATTACAGGACGCCACAGCTTGCACAAATTAAATTCAACTCAACTAAAACTTACAGTCTAGAGTTGAGATCAAAATTAACGATGTTAAAGATTTTACAAGTTAAAATTGTATTATTATTTATTTTATTCTATAATTAATTGACGACCTCAATATAATTTTGATTTTCATGTCCTGTTGCCTGTTATGTAATTCCTCTGGACGCCATCTCCAGAACCGAGCTTTGGCAAGAATGGGGCCAATCTGGATGTACCCATTTTTCGAAGTCCGTTCATAAACGACGGAGTTCTCAGGTACTTAATAAAAATAAAATAAATTATAGACGACTTGAGAACCTCCTCCTTTTTTAAGACGTTGGGTAAAAAATTCAGACGCGTATATTTTGCGTTTCCTAATTACTGATAATTAATAAAAAAAAATAAAGAATTAAAAAAAATATTGTAGTCATACATACATGACGGACTAAAAATTTTAGTTTTGTCATTACGAACAAAGATTTAAATCGATAGATACGCGCTCACTTTAAATCCTTGATTACAAAAGACTTTAAAGCCATCTGGAGGGCGCCTCACACAGGACCGCAACTTGAGACACTTTAGTTTTGCCAATACAAAATACACTTATGGACCTTAGTTATGGACCAACTAGCACAGGACTTCAGCTGCGCACCGTGGATTTGAAGTACTTCGAGCACTAGTCATGCTGTTACTCGAAGGCCTAACTTTGTGGGTCGTGTTTTGTCAAAACTAATATATTGCTATAAAAATACCTACATAATGTATTTTTTTTTAAGTTTACATATAACAATGGCGTAGGTCCTGTAGTGTTGAAACTCGCCAAAATGTTTATGTTAGGCGGTTGATATCAACATTGACGACCTCTGTGGCGCAGCGGTCGAAGGTCCGCCTGCTACGCAAGAGGTTGCGGGTTCGAATCCCGCCTCGGAACAAATGTCTGTACGACCTGCAGATATTTGTTCAGGGTGTTCTGGATGTTTTTCTATATATGTATAATAAAAAATATCTATCTATGTAGTATATTGTATTAAGTATATCAGTCATCTAGTACCCATAACACAAGCTCTGCTTAGCTTGGGGCTAGATGATGCTGTGTGAATTGTTCAGCATTATTTATTATTTATTTTATTTTATTTATTCTGGCACGCTTTGTAGGTAGTACCAATAGAAGAGAGAATCCCAGACCGCGGGGATATAAAAAGACGAGGGGCCTGTGTCCAGCAGCATGATTCAATGCGCTGTGTCTAGGTCTGTTCAGGTCAGAAACCAGCGCTCGCTCACTGGAACCAAGCCAGTGTATGTGGTGCTCCCGACGTATACATTATCTGCCATTGTCGACCACGATGAGGAGGTAGCCTAAGCAACTGTTCATATAATTTTCGGGAATGTTCACGTACTTGTTATGTTGGTGGACGCACTAACTTTTTCGACCCTTATCGAGAGCCTTCTTCAGGATGATGACGGCTCGCGACCCTCCACCTCCGCGAGCCGACGTTCACCTACTAAATTTAATTCGTTAATATGAATTCGAAAAGTCACGATAGTTATTATTGTAGGTAAAATAAGCCACTGTTGATTATTCAACAATTTTTTATTCGATAATTAACAACGAAAACCTATTTTGTTTTTTATTAATTAACACGTTATCACGCTATTACCACACTATTACACTCTGTAGAGAAGAGAACGAACGTCGAGAGTGAAGGCCTAAAATTGTACGGCCACAGACTATACACATAGATACCTAGATTACAAATACTTGTTTGTTTTTTATGAACAGCCACATTAGGTTCGATGATTAAAGGAAGGATTAGTAAAACAAATATATGTGCTCATTATTATATTTTCGATTTAATACATTATATTTTGTACATTTATATGAGCGTCGTTCGTAACTGAATACTCGTACACGAGGCGCCCGCGAGCCCCGCCGGCGCGGGGTTGCGGGTGCAGTGTACGCTGGAACCCTTTTTTCAGTCTCCTCGGACGGTAGGTACTTATCTATACGAAGGTTTTCCGTAAGTCTCATTCAATGTCCTCCAAAGTTATAATTTACTGCTATAAATGCCTTTATTGACTTAAAACTCTAGGTTACATTAGGTGTAGTGACAGGACGCCTAACGTTATCAGAATCACATCCGTCAGTTAGATGTGAATGCGCATTTATTGGCTCCCTCGTGCGCCCTCAACCGTGACCGATAAGACCTGCACGATCCTTATCGCTCGCCCGAAACAATAATTACTTACAAAATTTAGGTGGCTTTAAATACTGCTCAATTCTTATCTGCTACTTATATTATCCTATTATTTACTTAGCCTTATTTACAATAGCACATCGTCTCCTAACTAGCTCTAATACAAGTCTGCAGGGGTTCGTTAAGACTAGTTTTTATATAATTTCAACATGAAAAATTTCTTATTCTATCTTGCAATTGATCAAGTTGAATATTTCCTTTGACGATATTTGTGAAATCTATAACATTGTCAAGGAACTACGTTGCGTTGTTGGAGTTCATTCAGAGCCCGCTGGTCCAGCCCCGCGGCCGC
This sequence comes from Pasiphila rectangulata, assembly GCA_963082625.1. Classification (NCBI taxonomy): domain Eukaryota; kingdom Metazoa; phylum Arthropoda; class Insecta; order Lepidoptera; family Geometridae; genus Pasiphila; species Pasiphila rectangulata. The sequence goes on from OY720239.1 coordinate 23,684,364, forward strand.
CCGCAGGCTCGCATGCCTTCCTACGGTACGCAAACATGACTAATCTAACATTATATTTAATTATTTACACTTATGTGCACATATCTAATGAATACGATTATGTTTGTTAGGTTTCACAATTCTATTTCTGGTTGTATCGAAACGACTATTTTATTGCCTTAAGAAGTTAACCAGAGTACATCTCGGTAGGTACGAGTATGTCTCTTTAAAATCATATGAATATTTATAACGCATAAAAGATCGCCTCATTATTATTATAATTGATACTTTGAACACGTTTAATTTTATACGTAAAATTTGAAAGTCTCCTAGTTTCTCTTCGCATATTATCGAATCAATATACATATTGATAAACTCAATCATTTTTATTTCATCAAACTGGAAACGTTTCATTTTAATAGGCATTTATTATCCGAGCGACTTGAACGTCTTCTCCGCATGTCGGCATCTCAACACTATAGGTACGCGCTATCGAGCCACACTCACCATATTCATAAGCTCAACTTAAACCCTAAGAAACTACACTAATATCTTACATAATAAGATTTAACTCTCAGGCTCTAACATCTAAAATATCCACGATCGCAGCGTTCAAAGTGGCCGAGCTCAGCGACTCCACCTTACTGCACGAACTTCCTTGTTCACATAGTCCGAATTTGCAACGATTCACTGCGGGCGTCGTGGGGCCCGCGCGCCTCCGGGGCGGGGCGCGGGCGCTGCGATGGCGCGGCGGGGCTCGGGCGGCGCGGCGGCGCTACGTCGAGGCCATGAGCTTGGCGTGCGCGGTGACGTTCCGCTGGTGCAGGAACCCGCTGCCCTCCTCCTCCTCGCCGCCGCCCACGCCGTACTGAAACATTCCGCAGGTTACTAGGCTTGTCACGGATATGTTTACGTTATGCTCGACCCAAATTGCTTCAGTAGCATTCCAGCACGGCGGTCAATTCCAGCGCTGGGATGTGCTGGAGTAATGTGAACCAATACCTACTGGATTGTACACATTAAAGAGATTCAGTTCAGTGTTTGGATTTTGACAACTCAACATATTTTGAATAGCTGCAATTTTTATCCAGCTTAGCAAGTTAGTTAAGCTGGATGCATTTGTCTCGCGTCCTAGACTAGAAGAGCTGGTTATAGTGATTGCAGTAGGTACCTGCAGCGCATGTAGGTAGTGGTGCTGGTGGTAGTTGTGCGCGTGCGCGTAGTGCTCGTAGGGCGCGGCGTGGTGCGGCTCGCTCTTGATGTTGAACAGCGCCGGGCTGTGCGGGAACTGCGCGCCCCCCGCGCACCCCGCGCCCCCCGCGGGCCCGCCCGGCGCCGGCGGCGAGCCCGCGCCGCCCGCGCCGCACATCGACGCCGTCAGCGGCATCGCCACCTCCGACAGACTAGACTTGCTGTCCGCTGTGGAAGGAAACTTTCATTTTAATAACAGTAGGGATAGGAAATCTTAGGTATGGGATGGAAGAAGAGCGACTTCAAAATATGTATGTACGGGGTTGTGGAGAAGAAGGGTTTGTGGAGAACTGACCGTCGATGGTGGGCGAGCTGTGTCCGTCCTTCTTGTCTGCGTGCGGCGGCTTGCTGCCGGCGGACTTCTTGGGCTTGCGCTTGCGCGTCTGGATGCCGTCCTTGCGCATGGCGAGCGGGCGGTTGATGCCGTGCAGCTTGTAGTACAGCCCGCAGGCGTTGCACACCGGCTCGCCGTCGTTGTTGCGGCGCCACAGCGTCGTGTTGCGGGACCCGCAGTTGGTGCAGCACTGCCCGTGCCGCCGCGCAGCCGACTGTGGACACCACATCGTACATTCCTTGTATCTCATCCATTAACGTTTAAAATTAATTAAAACAAAGCCTCCTTCCAAAAGCCTTCAATCCAAAAGATAATGTAATTACTTTTGTGAGAAGATAACTGAACTTATTGAACCATGGTCAGTGATAAAAAAATGAAAAGTTAAAAACATAGTGTTGAAAGCGTGTTCGTGTTAATTGAACCACTAATTACATAAGCTTTTGGAAGGAAAAGTCGTCGTTACCGGGACTGCGAACTCCAAGACCCCATTTACGATCGATCATGCAAAGTTATCATCCGTCACCGCGGGACGGTCCGGGAGCTATCTCTCCGCCATCTTGTATCAGTTGTCAGTGTAGTGTAATTATGCGCATGCGCTCACTGTGCCGCGGCGCCCAATGCGGAGGAGGCCGGGCGGGGCCGCGCGCCATTGGCCGCCGCGCCGCCCGCGCGCGCCGACGGACGCCTGCCCGCACAAATCTGCCGGCGGGATCTACTCCGCCACCGCATGCTATTTATCTAGGGCGAGAGAAGCGAGCTACCGTGCGAGCGAAGTGGGGAGCGGAGGCGTGTAGGATCATCACCCGCTAAGCGAAGAGAGGGACGCGTGCGACAGACAGAGAACGGAAGGAGGAAACATGCACTAGTCTACACGCCACCGACTCACCTTCTTCATGCCCCGGGCCATGCCTTCCACACTCATCCACCGCTGCACGGAGCCGTCCTTATAGAAGCGCGTGAGCAGGTCCGCGTCGGCACCTGTTCAAAGAGAGAGCATAAGAACGGGCTGCGGGAGACTCACCAGCCGCTTGCTCGGCTTCACGAGCGGGCGGTTCACGCCGTTGATCTTGTGGTAGAGGCCGCAGGCGTTGCACAGGTAGTGGCCCGTCGCGTCGCGCCGCCACAGCGGCGTGTTGTTGGCGCCACAGTTGACGCACTCGCGGCCCTCCTCCAGCTCGCCATCTGTCGCAACACACCGGTCACACCGCGCGAACAAACACCCCTCCCTCGCCCTACCCCAACGCGAGCCTCTAACGAATTCAACACCTCATCTGAGGAAGAAGCGTTGACCTGCCAGTGCCTCGTCAGTCATCAGACGAAGTGGCATGAATGAACGCTGCACAGAGCTGGATACACACTTCGCTATCAGATGCACGTGTCTCACGATATGTGATCTGCGCAGACGGCGACCTCAGCATTATATGTATGTGCTAACATTGTAGGCTATCGCTTCGCGGAACGAGCTCAATAACAAGTTTCTGCCGAATACGGCCTACGGAGATAACGCCTCGTTGCATATTAAACAATCACTGAACTATATCGACCCTATCGCAATTATCAAGAGTAAGGTAGATTACGATATGCCAATTATACATATTGCGCCGCTATATTATAGTTGTAGTTCTGCTGGCCAAAGATCTATTATTGAAGTTCGAATTTATGTTGTTAACAGTTAACCTGCTTTCGTATGTACTCGTTTCACACAAACGTGCTTATAATAATCGACTGACGTGACTTATCGCTCAATTTCCTCGGTTTAATCGATTATTTTAAAGTACGGCATAAACATTTTATATTTTAGTAAAATAAAATGCTAATGAAGTTCCTAAGTGTAAGCGATATTTAGGGGCCGAACAGGTCCAAAAACCCAAAAATGCCATTTTTGACCTTTGGTGATTTTTGAGGCCCTTCGACCCCTTTTCTGGTACCAATGCTTGCTTTTACAGAAAAGATTATGATTGTTTAAAACGAGCGGATGTTAAATCAGCAACAAGATGAGGGCGCCCCGGCGGACGCGCGTTCTCCTCGGAAAGCTCTGTCCTTTTTGTCACAAGTAACGAGATAAGATAACACGAATTGCTTTCTGAGAGATAAATTAGATAAGTTTGTTTACATACTCATATTATATTGTTCGCAGGCGATCCAAAGTCCCGATTCTGCAGCTTATCATTGTTTTCAATTATTTGTTATGTTTGTCAATTCTTCAGTCAGGGGTGTTCGAAACAATTGAAATATTTGGTATTAAAATGATAAGAAATGGAAATTAATTTGTAATCTTAATTGACTAAAATAAATATTGGGGGTTTTTACCGTATGCTGGGGGGCGCTGCAGTGCGTCGTAGGGGGCGCACCACGAGCCCATCACCATGTTTTGCGAGTACAACCCGGCGCCCACGCCGCTCACGCCGCCCACGCCCACGCCTGCTCCACCTGCATCGACACACTACTTCAACTATCCACCTCATACATGAACCTACATTATTCCTAGGCCTCAGTACAATAATGTGCAACGAAAACTAAACACCAAAACAACACACTCATATAGAAAATGAAAAATGCCTCCGTGGCCGAACGGTTAAGGCAGCCTGCGTTGAAGGTGTTCGTCTGAACGTTACGGGTGCGAGTCCCGTCGGAGACAAAATTTTGATTGCATTTTTAATTTTCTATAAATGATACCTTGGTGTGGGTTTACACTTTAAATAAAAAAAAATAGCTTATAACACACTCCTACTACAAAATGAACAGAAAATATTTTGATTACAGTTAAATACATTCCTGAACGTGCGTAGAATACACAATAGAATAAACAAATTTGCCGTGCAGGGGCAACTTGATTACAGTATTAGTTCGGTCTCCTGGCTAGTTGGGGGAGAGAGCTGTGCGGCAGGCACTGTGCTGAGCGGCTGTTACCTGCGAGCAGGGCGCGCGAGTGCAGCTGCGTCTGCAGCCAGTACGCGGCCGGGAGCGTGTCCATCCTGCGTCACTGTTCACTGCCGCGAGCACTAGGTACGACCCCGTCGGCCAGAGGTCAGGCGAGGACTGGCCGAGACGAGAGCCAGCGGGCCGCGCGCCCTTGCCGCCTTATCGCCGCTGATTCACTATCCGCCGCAAACCACGCGCTTCGTGCATCAACTCTATCGTAACCACTGATATACCTCGTATGCCGAGAACCCAACATATCATGCCATCACATCATAGGATTTTCTTACGCTTAAGCATACAGCCCGCTGGCTCTCAACGTCTCAACTTTTAACGTCTTAGGGTGCATATCCTGTAATGTTTCGAATCTACTGTGTGTAAATAAATGAATACCTAAATCACTCTCTTTAGTAGAACATGTTTAGATCATAAATTATGAATACAGTAACTTTAAAGTAGAAATCCTTCTGCTTCTTCTTCTTTTCTACTGATCAGTTACAATAAATAAGTCATATATGTCAATTCAATTATTACATTCCAATAAATAATTTAAAAGTTTTATTTAAAATGACAATAGTGGTAAGTCCTTAAATCATTTAGATTTTATTCATCAATATTATCTGAGCACATGGGGCGTTAGCCCGGTTGGGATAGAAATTACAGGAGGTATTAATATTGTGTAGATCCTATAATATGTCACGTATGCTTAAGCGTAGAGCCTCCCCTGCGACGCGCGATGTGAATAAGGTTTCGCCGCTCCCGCCCCTGGCTTGTGCCGCCGCCCTCGGCCGCAGTCTCGGACATCAAAACAAGTAAATTTATCCTCTTGACGGTACCACTTTGATACGGGGAATTAGCTAAAGATATGAACCACAGAGCTGTATAACATGACTAATTTGCGGTCACGCGCTCTGGATAAGTTTGTTTGTCAAGTATGTACTCACAACTGAAATTCACAATTTATCCTGTTTTGTTATTTCAAATGAACAAATGATAAAATTGATTAACTATTTAATATGAATCAACGATTTGGTTTGGATATTCATCATCATCATATCAGCCGTAGGACGTCCACTGCTGGACTCCTCATTGATCTCCAAGTACTGCGGTTGGAACCCGTCTGCATCCACCGCCGACCTGCAGTTCTCACCAAGTCGTCTGCCCATCTTGTAGGTCCTACGCTGCGCTTGCCGATCTGTGGCCTCCATTTGATAACTTTGCGGCCTTATCGGCCATCTGTTCTGCGCGCTATATGGCCTGCCCACTGCTACTTCAGCGTGCTAATCCGTTTGGCTATATCGGTGACCCGAGTTCTTCTACGTATCTCCTCATTTCTGATTCGATCCCGTAGAGAAACCCCGAGCAAAGCCCTTTCCATAGCTCGTCGAGCGACTCTGAGCTTATTCATAAGGTCAATAGTGAAGGACCACGTCTCGGTTCCATATGTCATCACTGGTAACACACACTGATTGTAGACTATCTTCTTAAGGCACTGAGGTATGTTGGACGAAAAGACGTTGCGATGTTTCCCAAACGCTGCCCACCCGAGTTGAATTCGACGATTAACCTCTTTCTCGAAGTTGGACCTACTTCATTGGACTGTTTGTCCTAGGCATACGTACACGTCGACAACTTAAAGAGCCGAGTTCTCAACCATAACTGGGGCAGGCACGACATGGACATTTGACATGATTTTCGTCTTGTCCATGTTCTTTTTTTTTCATGCAAGTTGAATTTTATTCATGTTTGGATATTTAAGAGTTCATTTTGATTTCATACATAGGTACGGAATAAACCATTGGACAAAACAAAACCTAATAGCCGATTTGATTGTTAAAACAGTTAGTTGATATTCATCTGATAAACTAATCTCACCTCCCAAGATTCTCTTTTATAACGACATTGAATAATTAGGTACCCATTCGTAGATTAGTTTAGTTTGCGTAGAATGAACTAGTGCGAGGTTCTTTACCCGTGTTTATCGCAATGCTCCCATTGCGTTGCATATGATCACTGCGGTGCTTCACGGAATCTTTGTCATCGTTCTAGTAAAGATCGTGTCAAATAGGCTGTGCAGTAGGTGCCTAAGACAATCGCACCCAGCTTGGACCTGTGCTATTGACGCGGAACAGGTCATTGCCATCACAAACTATAAAGATGAATGACGAAACTATAAATTAAAACTTTTACATCCCTACTAAAATATAAAAGCAAAAGTGTGTATGTATTGATGGATATTATGTATGTTCTGTTTTCATGCCGAAACGGCTGGACCGATTTTGATAATTTTTGGCATAATCATAGATTAGGCCTTGGAGACATAGTGGTTGAAAGTTTGGATGGAATATCGTTGTATTTCACTTAGGTAAACTATCCGCGGTGAAACCGCGCGGGTCTGCTAGTTGATCATAATGGAGCAGTATAAGACGACCTCTTACGTTTATGATTGAACAATGATTTGATGCGTTAATGGCCCACTCTCGCACGCCGCTGGGAGCACGATTGGACCTGTCTAGGTATCTCATATCTCTGCGATTGTAAATACGCAGATATGGAACATGTTTCAGAGCGATGATGAATGTAAGTACAAATATAAACTCGCATTAAACCATCACGTTATATGTATGTGTCGTGGTCATAAGAATGTTGCCTATCCCCTCTTGCCAGTGCCATATTTTGTGTTTAATTGATGTATTGTAATGTTGTACTCAGATTTTGTTTCTTGTATGTGTGTCTGCAGTCGTAAATAAACGTTTTATCTATCTATCTATCAGTGGGTGCAGTAAGAATCTGCCAAGGGATAGATGCCTCCGGAAAATGGACAGCAGCGTCTTTCCGTGAATCAACGTCTCGGACTGCGCTCGCCAACACAGCGTGGCGAGTGTGGCAACAACCCCCTGATCTTGGAGACCCATGAGGGAGGCCTGTCCAGGTGTGGACGTGGAGATATCGGCTATGCTTTCATTTCGCAGCTCATCCTATACCTATATTTTAAAATCTATGTAAAATCTATACATATGTCTCATTTATTGTGTGGAATAAAATGGAATCATTTGAGGATATTTTTATACTAGTTCTGGTATTGTTACAAGAAGATTTTACATTTCGAAAAGCACTTAGTCAATTGAACATTATTATCTTTCTTGAGGACATTTCCACCGAGCCCCAGATAGATCGGACAGAGCGACACAATAACATCCTGTAGACGTATGTATGTGCGTGTGCCCGGTTTCCTGCGGTTATCCCGTTTATCCGCGCCTTTAACAGAGCGACGATAGTGTTCCTGACAAGACCACTGTATTTTCCTCATCACAAATTATTTCATGAAACGGATGTTTTTGTACACACACTTACAGCAATTATATAAAATTCAAAGTCCTGACTGACTCACTGACTGACTCAGAATCAATCAAGAATCAAAAAATACTTTATTCAGTGCGGCCGCGTGGACCTTATTGACGCGTCACAAATTACAAAATAAAACAACACAAATAAATAGAATAAAGCACATAATTGAATCTGTTCACTTCAGATGACACGCGAGTTAGGAAAAGAAGTGAACAGAAGAACCTAACTCGGTCGTTATAGTCATCATTTAACAATTTTATTTTGTCTTATGTTACGTTTGACGGAGTTGGAGCAGATTCCGTCCCAAGTGGTTTTGTCCTCTAGGTAATCTGATATTTTATAATAAGCTTTATTGCACAGATTGCGTTTAATAATGTTTTTGAATTTATTCAATGTTAACTTCTGCAACTCACTTGGGAGTTTGTTGTAGAAGCGTATACATTGCCCTTTAAAAGATATTTTCACCTTATGGAGCCTAGTAGTGGGCACAGCGAGTTTATTCTTATTTCTTGTATTTACATTGTGATTGTCGCTGTTTTTCTTAAACGAAGCAATATTTTTATGGGTGTACAACAGGTTCTCATAAATATATTGACAAGCTACTGTCATTATATTTATTTCTTTAAATTTAGTGCGAAGTGATTCTCTGGGACCCATATTGTAGATAGAACGAATAGCCCTCTTCTGCAGCACAAATACGGTGTCTATATCTGCAGCACATCCCCACAGTAGTAAGCCATAAGACATAATGCTGTGGAAATAGCTGAAGTAAACAAGTCTAGCGGTATCAACGTCTGTAAGAAGGCGGATTTTTTTGACTGCATATGCTGCAGAACTAAGCCTACCCGATAGTTGTTCTATGTGTGGGCCCCATTGAAGCTTATTGTCTAAAGTTATGCCTAAAAATACAGTTTTTTCTACAAGGTTTAAACTTTCACCTTTTAATTTAATCTTGGCATCAGCCTGTTTTACATTAGGAAGAGTAAATCTAATGCATTTTGTTTTATTTTCATTAAGTAATAGGTTATTGACATTAAACCAATTAACAACCTCTGAGATTGCATTATTCACCTCGTCATAATCGGTGGTACGTCGTTTCATTTTGAACAAAAGTGAAGTGTCATCAGCAAACAATACAATCTCATGATTGTTTTTGACAAGATGAGGTAGATCATTAATGTAAATTAAAAATAGAAAAGGCCCAAGAATTGATCCCTGCGGTACACCCATTGTGACTACAGATCCCGAAGAACGTTTTCCATTAACATCAACTCTTTGTATCCTGTTACTGAGATAAGAAATAAGTAGATCCAAAGAGATATCTCTAACACCATAGTGGCGCAATTTTCCGATTAATGTTTCATGGTGTACACAGTCAAATGCTTTTGAAAGGTCGCAAAAAACACCTAAAGCGTCTTACGACCTCTCCCAAGCATCATAGATATGCGAGACTAACTCTATACCAGCATCAGTAGTGGAACGGCCGCGAGTAAAGCCAAATTGCTTGCAGTGAAGCAATTTGTTGTCGGCAAAGTGCTTAGATAGCTGATTTAAAATAAGCTTTTCAAAAATTTTACTAAATGTCGGCAGTACTGATATCGGCCTAAAGTTAGTGGGGTCCGACTTAGAACCTGATTTAAATAAAGGTATTATTTTATATTAAGTGACTGACTGACTGACTGACTGACTGATATATCAATGCACAGCCTAAACCACTGGACCTAAAGACTTAAATTTGGCACACATATAGGTACCTTGAGTATCCTAAAGGTGCACTAAGAAGGGATTTTTCGAAATTACCACGGGATAGGGAATAAATGGGATTTATATTTTAGAATCAAAGTGGCTCTGCGTGAAAAAGGGGATTTTACGTTTTATGACTTCCACGCAGACGAAGTCGCGGGCAAAAGCTAGTATATTATAATGGGATTTCCCAATTCCATTAAATCTGGGAAGGAAACTTTTTATTTACCCTCAAAACGTTTGGTTTTACCTACATTTTTAATGTATATTCGATTCAAGCTTATATTATAAGAGCATCGGCTTATCCGTGTCGTGGTACGGACTAGTGGCGGCAGGCACCCGGGGCCGCGTGTGTCGGCTATCTGCGAGCTGCTTGCTATCGGGCGTTACTCATCGCGCGGCTACTGCCATTGTGCGCTATAAATAACGCTATCCAGCGAAACGTATCAACATTATAGCTGTTTTTATATATTCATTGTAATGAGTTGAGTTTTGGTGTACATACAAACTTTCGATAAAATATGATGATGAGATGATAAAATAAATAAATGTGTCAGCTCTTCTTCCCTTGTAGTGGAAATCGTAACAAATCTAAGTGCTAAGTAGTCTTTTGTAAACTTTCGCGATCACGACACATTATTAACTTTAAAAAATAATAAAGGCAATTAACGCGATAAATACCTACCCTGGTAAATATGTTTTAATAAAATCCAAATACTTTAGTAGAATGTGATACAGATGAACAGAACGTTGCAGGGTTAGAGTGGAGAAAAAGTTAGGTCCTTTTTCGTACCTTTGTAAACGATCACGACTCTTAAACATCTATATAATCGACACGGGAACTTATCATGCTGCACAGATTTTTGGCAAACGAACATGACATCAGCTCTACAAGATAATGTGTGAGAAAAAGTGTGGGGAAAGATTTGGCTCCCGATTTTTTTAAAGCAGCTTATGGAGTAGTGGACGACTTAATGTGTTTTGGTCCAAACATACTGTTAGCCTCGGCACTTACTCTTTGGATTCTGAAGATCAAGTAAGGGGCTTTTGAAAACTGTCATCGCTTTCGACGGTAGCTCCGATACTTATCTACTCAGCACCCGCGAGCGACCGCTTGCAAATCAGTCGAAACGGCTAGGTGTATTGTATGCGTGGTTTAAGTGTGCTTGCTTTTTCAAACTATTCAATCCACCCCAAGGTTGGCCGGTAGAGATCACTCTACTGGAGGACAGTCACTTTAAGTGTGATGTGATGATAGACAAGGCGTAAATTTTCAACTGCAGAGACACATACATCATTACATTAAGAACGAAATCAGAATGACATAGATAAATTACCTACTATGAGATAAATCTTCTTTCTGCTGTTTGTGCTATATGTAAAGGTGTGCATAAAAGCATTCTGTGGCTGATTTGCCGTCTGGTGCCGGCCGATATTGTTACCCCCTTCTCTCTTGCTCGTGGATGCAGTAAGAATCTGCCAAGGGATACCTTCAGATGATGGGCAGCGGCGTCTTTTCGTGTATTAACATCTCGTACTGTGCTCGCCAACCAGCCTGCCAAGCGTGGTGAGTATAGCAACAACCTCCTCATGATCACGTATATTGTATGAGGGAGGCTTTCGTCCAGCAGTGGATTTCCTACGGCTGAGATGATGTATAAAGGGTTTAGTATGTAGGTATGTGTGGCGGTGGCGGCGGTGTACTGACCGTAGGAGTCGTGGTGCGGCGCGTGGTGGTGCCACACGTTCTGGTGCGGGAAGTGCGCGGCGTACTGCTGCAGGCGCGGCGCCGCGTACCCGCCCAGCGCGTACTCGCCGCACGCGTCGTACGCGCCGCCGCCCGCCGCCGCGCCCGACCCGCCGCCGCCGAACATGCTGCACGTACCGGGCTCACGGGGAGGGCACCCGCCTGCCCTAGTCATCCAACCTGCAACAATCCATGCAACCACATCTTAATATTTAACTCAGTCTTTATTCTGCAAATAATAGTTAAATTACAAAAAGTCAAAGTCAATAAGTGTTTATTCAACAGAGCAAAGCGCTACTTAGAATAGTCAATTTACGAAAGAAGAACAAGACACATTTGAATTGAATGAAGCACATAATTGAATTCGTTCGCTTCTGATTTTTTTTTACAAGTGAGGGAAAGTTATTCATTAATGTCTACGGGTGAGGAAAAATTAATCAATAATGCTAATTATACCACAAAGAGTTAGTACAAAAATCAACTTAAGTGTACAAGGATACTTTTTTTTTATCTTTATTTATTTACTTGGGAGTTTTGCCGTACATTGGCGATGTCACCCCCGTAATTCAACATAACAATATTTTAAGTCAGAAATAATTAAATAAGTGGGTATAGTGACAAATTTGCTTTTGCGCTAAAAAGGCGTTCAGCTCAGCATCATCAACAGCGTTATTAACATCCCGTACTGCGACGTGCTGTGGACGTGGGCAGCAGTCCTGCGGCTGAGACGATGATAAATCAAACTGACTCATGACAAATATCTAGAAGATCAATACGTTTGGTACCGGCGGAAATCGAATCTGCCACCTCTTGCGTATCTGTCGGCTATCAGACTTACAGAGCCACGGAGGTCGTCAACACTTAAAAATATCGTAAAATAAATAGCTCAGGATCGAGATGTCTGGAGGAAATGGCCTTGCCCAGCAGTGGGACACAATGGCTAGTAATAATAATAAATCGCTCATTCCATGGAGTCCTCCGCTGGTATTTCAAGATATCGAGCTGGCTGGGGTCTGGCTAGTACCAGAATAGGCCACTTGACTAATTTTAAGTTTTTTGTAACAAAAACTATTGCCTGGTCAAGTATTTTTTCGTTTTTAATGTAATCCAAAAAGAACGGCGGTACATTGTCAAAATGCAGCGTGACGTCACGCATCCACGTGTTCGGTACAGTGTATTTTATTTTATTTATTTATTTGAGCCACCAACAGAAGATACGCAAAGAAAAATTACAAAAGTAAAAACAATAAAAAGTTCTCCCAATTACCTACAGGCAGCTACATCTAGGTTAAATTATAGGTTCTTAAGTTGTCATAGCAAATTAAAGTTAACATCATGACTTAGAATTTTTAAATATATTTTAGGGTCTACATAGAATTTCAAAACAAAACAAATGTCTTATTTCTACGTAAGGTTATATAAAATAAAAAGAAACAAGTGACAAAAACTATAATTAGTGAGTAGGTTCTTAGATATAGATACTTAATGGTTTGTATGGTACGAATAAAATAATATTGGTATATACATACATACATATGATAAAGAAAAAGTATGACTTTGTGTCACAAGATTATTCGCAGAGAGATGCGAGCCTTTTTAATATTTATGCAGAGGTTCTCCTAAATCTAGGTCGCTTATTTTTGATGAAGTGTTTGATGAACTTTACAAATCCTGGACAAAACAGCATTTTGTCCCAAGTTGCTATGGGAAAATGGTACAAAGAATAGGTCAAACGCTTTTTTTCTAAGTAATTTTGAAGGTATGTTTATGTTTAATTTAATAGATAATTCAGGGCAACCTATTATTTTGTTAAATATTTTGTATAAAAACTAAGGTCTAACTTCTTCCTACGAGATGAGAGTGAGTACATATGATAATGTTTGAGTCTATCTTCGTATTTCTTGACTGTTTTTGCTAGATTGTCACCATACGATACATGGTACAGGAAACGTCTTTGTATGCTTTCCAAGCGCTTGGAATATACCTCATAACGAGGATTCCATAATAGAACTATATTCTATACTATGCTATGACGTCACGAGCGCCCACTCCTAACTTGAATGCGATACTTAAAACTAATTTTGTTTTATTCATTTGCAAAAAATACACGTGTCTATTTTTATATTACCTAACTGACAAACTATGCATAAAAAAATGTTTGATTTTTATGCCCTGTCAAGTATTAGATACATCACTCAGCAAAGATCGAGACACCGCTAACTCTCCTTTTCCTCTCCTTTACCCTTCATGTTCAACTCTACATCACAGAGGTTCCATAAACTAGGATAGCGGAAAGGACCTCTAAGTAATAGGTGCATTCAGTTTTTGAAGCATAATGTGCAGGTATGCCTTTGTGCCTATCATTAGTTTCGTGAGCGATACGCGCACTTGGTAAATCGTTACGCCAATAGCCGCGCGCAGATAAAGCACGGAGCCATGCGCGCGCGCTCGCTTTCTCGTGCGCGTCGCTCCCGCAATGTCGACCCTACTGCTACGACTCAGGGGTCTCCCCCGCGCCGGCTGTAAGTTGGCGGCGCTTGCCTCAGTGACTGCATTCTAATATCGCAATGCACAGATATTGTTGCGACAAAACTGTGTCAGTAATGTGACAAACGACCCTTGTTACTACTTATATGAATACTAATGTAACTTTTATGTAGTACGAAATTGCGTAAACTAAGGCAAGATAATAGAAGTAGGTACAAGTAGCGCACCGTGTTCCATACACGGTCGCCAACATCCCTTCATATCATTATGAGGATAAAAGTTCACTGCTAGATAACACTGTTGGTTTACTACTATTAGTATAATCAAACTAGGATTCCTGTTATCGGAGACCATTTATTTATACCTATGTAAGTACCTACGCAGTGGCTTATCTCGGTCCGAATGCTATCTACCAATACAATGTATCGGATATACCTACGGTCAATGTTTTAAAACTCCTCTAACATTATGTTCAATATGTGTGGAAGTGGAATAATTCTTTGATTTTTCACATAATACAAATTAGGCCAGGTGCGTGTCCGGCCATGTGCTATGTAGGATTTGTATTTTTTAAGCTTTCGCGATCACAACACATTATTAACATACATATAACCAGTGGGAACCGGCCCTAATAATTTTTATGAAGATCAAGTGAGGGTAGTTTAGCAAACGCCTTCGCTTTGCTGCGGTACTTCCATCACATCAGTCTTCCCGGAACCATGCTTGGTGCAATCCAAGCGAAACGTCGGGAAATAATAAAGGTAATTTACGCGATAAATACCCGGTTATATGTATGTTAATAATATGTAGGATTTCGTAGTTAACCGTAGACCTGTTGTTAAAGTTGGTGTATGTTTTTTTTAAGTTTACCAAAACATATTAACAGTAATAATTATCGTCACTTCATTCTTCCTGTATCATATGAAAGGTATTCATTTGCACATTATCAAACAGTTCTTATTTTTCTTTAAGCAGTATCGTTTTTGAGTTATTTACAAAAATGTTGAAATAACGACGGTTATCTCCCCCCCCGTTATCTCCGAAGTTTGCGGAGATAAACCCGTGAAACTTTTATAGCTAATAGAAGTGTATGTAAACTTTATAGGAAAATTATAGCGAACTCTCTAATTTGCATAGTTTTTTAGACAAGGGAGGTAGAACGGGGGTTTCCAAAACTTTTGTGAAGTTACTAGGTTACCTATGTGGAATATCATATGAAAGGTATTCATTTGCACATTAATAAACAGGTTTTAGTTTTCGACATATGTATTCACAAAAACGTTGAACAAATAGCGTTACCCCCCTTTATGAAAAAAAAAAAAAAAAAAAAATAAATATTAGATGGGGGGATAGAAACGAAATGCAGAAGAAAAACTATATTAAATACTGCTACGAAAATCTAAACTTTACTGATAAATTAACATTATGCGATTGTGATACTAATTTAGAATGTTTCCACTTAAATGATTGCTTTAAATTTATAGATAAATACTATGATTACATTGTGAATGTATTGCAAACGGCTGCAATTAGAAATACACGTACTTTGAATTTATATAGAAAAACACAAAAAGTCGCAGGATGGAATTACCACGTCAGGGATAGTCATGAGAATGCTAGGTTGTTTTTTAGCTGCTGGGTATTGGCGGGCAGGCCGTTGGGCGGTGATATATATAAAAATATGCGTAAGACCCGCTCTGAATTTAAAAATAAATTAAAATGGTGTCAAAAGAATGAGGATATTATAAAAAATAATATTTTAGCAACGCATCGAAAGGACAAAAATTTTGCTAAGTTTTGGAACGCTACAAAGAAATTTAACTTTCAACAAAATCTTCCGGTTACTATTGATGGCATACAGGAACCAAGGTTGATTGCTGAAGCTTTTGCGAAAAAGTTCAAAATAAGCCCTCAACCACCTTGATGAGACCGTTTTGCGAGATAGCCCTGCCATGTTTTCACGAGAAGATGTGTGGAGGGCTATAAGAAAAATGAAACGTGGCAAATCACCGGGCCATGACGGTCTTAGCATTGAGCACATTCTCTATGGTAGTGATAAGCTTATACAACATCTGTGCGATTTCTATAACCTATGCATCAAGTACAGTTACCTCCCGCCAGATCTGATGAAAACGACGGTCGTACCCATAGTTAAAAATAAAACAGGAGATCTTAGTTCATCGACAAACTACCGCCCCATATCGTTAGGTACTATAATTGGAAAGGTATTGGAGAGACTTATCTATCCCAGACTACGACAGAACATAAAAATAGAAGACGCGCAGTTTGGTTTCTGTCCTGGTCTCTCGACGGATTCAGCCATTATGAGTCTCAAAAGCACGGTTAACTACTACACGTCACAGAAGACATCCGTTTACGCGTGCTTCCTTGACCTTAGCCGTGCTTTTGACATCGTTAACTACGATTTACTCTGGGCCAAATTAAAAGCTGAAAATGTGCCTGCTCATGTGGTGAACCTGCTGAGATTTTGGTACAGGAACCAAACTAATAGTGTAAAATGGGGTGACACGACTTCTAGTGATTATATGCTAGAATGCGGAGTTCGCCAAGGGGGTCTGACCTCGCCTGACCTTTTTAACATCTACGTTAACGACTTGATTAAGGAGCTGAGAAGTACCAGAACGGGCTGTTATTTAGGCAACACTTGCGTAAATAACCTGAGTTATGCCGATGACATGGTGCTCCTCAGCCCCTCGATCAAAGGCTTAAGAAAACTGGTGCTAATCTGTGAGCAATATGCCATTGATCACGGGTTAAAATACAACGTTGCAAAAACCGAGATGATGGTGTTTAGGTCGGGTCGAGGTCCAGATAGGGTTCTTGAGGTAAGAATGAACGGCACACCCATCAAAGTTGTGGATCAGTTCAAGTACCTGGGGCACTTGCTGAGGAGTACACTGAGGGACGACGATGACATTGAGCGGGAACGAAGAGCTCTCGCGGTAAGAGGTAACATGCTCGCGCGCCGCTTCGCAAACTGCAATACCGACGTCAAGAACACTCTGTTCCGTGCATACTGCCTAGGCATGTACACATGCCAGCTGTGGTCGAATTTTACCAGGAAGGCCATAAACACCATCAGAGTCCAGTATAATGATGCATACAGGGCTCTGATGAGGTTACCGAGGTGCTGCAGCGCGTCGAGCATGTTCTCGGAGGCAGGAGTTCCCGACTTTTTTGCCATCATTCGCTCTCGCGTGGCAGCGTTCTGGGGTAGGTTGGTTAGCTCCAAAAATAGCATTCTTAGGGCTGTCTCTGACCAGGTATTTAATAACGGTATTTTTAAGTACTGGATTTCTCTTCACATGGAGAGAAATAGAAAGTGACGACACAGCAGCTTAACGCTCTGTGTATTTTTAAATGACTGAATTTCATGTTTCATGTTTCTTAATATTTGTGTGTTGTTTTAGGTTAAAATTTGAATATTGTGTTTTTCAATGTGTTTTTTTGTAATATGGGTTATTGCCTGAAATAAACGAATTTTATTTTTTATTTTTTTTTATCTCCGAAGTTGGCGAAGATAAACCTCTGAAACTTTTATTGCTATTAGTAGTGTATTTAAAGGTTACAGGAAATTATTGCAAACTCTCTAATTATCATACTTTTTTAGAAATCATCGAAAGTGTAAAAAATCTACATAAGTTCCGCTATCAGACAAGAGATGGCGCTGTCAAGGTTCTCCAACAAAAATAAGTCCGCCTTTGTCATATATTATATTGTATGATGGCACGGAACCCTCGGTGCGCGAGTCCGACTCGCTCTTGCCCGGTTTTATTTGTTAATGATATTTAAATTCATAACAATCTTATGATTTTTATATCCATGAATTGAATAGGTGCTCTAAATATCTATATGTTAATAATATATCTAAAGAATTAAGTGACGATATAATAATAATAGATGATCAAACGAACTTACAAAGTGAAGTTCATTCGAAGATATAAAAATCACCCTCCCAAAAACATAACCCACAACCCTTTATGATTTTAATTTCCTATCTAAAGGAATGATAAAACTCGGTAGGGACAATGGATAGCACATAAGTACCGACATGAAAAATAAAAAAATGGATTCGATTAAAATCGATTCCTTACTTTAAAAGTGCGTTGCCAAGTAGGATAAATGAAATTGATACTACCTTTGTTAATAATATATCTTCGAATGAAGTGACTCATATAATAGCGATCGAACTTCACTTTCACATCATCTATTCATTGAGTTTTCGGTTTGAAGTATTGCGGTATGATTGAGAAACTTCATCATCATTATTTGAGCTATTATTTCTAGCAAACAAAAAAAAAATTCTCAATATAATTTTAACCATGAACTTTCTAGGAGAAATATAACGATATTTCTCCTAGAAAGTTCATGGTTAAAATTATATTGAGAATTTTTCATATTATTAAAGCTAGCAGTTTAGATTTTAGAGGGGAGGGCGCTCGTAAATGTTTAAAACTTGAATACTTCGCAAACGGAACCCTAAGTCGAAAACTTGTCTTCGCAACCCCTAGATGATGACCTATTCAACGATACACCATATAATGGGACAATCAAGAAAAAAAAGTTCATCCCCACCTTACGTGTATGGGAGGTACCACAAATTATTTTTTTAGAATGTTTTTGTAGCGTTATCTTGACGTCGTTATTTTAAATGTCCAAGCAAAATTACAGCTTTCGACGGACGGAAGGACGGATGTACGGATGGACGGACGGACAGACAGACAAGGCGAAACTATAAATAGTTTCTTATTTTACTACGAAATCCTAAAAACGAGTTCGTTGATGATGGTGATTATAAGTAATCTTTCTATATCGCCACGAGTATTTTTTTTAACACAGTTCTGATGATCTTCTGTGGTCTTCTTCATCAGTTCCACTTCACAAAATCAAATTTTCTGTTTGCAAATTCCTGAAAGTAGTTGCTGAAATTACCAAAAAGGTACGTACGTATGCGTATTTAGGAGTTCCCGCCAATATTCATGGATTATCAGAACTAAGTTTTGAAAAAAATGGGATCGATCTTTTAGAACCAACAAAACGGACTTGAAAACTTCCTCGTTTTATTGTATTTGGTTAAAATTTGCAGTTACAGTAGGTACCTTCTTGGACTTTGTATAGAAATATGAACAGAGTTTAGATCTAGAAATGAAAAATGCTATCAAAATTTTGTCTCCGACGGGACTCGAACCCGTAACGTTCAGACGAACACCTTCAACGCAGGCTGCCTTAACCGTTCGGCCACGGAGCAATTAACCGTCGGGTCGAAAATCTTGACTGCCTTTATCGGTTACGAACGGTTAATTGCTCCGTGGCCGAACGGTTAAGGCAGCCTGCGTTGAAGGTGTTCGTCTGAACGTTACGGGTTCGAGTCCCGTCGGAGACAAAATTTTGATAGCATTTTTCATTTCTATAATAATACCTTAGTGTGGGTTTACACTTTAAATAAAAAATTGCTTATAAAATTAACTAAAGCGACATCTCTTCACTGCTACTGACTACTTGTTGTCGGACAGTGGGCTAGAATATCTCTAAGAATTTCAGCTAGATGTCGCCACTCGGTTCGAAACCGATAAAGGCAGTCAAGATTTTCGACCCGACGGTTAATTGCTCCGTGGCCGAACGGTTAAGGCAGCCTGCGTTGAAGGTGTTCGTCTGAACGTTACGGGTTCGAGTCCCGTCGGAGACAAAATTTTGATAGCATTTTTCATTTCTATAATAATACCTTAGTGTGGGTTTACACTTTAAATAAAAAATTGCTTAGAGTTTAGATCTGCCGTCGATAGCACGCGGCTCGCGGGCTCGTAGTCTTCATTGTTTATGTCCCTGTTCGGTTGTTGTAAGGTGGCCGGCAGTTTCTTCGCCTCTCGCGCAGCGCGCGTCGTCCGCTTGATGGGCTCATATTCGTGTTTTATGCAAAAAACATGTCCTTCCAGCCTTTATCTGACGACAGTCGGTACCTAACTTGTCTCGAGACGCCCTCCACTTTTTATAAAAGTCAATATTTTATCGATCTACAGGTACATATTAAAAAAAATATAAACATAAAATTTATCCGGACTAAGAGTTTTCCAACAGGCCTTAAATTGGTTTCATCTCGCACAAATAGATGTGAGTAGATTCATACAGAAATGAGCAATTATCACTTTGTTATTAAGTGATTAATGAGTAATTGTCAATTTCATGCGTCATTTATTACGATAAGGCAAGTGCGACAATTCGAAACAAATGAAAATATCGTCTGCCATAAATGCAAAAATATTTCTCGTGGTTTTAAATAGTACTTTCCTCATAGGGACTAAAATGCTTGCATCTTTTGCATAATTTTTGATTGTTGATTGTTTCGAACAACTGGGTCTTTGTTTCGTTGTCTTTCTTATTATAATTCCATAAAGAGTGTTAAATAAGTTGTTAAAATCAATAAGATCTCAAGTTATGACGTACGAGGGATCGGGTTGGAGACAAATGGAGATTAGGCTGGCGAGCGGGCGACGACGCAGTGATTTATATTTGCCCTTTTTGTGGCTGCGGTGTCGGCGTCAAATTAGAAACACATTTTGTCGACACTAAAAAGATACTCATTTGTGGTTCATTTTGATGTCACGGTGATATTTTAATCTTTAATAACGATTTCATTCAAGCTTCTAATTTAAAAAAAATCTATTTGTCTTTTCAAGGAAAAGTACACAGCTTGTGTTTAAAATTTACCTCGAAAACACAATTTTTTTTATAACATTATATTTTGTAAGTTCAGTTCAGTTGTTTAGTTATCTAAAAGGGTATAGCCCTAATAGGTATGTAACTACAGAACTGATGAAATATATTACTAAAAGCTATAATTGATCGACATAATAATTATGCCGATCTTTGCAATGCAGTGGTGTGTGGCGTGTGAGCTGACGCTCTGAGCTGCGCGTAGACAAATATAAAGCGACGTTTACACGCTGCAATAAATTAGCGTCGCGTGTAAAACTCACTGTGGCGCTATGAAACGCAAAAAACGGCGGCGCCCGCGCAGCCGGTCGATAACGGCCGACATGTGGCGAGGCGCCCAATTAGGCGGGGAGGGCTCGAGGCCTCTCTCCGGAGTCGGCACTGACCGTTGGGTCATCGTTGATACTCTGATAAGGGCGCTTTTAAAACGTACATCTCTGGTATGCAGGCGAGGCCCTATTCGCTGCAGTATCCTGTAAAGGAAACCACGAACCATCCAAAGGATAAATTACGCCAGCTGCTTAACATTTGTCGCTAGTGACGTCAGTTAACGTCCATCCACGAATGCGTAGTTAAAGGTTTGGCAAATGCGTGAGTTTGACGGCAAACAAGCTATGTTTCCGTGCAGGAACAGTACCATGTTCTGTGCAAGGGTTGCGGTCGACACGTGTTCGTCTCATACTGTAAATCACCGCGGGAAGGTGGCGCTCGTTAGCTGCATTCCGGCTTGCCTGGTGTCTGCTGTCAGCACAGCATGCCGCACGTGCTGTGCCGAGGTGATTTACTGCAGGTGCCGCCTGAAGCAGAGCACCCCAGAAAGGGGTCGTGAGTCGTCCCTTTAGGATAATTAGGCTTAAGTATTTTGGCGACAATTAACGTCAATAATATCACACATAATGATTCCAAATACAGAGGATTAATCTATATATATAAAATTCAAAGTCCTGACTGACTCACTGACTGACTGACTGACTGATATATCAACGCACAGCCTAAACCACTAGACCTAAAAACTTGAAATTTGGCACACATATACCTTGAGTATCCTACAGGTGCACTAAGAAGGGATTTTTCGAAATTCCTACGAGATAGGGAATAAATGGGATTTATATTTTCGAATCAAAGCGGCTCTGCGTGAAAAAGGGGATTTCCACGCGGACGAAGTCGCGGGCAAAAGCTAGTATCATATAACTTTACAACTATGTTATTTTAATTGAAGGCCGTAAATCAGCTGGTGGATTAAATACGGGAAGGTAATTGGGGTACGGAAATGCTAGGTCTAGATTGCCCGAACACAAACAAAATTTCTAGTTTTACTATAGTAAATTTCGTGTCTTATTACATTCATACTAATTAGCGGGTACTTGTTATTGTTAGTGGAGGTACCCGCTAACTATACATAATATGTAAACATTCCCCGCTAAGTAATATAAAAATGTCTAGTACAAAAATTATAAGAAAAAATAAGATTTTACATATCTGATTTAAAAGCAGTTAGTATTTTTCTATATTCGTGGTAGAGTCATTTGTTCAATGAGATTAATTTTTTACCTTAAAAACCTACAACTATAAAAGACTGGATTATGTTCAAACGGCTGATCAGATTTTCTTGAATCGTATTTAGGAAGACTCCACCACGTCTTCTTTCACACAAAGAGAAACTAAATCAAAATTGGTTCATCTTGTTGTGAGCTACGATGCCACAGGCAGATTCGTAGGTAGAGATATCAAACTTATAACACCCCTCGCTTTTATTTATTTATTTATTTGAGCCACCAACAGAAGATACACAAAGAAAAAATTACAAAAATAGAAGCAATAAAAATCATGAGCTAGTGTTCTCCCAATTACAGGCAGCTACATCTAGGTTACAAATTAAGTTGTCATAGCAAAAAATAGAAATTGCATCAGGGGTAAAATTAAATTAAAAACACCATTTACTAGCCAATTGTTCCCACTGCGGGGCAAAGGCCCCCCTTTCCTCTCTCCACTGATCCCTAGCATGTGCTCTTTGCTGTCAAACATTGCTGTAGGAGTCTAGCTCGCCCCTCCATCGCCGCCTAGGCCTTCCGACGTATTCGTCGGTGTTGGGGAACCTGGCATACCCCGAGGCGAGACTTTGGCAGTTTGTGAGTGACCATGTCTGGGCACCGTACGTGAGGATGGGGAGAATGCACATATCCATTAGCTTTCTATTTAAGGATAGCGGAAGATTAAATATCGTATATATTTATTTAGATTTTATATTTTACTAGCTGTTCCGGCGAACTTCGTATCACACCTGCCACTGCAACTACTTACTAGTTGTAGTAAGTAGTTAGTAACTACGCTACAACTACCCTATAACTACCCTACTGCTACCTTACAACTACCCTACATCTACCCTACAACTACGGTGCAACTAACGCATGTGTCAATAATTTTGGTACCTATCCAACTATTTATAACTTTCATCCCCTATTTTAATCCCTTCTGATTTAATTTACGCAACGAAAAGTAGCCTGTGTCCGTCTCCATGGTCTAATCTACTCGTATACTAAAATTCATCCAAATCGGTTCAGCGGTTTTGACGTAAAAAGGGAACATATGTACATACATACATTCATTCTTACTTTCACTTTTTTATATACATAAGTAGGGATAAGGATTTATTCAGGAAAATCAAACAGTTACATTATACAAATTACAATATAAATAGGTATAAAACACAATGTGTTGGTAGTGCAGCCCACGTAGAAACCATTATTAACATTACATTTTGTTCTGACCACCGTTCCTTACGCGTATTGTCTATTTCAACATGGACATTTATGTTCATAAAATTATCAAAAATACTATTAAAAAGATCGACAAAGCTACATTTTTCGTAAACAGCCAACTATTCAACTTTGAACTAAAAACTATTTCAGCTTATTAGATGCGAAACATTTAAGTAATGTTGATGACCAATATATTTACATAAAGGACAGTATTAGGAAGGGTAGCTTAAAAAATGCAATCACCAAAGCTAAAGGACAGGAAACTTACAGATCGGACCAAAGTTAATCAAAAGTAGGCAAAATATTATATTCAAAGCAATATAGAGAAATAGGCAAAAAATAATCAAAAAAGGATCAAGAATAGATCAAATGACTGTCAGCCATACAAGGAAGCACAAAGGGTTAGATAAAAATAGATCTTTACTGTCAGCCATACAAGGAAGCACAAAATGTAAAGGAAAATCCACTATTCTAAAAACCAATCATCATCATAATTTCGGACATAAAATGTCCACTACTGAACACAGGCCTCCCTCATGGATTTCCATGAGGGGTAGTTGCCATACTCACCACGCTTGGCATGCGGGTTGGCGAGCGCAGTACGGGATGTTGATACACGGAAAGACGCTGCTGCCCATCTTCCGGAGGTATCCCTTAGCTGGCTCTTACAGCATCCATGGGTATGAGAGGAGGGGTAACATTCTACTGCCGGCACCCCAAGGTAAAAGAAAATAACGGAGTAAAACAAGATGACAGGTGACGTTCTTCGTATTTGCGCTCACACAGGTAATCGAAATTCTAAGGTACTACTACTTTAACCAACACGCTCATATTCTTGCAATGTAGGTAGGTACTATGGTGGTATAGGTACGTAGGTGCAATGTAGGTAGGTACTACTGGTACCACATATAACTGGCTTATAAAGTGCACATCGCCATCAAGAGTCTGAAGTACAATTGTAGTCCGGGAGACGACGGCATCACTACCGAACACCTCAAATATGGTGAAAAGGTCTTGCTTCCATAAATTACTAACCTTTTCAATTCAATATTGATAAAGTTGAAAAATTAATATATATTTATTTATTTAGCAATACATATTTTTTCAATTTTCAACAGAGCACAGCATGGCAAAAACAAAAGTGATGACCAATAGCACGCAGAGGAAAATAAAAGTCGGGGGAGTGGAGACTGAACATGTTCATGATGTATTGCCAAATAGCCCAAAAAGTTTCCTTCCAGCAGGGCTAGCATGGGCTGGAGATAAAACTTTTGTCCACCGGTTATTTCCACTGACAAGGGATAACATTATTTTATCCAGCTGCCAAAGCACGGCAACAGGGGGAAAGAGAATTATATCACTTTTTAACATTAGACGTGGACTCACCCTCCACCTATAATTTCGGGGACAAGCGTTTCCCCTGGTTTGTCCACTGTGAATAGTTTATCCACCCATGTCGCCATGCTCGGAGTGTGGACAAAATTTACAGAGGGGAATAGTATTTTGTCCTCACCCCGTGGATAAAATATCTCCGGCCATGCTAGCCCTGAGTGAGGCAAGACCAAGAGATAACACGAATTATTGAAAACAAAAATAATATTTTATGAACATTTATTTTCTTATACATTTCATAAGGATGATTGATATATTTTAGTTGTCAAGAATTTAAAGGTTAATTCAAATTCAATTCAAATTAAAAATACTTTATTCAGTGCGGCCGCATGGACCATCGTGACGCGTCACAAATTACAAAATGAAATAATAGAATAAAGCAATAATTGTACCTGTTCCCTTCAGATGACACGTGAGCCGTCATTTAACAATTTTCTTTTGTCTTATGTTACGTTTGACGGAGTTGAAGCAGTTTCCGTACCAAGTGGTTTTTTTATTATTATTTGGTACACAAATTAAAATTTACGCTACACTTATGAACTAAAAGAAAGAAAAATGAACTCTTACGGCGTAATTTCTAAAAACAGTGAACACAGCGTGCTTTACAAACTGTGCAAAATTAAAACTAAAATGAGGAAAATAAAAAAATATAAACTAGTCTAATACAAATAAACAAAACTACTAGTGTATTATATTGTCTGTGACAAAACTAATAATAGCAAAAATTTAATATGAAAAAGAATATATGGAAATAACTTAACGGGTACCTAAGTTTATCGAGCCTAAACTTTTATTGACACTTATTTTCGCGGAGGCCAAAGAACCGCTAAACATGTCGGAACTTGTCGGACTTACGTACCTACGATTAAACCGTGAAACTTAACAAACTCTTTAACTTACAACTCTACCAACAACTTAAATGATTGTGTGGGGGACACTACGACCCATACATATTTGTTTTTTTTAATATTTGGGTTCTTTATTGCAAAGATTGCGTTTGATAAAGTTTTTGAATTTATTAAATGATAACTTCTGCAACTCACTTGGAAGTTTGTTGTAGAAGCGTATACATTGCCCTTTAAAAGATATTTTAACACTATGGAGCCTAGCTGTGCCCACGCACAGCGAGTTTATTTTTATTTCTTGTATTTACATTGTAACTGCCGCTGTTCTTCTTAAACGAAGCAATATTTGTATGGGTCTACAACAGGTTCTCATAATTATATTGACTGTCATTATATTTATTTCTTTAAATCTAGTGCGAAGTGATTCTCTAGTACCCTTATTGTAAATAGAACGAATAGCCCTCTTCTGCAGCACAAATACGGTGTCTATATCTGCAACACATCCCTTCAGCAGTGATCCATAATACATAATGCTGTGGAAATAGCTCAAGTAAACAAGTCTAGCGGTATCTACGTCTGTAAAAAGCGGATTTTTTGACTGCATATGCCGCAGAACTAAGCCTACCCGATAGTTCTTCTATGTGTGGGCCCTATTGAAGCTTATTGTCTAAAGTTATGCCTAAAATACAGTTTTTTCTACAAGGTTTAAACTTTCACCTTTCAATTTAATGTTAGCATCAAAAAAGTAAGGCCTTTTGCATCTATTGTAGATGATTTATACAGCGTCAGCAACTGGTTATCATGCTGTATACGGGACGCTGCAGTGCCTGGGACATTGTTAGATGGATTAGGCTTGCCCAGCTCCTATACCATCCTCTCAGCTTAGTCAGCTATTAGTCAGATGAAAGAACAGGTCAATACGTCTGAAGCTAACTAAGCCGCGGGTGTCCTCACGATGCGTCCTTCACCGTTAAAGCACGTGTTAATTTTTCAAGAAAGAAAAATCCATTGGTGCACCATTGGTGATTGAATGTCGGGGGTACATACCACTCGGCCAACACGGCTTAAGTGTTCTTAGCATCAACCTGTTTAACAATCATCATCATCATTTCAGCCGTAAAACGTCCACTACTGAACACAGGCCTCCCTCATGGATCTCCATAAGGGGCAGTTGCCATACTCACCACGCTTGGCAGGCGGGTTGGCGGGCGCAGTATGGGATGTTGATACACGGAATGACGCTGCTGCCCATCTTCCGGAGGTAGCTCTTAACAGGCTCTTACTTCATCCACGGGCAAGAGAGGAGAGGCAACATTCTACTGCCGGCACCCCACGGCACTGTTTAACATTAGGGAGAGTAAATCTAATGCATTTTGTTTTATTTTCATTAAGTTATAGGTTATTGGCACTAAACCAATTAACAAATTTTGAGATCGCATTATTCACTTCGTCATAATCGGTGTTCGTTTCATTTTGAACAAAAGTGAAGTGTCGTCAGCAAACAATACAATCTCATGACTATTTCTGACTAGATGAGGTAATCATTAATGTACATATATTAAAAATAGAATTGCGTTCGAAAAGTTTATTTTGTTATATTCTTATAATAATAAGTATACGTAATAGAGAAGTAGTGTAATAGTAGTAGATGCTACTACCAATCAACTTAGCAGTTGTAGGGCGGTACGAAGTTCGCTGGGACACTAGCACAATGTAATATGAAATACTTTGAGAAGGCCGGCTAGTGAGTGATTCGAGAAGTCAGTAAATGTTATTTTATGTACCTATAAAGAACATTTTCTAACCGAACCTCGTTCGTAGTTTCTTCTGTTTGTAATTGTTATTTAAATAATCAGCTCGATATAATTATAAAGAAGACAAGTTTAGCGCTTATCAGTGTTTGTTTATGAAAGCTAAGTAATTTCACTAAATCTAGATAAGATAATCTGTAGTCGATCC
Source organism: Pasiphila rectangulata (assembly GCA_963082625.1). Lineage (NCBI taxonomy): Eukaryota > Metazoa > Arthropoda > Insecta > Lepidoptera > Geometridae > Pasiphila > Pasiphila rectangulata. The sequence continues at coordinate 23,711,859 of OY720239.1, forward strand.
TTCTTGATTTCGTAAATCGTAAATGTAGAGCAATTGTTTGTACCCACAGAATATTTTAGTTATGTTTTACTTTCTGTATAGCTTATCTATCCATTTATCTCTTAGATATTTAAGCGATGAATTAGTATCATAGACTTCCAGAGGCTTATTATTCTTAAATTAGTATTCAAAACACATTTTATGCCTTTTAATAAATATCGCCTGATTTTTGCAACAACCGGACTTTGCGTGGCATTAGGTATTTAACGGGCTAGTAATGTCGGCTGAGGCATTGACGCCACCACCAGGCAGTGCGGCGTGGCATCTGCAACATAATGTTGGAATTCATCCAGGTCTGTTTACTTTCCGCATTCTGGCGCATATTATCTGCTACAAGCCGGGACATAAAGACATCGCCGTCGGCCAACCTTGCTCGTCCGAGCGCGCCCCGCCAGCGCGCCAACGCCCGCGCCACGCCAGTTTGAACCCTGCGCCCCTCGCTTTAAGGAGCGGGCGCGCGCACCGCTCCGGCGGCCGGCGGTTGATTTACGCGATGCATTAGCGGCGGACGCGGCCGGTATATTCTCTTCAATTTATGGACGACGCGCAAAAATTATGCATCGAATTTATATTGCGATTTCCAACTTTAATGTAAAAATGAATGAAGTTACTGTTATCGGAACTAGGTTGTCGCCTTGTAAATGGATTGTGTAAATCGAAGAGTAGCAGTAGGAGGTACCAGCTAAATCTACGAGCATGTCAGCTGTGATTTTTTTGTTATAGGAAGATTTCGTTATCTGATTTTAAATATGTTAAGTATTTTATTCATTTATTTAACAAGTTTTTTTATGTGTTGTTGATGAAGGTTTTAACAATTATGGGATGATTACCAACAATATTAACCTCTAAGCTCGACAACGTACACATTTGTACGTTTGATTTGATACTACCGTTGACTCGACAACGTACAAATCTGTACGTATACACCAACATATCAAAAAGTGCATTCTAGTGTTTCTATCTTGCTTTGTCCATTGAGGGTTTGTTTATAAAAGAAAGAGAGCTTAATATGCTCTTTAATTTGATGTATAATATGTGTGGTTTGTTGTCTTTGGCACCGAGAACTGCCATTTTGAAATCAGACGTTCGGTACGACCAAAAAAAATACGTGTTTTTGTGTTTTTCTTGTAAGTTTTCGTGAGAAAGGTGAGTGAAACTAGATACATAGGTTTTTAGAAATTATATTCAAGATTACAATAGGCATACTTCATTTTTCCTAAATTGTCTTATATTTCTAAAAATATTAAGTTTGCATGAACATGTCTTATTTTATTTTTATTTTAAGATATGTAATAAACAATAATGAATCATATCAGATTTATGTTCGAATTTGGAACTGTGTTATCATAGAATAGTTTACTTTTTATTTCAAGTAAAAATTCCTGTTAGTTTCAGTATTATCTTCATTCTTGTAAAAGATAAAGATATATTTATTTGCTTGAACACAATGTTATAAAGGTCTTAAAATTTCGGCAAAATGAAAATGAAGTGTGTATAAAAGTCTGCAAATATCAGGTGGCGCCGCCATGACATGCGCGAGGGAACGGGTGTAAGGCATTATAGGTGACAGTCGAGCTTATGGGTTAATAACAATTATTAGGACACAAGCTTTTATAGGTTATTAAGTATGTACTATATTGATATTTTTCAGCCAACTACAAATATCTACGTCAAGAGCTATCGGTGTGAGGAGCATTAGGAGCGGTGCGTGAGCACTCTCGAGTTGACGAGAAGCAGCCGCGCTGGGCGCGACGCATTTAGCCCACTCGAGAGCGGCGCCGGCGCCGGCGCGGCCGACCTGCGACCTTTGAACGTCTCTCAAACGTCAAGCCATGGGAATGGGGCTCGCTCGGTGCTCTGCACTCCTCTACTCATATCTCCCATTCATGTCGGTTTAATTCCGCAATTGGTAAATGGATAAAGTCACCTAAAGTGCGGAGGAGTAGGCCGCGATCGATTGTAACGAGAAAGCTAGCGTGCGGGTGTCGCGGGCCTGTCCGAGCCCTGCGCTGCGCCTCGCGACCAACTTTATAAATTGATTTGCTCGTTGATTTCACCGAGCCAGTTGTCAACCAGGGAAATCTAGATTCGTGACGCTCGATCTGCGATGTAGATGTTGATAAGCGACTTGACATCGAGTAATCAATGTTTCGGTTCAGGCATTCGTGTCGCGGCCGGGGCGCCGGGGCGCGGCGCGTGACGCGTATCGCGGGATCTGCGGTCGCATCGCACTCGATAATCAATCAATGTTCATTACGATCGATACGAGAGCACTCCAGCCAGCGGGCCGGCTCGCATCTGCTCCGCGGCTAATGTGAGATCAAAACAGATCAACTATTTATAGGACCACTTCAATCCGCCATAAACTCAGGAATATCAATATCTACATAACTATCTCAGGATTTCAATGTTTCTATGAACTTGATGCTTCCTGTGTCACGATATTAAAAAAAATAACTGTATCAGCAGACAAATCGATGCAATCGAGCTTATTGAATTGGGTAATATGACTTGTTTAGAGGAGAAAAAAGATATGCGCGTCCTCGTGTGGCAGCTACCCGGCTGTGCGATTCATTGTTTTTTATCAGTCGCTGGTGCGGGAGCGGCGCGGGTCGGCACTCCGCGGGGCTGCGCCGGCGCCGCATGTGTCGTCGAGTGCGCGCAGGTGGCGCTCGCACTCGATGACGTGCTTTTTATGGAAACACGCATTTCTGCACAATTTTTTGGTCTCCTTCAAAAGTTAACGGTATCTTTGGGATACGTGCAAAAAAGGGTACAAAATATTTTTAGCCGCGTTAACTTTCTACGGTCTTCCTAATCATAATCTCATTTCTTTTCCTTGGTTCTGCAAAAGTAGTTATCGCCGGAATATTTCAGCAAAGTAGAAATAATCTTATAATGGCTCTTGCCGCTAAGATTTTGAAAACTGATACCTATGTAATGTTATCTAGATTGGTAAGATCAATTTCAAGTTTAAGTTTACACTCGTAGTCACATATATATTTATGAGTTGGTGCGCTTAGCCTCGCCAGGATCATCACGTACATAGGCGCTGTAAATAAAAGTGTCACCTGCCTGTTATGGACATGAGCGCTGAAAGATGACGCGAGATAGTGATGTGCAGTTTGCAACGATCGCTTGCTGCAAGACGTAAGTCCCGCGTCGCTCATGTGCCGCCGTGTCACCCATCAATCGCGACGTGTGCGCGGTTTGGCGTCATTCGCACCATAGCAGTGGAGGGGTGCAGCACTGGCTGATAAGATAAGGCTGAAAAATTGGCTCGCCATGTGGGTGATGCGATGCGCTCTAGGAGCTGGTAGCCAGACGGACGGCCGGCCGCTATCGGTGACTGGCGCAAAATGCCTGTAATCTACATTATTCGTCTTCTTATTTGTTTGGCTTCTGTGACTAGCGGTCACAATTCTGCCAGTGTCCGTACAATGGCACTTTCATTAATTATGCCGGAGAATCAAATGATAATATGGCCGGTATCAACTTTCTTCAAACAAAATGTGTTCCTTCAAAATGTTCAAACAATGAGTTCAGTAAAAAAGAAAAAAAGTGTTATTTACTAAACCTAACAGATGGAGCTGGCTAGCGGAGAAAGAAGTTTGTGATTAATCCCGCTATCTTTGCCAAATTTTGTGCTTTAAAAGAAAAGAAATGCTATCTGTAAAGTTCGAGGGAACTATTTTAGAAGTTTTAACTTTTAAATGAAAACGCCTCCTTCATACCTACGCCTGGCGATGCCCGGAGACGTGACCCGTGGCCTTAGATGTAATTACACGAGCAGGTTGGTTTTGATGGTAATAAAAGTGCAATGTACCTGCTTTTTTGTTTGTTAATAAGTTCCAAACACTAAACCAGGTAGGAGGTACGCCGTTGCTTTAATGAGAACTTCTCTGTTGATTTGTTGTACGATTTTCAAATGTATATCACCCGTTTAAGACACAAATTCAACGCATTATTTTCATGAACGATTGTTGGAGTTTTATTTACATGCACAGTTGTAAAATAGTCATAAAAGTGCAAAGGTACTTAGGTAAAGTATAAAATGTTTGATGAGCGCTAATTACCAACACGAGAATAAGTATTCTATATATATTGTAAGTATTCGTTAAATAACATAAATCTACCCTCTTGTAGAGGGAGATTTATGTTCTCACTAAGTCATTGGTCATGTCAGAATTATTAGTCTTCGAAATGTGTGATATAGAATCTGCGAAGGGACTTTCCGGGTATCAACATCCCGTGCTGCGCTCGTCAACCCGCCTGCCAAGCGGGTTGATTTTTTTTTGTTAGTGTGTATGGTAACAACCGCCTCTGACCCTTTCGTGATCTTGGATATCCATGAGGGAGACCTATTTCCAGCAGTCCAGGACGTGCACTGCAGTCCTAAGGATGAGATGAGATGGTTAATTAAACATTCCTTCTTAATGGTAAAGTATCTAACCATTATTATGATATTACAACCTAACAATATCATTAATGGGTTTATGTCTGATCGTCATAAGTGAACACGCCGAGACATGCTAGTACTACGCTATAAAACTAGCCGAGTGAACTTTTCCCGATGCCGCCAGCACAATAAAGTGGCCGCTTACATATACACGCGCACCACCACTACTAGCTACGTACACTTTATTAGAGTACAATGTATAGTTTATCGTATAACCAGTCACGATAACGTGAAAAGAGAAAACCGAGGCGCACTGTCGTTTATTGTACGGCGGGGAGGGGCTGCAGGGCGCCCCGCCCCGGCCGCGCCCGCCGCCCCCGCGGGCGCGGGGCGGGCGGCGCGCGGGAGGGCAGCTCGTGACCCCTATCGCGGCACACAACACAAGTAAATTATTATAATCAATGGAATCATTAATCAGCGGCGCGCAGAAAACATTCTCGAATAATGTTTTGGCTTTTTGTGGATGCTTTTAGTTAGTTACTTCGTGTGTTTTTGTTATGAGTGAACAGCACGAGTCCAGTGTTTATGGCCGCTGAACCTCAGCCTACTAAGTGCCGCACTGAGCGGCCGTGCCAGCGCTCACTGGGCCCTCCGGTGTTCTTAGGTTATTTGCGCGGGTACCACTCTTACTCTGAACAACAAACAATACCAACTTGACTAGCCCAACCACGAAAGCCGAATTTAATGTTTAAACTAGTGTACGCTTGATAGTAAGTACACACATCTATCTAAAAAACAGAAAAAAAATCGGCGATATGATTTAATCCAAATTGAAAGGTATTTGTATATTATGTAAGTAACATTATAGACTGATCTTAATATATGCACATACGTACATATCGATAAAAATCTTATCATTGCAAACGTCGTCATTATTGGTTCTAAAGAGTACAAGTATAATAAAACTACATCTGCTAAATACTGAATAAGAGAACTGCTTGGGCTTTAATTACCAAAGATGATAGAGAAATTAAATAAAATTAAGCCTAGGTCTAGATCTAGACTTAATTGTTGTAGGTATCAGTTTCCTCTTCCAACGATAATTTAGATACTTACATACATGCGGTGCATACAAAATCTCTCATTCATAAATACAGTAACTTCATTTTTTAGTCCTTACGCCGCAGGTCTCTACCGTTTAATAGAATAGGTAGATTATAGTTGTCGCCTTGCATGCTCTGCTAAGTTATTTCCGCTATAAAAAATAGTCTACATTACACATGTTAACAAATCGCGAAAGTTTAACAAGTTCTCGTCTATATTAGGTTGCAGTATGTGGCCAGAGTTCAGAGGGCAAAAATGTTATTAGGTCAATAGAAATCAATTGCAGGCCTTCTTTGTAAGATAAAATGAAAGAAATCCGAAAGAAACTTCTTTTAAAGTTCATAGGAATCAAATCAAATCATTTTATTTATTAAATCCTTAACAACATTTAACTTCTTTACCGTACCTATCAAGACCTTACTTTAACTTCTTTCCCTCAACGGAAGATCAGCGTTGTCATGTCTTGTGCGGGACAAGACAACAAATGCTGAGTTGGGCGCCTATTTGTGGCACAATATAAATGTTTTTATTTAGATTGTGTATATTGTGATTGTGTCAGAAATAAATGTTTTTTCTTTCTTTCTTCTTTCTTTCTTTTCTTTCTCACTTGGAAAAAAAAGTTTACCGAAGCGAAGGAATTCAGTTATGTGCTTTATTCAATTTAAATGTGGTTTGTTATCATTTTGTAAACTGACTATTCTAAGTAGCGTTTTGCTCTAGGTATTGAATAAACACTTATTGATTTTGATTTTTTATTTTCTTACCTCCCGTGCTGGTTAGTAATACATCTTAATTATTGGTTTACTGTTATCAGTTATCTATCACGTGTGTGTGCTGTTAATTAATTTATTTGCTTTTAAAATACTTTATTACTTTAATTTTAAACAATGTATTGAATATTGCATGCTGTAAAGTTGATTATGGAAGGACTTTTATATTATTGACATCTGTATGTAACCCATTTTCGCAATAAATGAATTTGAATTTGAATTTGAATCACCCTCCGACTACCTACTGCTAAAATGACTAAAATTTATATTTTTTTTGTGAACAATGTACCTAACTCGAAAAACTATGTTATGTGGTAAAAGACAGGATAGGTGAATTAGAATATAATTGATGCGATGTGTGTAGATATTGATTTAGCACAACTGTGCTAAATCATGAACAGATGAACTCATCTGCAATACAAAATAATGTTATTTGCAATATGTCGACTAAACACAACTTTTTTTGTGGATGTGTGCCTTATTAATATGAGGCAATGCACTAATTTTGAGCTTCAAGATAAAAATTGTAAATATCAGAAAGTGTCAGGTTTCTTTTCACTTCTTTCATTCACTCATTAATCGATCTACAACTAGTCTTATTTCAATAATTAGTTTACCATGTTTTGTTTTGTCTTGTCGTTTTTCACGAATGTAAAGAACCAATAGAACAACATGGATTAGATTTTAACTTCCTAATGTGAAACATTTTAATTCAATTTAATATACTGTTTATTCAGACAACGAGGTTTAATTTACAAATAACATGTCACACAATAAAAATAAAATAAACCAAAGAAAAGCTAGAACTTGTAGTAATTTTAGGCGTTACCTACCTCTATAAGTTCAAATCGGGTCCATACATAGATAAGCTTCTTCACTACTTTCCCCTTACTTGGAAAAAAAAGTTTTCAGAAGTGAAGGAAAGCTGTCAAAAACTAAGTGCTGCAATGTCATAAAAGTTCGCACTTTAGCAATGCCATAGTATTATGTCTTATGGCATAGTGTTGTGGGGTGCGCTGGAGTTTAAACATATGAACACTTTCTTAGTGGTACGAAAAGGTTAAGGCAGATTGTGCAATCTACAACATGGGTCCCAGATAATATCCACGGAATAGGTTTCAATATAAGAAATACCCTACCAATATATTATTGAAATTTTATAACAAGAAATAAACCTATTAAGACACAGCTCTATGGGTCGCTAATAGAAAAACGTATTTATAATGCAAATTATAATGGTGACATGAATTATTATGATAATGCTTGATTTTTTTTCTAGTAACCTGACAGACAGTCCTCTGGCACATTTAAAAAGGATTTCATTGCATCTCACCCGCCAGTTTGAACCCATCTTTGACGACTCTCAGCATGGTTTTCGTAGTGCTAGATCCACAACTACAAATCATACAACCTTCATAGACTTCTTAGCAAAACAGATGGATGCTGGAAGGCAGGTTGATTCTATTTATCTGGATTTTCGACGTGCATTTGATACCGTAGATAACGATATACTGTTATTGAAGCTTTCAGCAATGGGAACCTCACCCCGATTGCTGAGATTTTTAGCTGTATAATATTTGAAATAATATTTTGCTAAATACAGGAACGACCACTATAAGAGCTTATTGTGAAATTGTATTCTGGCAAAAAAAAATATTTGATTTGATTTGATTTGCTTCTGTATAGCGGTTTACATATGTATTTACGTAGTTTAAGAGCTTTATAAAAAAACCTAGACAAACCTATAAAGGTTTTTAGGTGCAATACTACAAAAACCTTGTAAAATCTTCTAAAACAAATAAATAAATAAATAAATATGATTTAGTTTTTTTGTACTGGATATTTTAGAGGCAAACATGTATAAAGCTCTGCTACTGTTAATAATTTTTGTCTTCTGAAATTATTCTAAGGGACCTTCGCTTAAAGCTCTTATGCATTATACTCATACTCATACTCATTTATTTTTCCATAGGGACACTTAAGAACACATGGATACGTCAAAGTTACACAATAAATTAAAAACTAAAATACAAAATTCATTTAAAAGCCAGTCCAAAAACAGACAAGCCAAGCATATTATCATAACAGTATAAAGTAAGACTTACATTCTAAATAAAATAAAATAAAAAAAATCTGCTGTAAAGGGGCATTGTCAAATAAAACTTACATTAAAAATAATAGGCTAAAATAACATTTTTTTTAAATATTTTTGGACGATAAAAGCCCTACAAGCATTCGTGGAGCTACCCCAATCCATAAGACCATACCTAATAACTGACATGAGAGCTATCTTTAACGAGATTTTTGTCGTAATATTTTAAGAGGTAAAATGATTGAGTTTACTGCAAACTATTTACGAAATTTTCAGTTACAGTTTTCGTTTAACCTTAAAGTTTTATGTCATTAACCTATTTTATTTTCAGACTAGATGTCCCGGGAACTTCGTATCGCACCTACTACGAGCACTGCTTACTACTACCCTATAGCCTTCCTCGATAAGTGGGCTATCTAACACTGAAATCATTTTTCAAACCGGACCAGTAGTTCCTGAGATTAGCGCGTTCAAGCAAACAAACAAACAAAGTCTTCAGCTTTATAATATTATAGTATAGATTGCGGCCTGTGAAGGGAAACATTTTTTTATTATTATTAAAAAATATATAAATTAAGTATAGAAATATAATAAGCGTGTTAATTGTTATTTGTATACTCCAGTATGAGTTTACTCATGTAGTTATTGTGAAAGTGTAGTAAAAATGGTCCTAGTGTATTTTTGCTAAGATTTTAAAATTGGAATTGTCTCACTTCTGATCGGCGGCCGCAACCATGAACGGAATATGATGCAATGTAGCAAATACGTAGGGAATTACCCGAATCGCAAGCCGCGTAGTCACATCTTCCTTGCGGTAGTTACCGAACGGGACAAATGAATGGGTTTTATTTTCTGTAAATTAGAATACCTATCTCCTTTTTTTTAAGATAAACTTTAACTATAAAATTCAATCGATATCACGGTCCTATTTAGATGGGTTTTTGGGAGGATGTCTGCGCTTCCCGCCTCATCAACGCGGCGCGACATCGATAAGACATGATGTCCGTAAAGTTATGGGTCGGTAATGGCGATGGTGCCCCCGCCCTCCCCCCTCCCCGCCGGGGGCGCTGCGCCGGCGCCGCGGCTCTTAGCTGCGACAAGTTCATCTTTGCTCGTTTTTGTGGTCTCGCGTCGAAAGTAATTAATTAGGCCGCTCTGTGGGAACGCCGCGCCAGATTGGCGAGCTCGTGGACCCTCTCCTTAAGAGCTCCAGGACACCCGTATGTAAATTGGCCTTTCACTTCTAAACACCTCATTGATTTTAGGCAGTGTCAGCAACTGTTAATTCATGGCTTTGGAACAGTGCCTGGAACTTAAGAACGATGACAACAAATGATGCAGATGCACTGATGCTGCCATTTTGCTACCTTTTGAAATTTCCAAAATTATTTGTTTACGAGATGGCTTTTTACTTGGCCATTTTCAAATGTAGTGTTGCATGTTGTATTGTCACCGAATTAATTCAAGTATACATAAGTATGCCAAAAGATCTTTTGAAGATCGGTATAGATGGCTTGATCTTTTGAAGCACTTACGTACGAGCACTGCAAGATAAATTCAACCTTGTGATAATGCGAGCAAGAGCCGCATAAACCACAGCCACTAGCGAAAAGTATCTCCCGGAGTCACGAGCATGGCGCGTGCTGCGGTCAGTCGTGACGCGGCGCACCCGGCACTCAGTGTGCAGCACTGGCGTTAGCAAACTGCAGACAAGTCCCTTTGTGCGTGACGTCAGAGTTAGTGGTCTACCCTGGAATACTGTTTACGTAATATAATCCTTTCGCCGTGGGATGCCGGCAGTAGAATGTTACCCCTCCTCTCATACCCATGGATGCAGTTAGAGCCTGCTAAGGGATACCTCCGGAAGATGGGCAGCAGCGTCTTTCCGTGTAAGTACCAACATCCCGTACTGCGCTCGCCAACCCGCCTGCCACGCGTGGTAAGTATGGCAACTACCCCCATGGAGATCCATGAGCGAGGCCTGTGTTCAGTAGTGGACACTTAACGGCTAAAATGATGAATGTAACCCTTTGTTTTTATTTTCCTGTCCAAATTATGCTTTGGCGTTTCTATTTATGCTCGTTATTGTCTAGGAATGACGTACTTTTACGTTCACTTGATAAGACCCATAAAACAGAACACATAAAACCATATCTTGGCTTAGAAACTCACTGCCAAAATATGTGCCAGGAATGTGTACCTTTCTCTTAAAACTGAAAGTGTGTGTCAGATCTTTTGTTTGCGCTCGAACCGATATCGTTGCGTAACGACCCTTACAAATGAGTCACCAGAAAAACGTGAGATGGGCTGATAACGCACCGACACCGTCGCCGAGGGCTCGCGGCGACCCCAGCGCATAAAAACAGGCCGGCCGAAGACTCAATTTGAAACGCGATACTGTGAAGCTACGGTGATACCTTCCGCGCATACGTCATCAATAATCCTGAAGATTATCTAACGTGCTGTGTATGCGTGTGTGTCCACCAATGAGGGGTGAGTCGCCACTGACACTACTTGTATCGATGGAGGGAGCGCGGAGTGGATTAATACATTAACAGGCCTCGTCGCCCGAATAAAAGCATTCCAGCAGTGTCCTTTTTCATCGCCCGCCCACCCCGCTGCAGGGAGGGTCAGCGTCAGCAGACTCGCAGGCAAAGCTCATATTCTAAGTTAATGAACTAAATGGTTAGTTGACCACCTGGCACATATCAGAATGCAAAGAACGTTTGCTTTCCTACATCTTGTAATTTGCGAGAAAAGGGATTTTATGATTGAATTATATGCAAATGTTGCGATAAATATCTTTTAATCGGCTTTAATAAATAGGTCCATTAAATTCAGTGATATGACCGAATTAAATCTGCCTGAGCCCGTTGGGCGAGTAGAGCGGGTCTGACGTGTGACACTAACGGCATAAGGTGCAGCGGCTTGCTTTGTGAGGATGCGCCAGTGAGCGTCGACGGGATCAATTAGTAGGTGTCGCAGGCGCCACCGCCGCCGCCGGCCCGCGCGCCCGCCGGACACACTAAACCACTAACACTCGGAGTTGAACCCATCGCTTTTAATAGATGCAACACAATTTACGACCCATTACAGTAAGAGAAAAAACCTGTTAATCCATCTGTAGTTCGGTTCAGTGCTGACCGAGCGCCACTTTTAAAACCCACTCATTAATTCATTAATCGGATAATGCAAAACCAAATGGTCTACGTTAAGTTAGTTTTTATTAGGGTTCCGAACTCAGAGGTTGCCGGAACCAACGCGCCTTGACCGTCTGTCACATCAGAAGTTTCTATCTTGGATAGCGAAGTTAAAATGTTATAGTATATTTTTTACTAAATCAAAGTCACTTTAAAGAAGGTCAGGATAAAACAAACATAATGAAATAACTATGGGCTATAGACAGCATCTATGGGGATCCCCAACGAAGTTATGAGTAATTTGCATTACTAACACATGTTTTATATATCTTAGCACTAGTGTTTGCGCCGCAGCTTCACACGGAAAATATTTAGGGTCTACTCTCAAAATGATATTACATATTTTCAAATGAGAAAAACTACCTTAGACCCCCAGTGCACGCGCCTACTAACCACATAAAATACATACCTTAGACACCTTGTTTAAACCCCTTAGAGGTGAAATATAAAAAATCACGTTCCTTTTATCGCACGGTCTCTTCCTTACAGGCACTCCCATGCAAACAGCCTCGAAACGTAGTTCTTATAGTTTTAGAGATTTCGTGATGAGTTGGTGATTTTCTGTTTTATAATCGTAAATAATTGTATAAAATAAATTAAGAAGGTAGTTTCAACCTTGGCTTACATTTGTGTTCAGATGAAAAAAATAAACCAAGTAAATAAACCTAATGTCCCTCCAGACATGAAAAACCAACAAGCCGAGGGCTATTTGTATCTGAGAACATTTTTTGTTCTTAAATTAATGTTTATTCCCGAACTTCCTTAAATCAGAAGCGGAAATTGCGTCAGCGTTAACAAAGTATTCAATAAAGTAAACACTCGCTTTGATCCCCTATGACGCAAGCTCCTCTGCAGCAAGTACGTGTACTAAACGAAAGGGGAAGTTTCAGCCCATGTTAGCAAGTAGTTTTGTAAAGCATACAAAACATACATTCTTACAGCAAATGTTGTGGTGCAAAGATAATCGTGAATTCAGATTTTAAAGTAGAGTTTTTAATATTTTAGATAAAATTTCTGTGTGAGTGTTTTCATTGAACTTTTTCCTGAACGAAATAAATACCAATCTAAAGAAGAACTCAAGAAGATAGAACGAAACAAAACAATTTATTATGGCTTTGGAGAAATTAAACTGAGATATACAAGCCATATAGTCCGTATGCAGGTTACCTATTGAGGTCATCAAGTTATGTCATTATTATTATAAGCTGCATTATATCTGTTTAATCCCCGCTGGCGACGCCCGCGGCTCCGGTTTTGTTAGGTGAGGCACGTAGGTATATGCTCTAAATGTTCATTATACATATGTATATAAATCCTACAATTTTATAAATAGGCCACGTGATTATTGACATTATTAATGTTTCGATTATTTATCAAAATAAGACCGACCGCAATGACTCTGATGATAATAATGATGAGGATGATGATTTTGGACCAACACCTTTAATAACATGCAGGTAAGCACAGCGTGCTGGACCCGGCCCCTAACCGTACTACGAGCACAGTAGTAGGATACGTGTCTACTACTTGTTGCAGGCACCTGCATCTTACTTCAGTCAATCAACCATATTTAATAATGCTTGTCTAGCCATTAGAATTCTCGTGTGAGGATAATTAAAAAAAATGCATAATTCTAAACTCTGTGTTTGTTATTGCACGTGGCGATAAGATAATGTTCCAAGAACGGAGATGACTGAATGTTACGTCACAATCTCACAGACGAGGAGGAAACTACAGACTGTGACATTTAGAGGATAATTATTCATGGGTAATTCTATGATTACTAATTCCAAGTTATTATCCCAACTAGTTTCAGTTCACGGCGTCCCACCAGTCCCACGCAATAAATGCGCGCGAATTGTAGCCGTGGTATACGTGGATTTTCCGTTACTCAGACTTATTTCCTTCATGAGTGTTTGCCAAGTTCCATACTAGTCAAGTAAGATAAGAAACAGTTCTTATTCCAGCGTTCAGACAAGACGTATGAAACATTAATTTCACATCCTCAGAGATACTTTCGTCTTAATTATTATAGTTGGATCAACATTCGTTTATTTTAAATATAACCCCAATCTCGACGGCCATTGTAGGCACGGCCGAGCAGCGGCTCAATAAAGTAAAGGCGCATATCGCGGATATAAATAGCTCAAACGCATTCCTGATAAAATTACGTAATGTTTCCAAAATTAATCAACCTCTCTAATTGTAGGGGACGCGCGGAGGCCCAGGCGCGAAGGGCGCGGGGCTGCGGGGCGCGGGGGGGCGCAGCGGAACACGGAAAGGCTTTCGAGGCGGCCGCTTCACAGGGCGCCGCGACCCACGGCGCCGCCGCCTGCCGCCTAGCCTGCCCCCGCAACACACATCGTACACCACTGACTGCACATTCACGAGTATAAGCCTTGATTCAAAATTAAGATGTACCCATTTTAAGCCGGTCATTAGTAAAGAATATAATATTATCTCTGTGACAAAATAAACAATTTTTTATCCTTGTCTTTTATCTTTATCATATATAGTTTTAATACAAAGTCGTTAGTTTGCTAATAAAATTATACCCAACTATGTCATATTCTTTTCGAACTTAAGAAATTTGTTGGCCTCGGTGCGTTTGAGTGCGCCAATAAACGATGTGAGTTATCTTTAATCGTAATTGATTTCATTGTAGTAGTAGTGGTGATTCTGGTCGTCCGTGTGTAGCGAGCGCCGGCGCCTGCGCTCACTCGCTGGCTGGCCGCTCCCGCCCGATTCACAGGAGACCGTTCATTTTGAATACCTAAACATTATTTAGAACCTTTTTATCACTTCGAGAACTCTTAAATTGTGTTCTTAATAAAATTGTTCAAATGTACGATATGAGGAAAATAAGAATGATGAATTAGATAATTTATTTATTGATTAAAATAATTCATTAAAAATATACACTAAATTAGCTAATTCCTTTCATTTACGAACATTTCATTAATTTTTCTTTATTAAAAATAATAATGAATTAAATGGCTATTGTAGAGTATTTAACTCGAAATAATATTTGTTTTTCTTCAATCAGTAAAACAGCTAGATAGAATTGTGCACTGACCATTGTGACCATGGGGATTAGGAGTACATGTACATAATTATATGTAACATATATACTCGTAACGGTATTTTACTTTATTTTGAATATACAAAACAAGAAGCCGAACTTGAGATTAGTAACTGCCAGTACAATTCATATTTTTAAAAAGTTTTACCACATTTTGGTAGACAATTTCATGGAAATAAAAATGGTTAAATCGATACTCGATCCTTCCTAAAGTTAGTTTCAGTTTGCTTTCAGTTTTTATGTTCAGATTCGAAAATCTTAATAAGAGCGCGGGTTCGCATCCTGTACCACAAAAATCTTGTAACATCACGTCAGAATCGCAATTTTTTTTCTGAATTTTCATTTTCATGAAAGTTAAATTTCATGTTTTCCTATGGATTGTTGATTAACTTATTAATTGAACACAATAGTTGATGTATGTCCTGCGCCGCGGCGCACGCGCTGGTCGCATATTTGCGCCTAGAAAAGACTTCAACGCGCGCCGCGCGCCGCGCTCTTTGTCCCAATTTATAAGTCAGATGCAAATTGATGTGTTTTTGGGTAAAATAAATAATTATTTATACCAAAAACACAGATATAATAAAATATACCTAATTAAACAAAGTTCTTAACGAACTTATCGGAATTGTTTACATAATTATAGAAAAATAGTACTAAAATTATATTATTCGAATAATTTATCATCTAATTTTTGCTAAACTAAGGTTCACAGACAAATAAATAAATTAAAATTAAATATAAGTACAAATAAGACCAAGTGCGTGTCGGGCCACGTTCCGCAGTTAACCGTTGACCTGTTATTGAAAGTTGGTGTACATAATTTTTACGTATATATATAAAAATATAAATAATAAGTAACAAATTTAAAGATATATTAACAGGAATTAAGTGAGTTTTGGTTTATAATTTTCCGGTATGTTTTTAATCATAATCATTTATTCATACATTATTTATTTATTTATAAACCTTAATAAAATATTACATACATAGCGCAATTATCAAAACCTTACCTCCCGTGCTAGTTAAAAAACTGTGTTACGGCAAGGTCTCTCAAACCGCGCGTATAAAAATACCATATAAAGAGCTTAAAATATATACCTTACAGACTAACATACATACACTTTATAATAAATATAAATTTAATATACTACATAAATATGTAATTTTATGTTATCTATGATTGGGGAAATTTCTTCTTATTGGCTGTTGTTTGGTAAACCGTATCACTTATTAGAGCGACAATTTCTCCGAAACTTTAAAAACTATAACGGTTTCTAAAGAAAGTTTTTCTAGCAAGTTCGTAGTTAAAACTTCCTTCATATTTTTTTTAGATTTCTAAAAATAGCTGTTTATGGAAATTTCTTCTTATTGGCTGTTGTTTGGTAAACCGTATCACTTATTTGAGCGACAATTTCTCCGAAACTTTAAAAACTATAACGGTTAACATTACAGTTTTTCTAGAAAGTTCGTAGTTAAAACTTCCTTCATATTTTTTTTTCAGATTTCTAAAAATAGCTGTTTAGGGAAATTTATTCTTATTGGCTGTTGTTTGGTAAACCGTATCACTTATTTCAGCGACAATTTCTTCGAAACTTTAAAAACTATAACGGAAATAATATATATTATTTATAGTAGTGACGCTCGAAAAAAAATTAAACGTAAATATTTCGCAAACTTTTTAAAATACTTTTTCAACGACCACACACGGTGGGAAAATTGAGAAAAAACAGTTCATCCCCATCTTACGTGTATGGGAGGTACCTACTCCTAATAGATTATTTTTCAGGATTTTTTAAAGCGTTATCTTTATCCATAAAAAATACATTCACCTAAAACTAATAGTCCTTTCGTAAAGCCGACGACAGACAGACAGACAGACAGAGCGAAACTATTAGGGTTCTTTGTTGTACTACGAAACCCTACAAATGATCTATTTCAGCTTAATGTAGCCTTAACTATGATGCCTTAGTGCTATACTGATTTATGTGACTAAGCTACTTGCTTCTGCCCGCAGGTTTGCACGCGTTTTGTCTTGATAAATTAAAGCATATGTCTATTCCGGAAGTATATTCTGTCTAATTATTGACGCTCGCTTAGTAGTTTCGGAGAATACCCCCTACCATACAAATATTAGTTAAGTATAAAATACGTATTCTTCTTCTATCTGGATACGGATGACTAGGATCATATTGTTGCTGCACAAGCCTTCCCAACAAACGTATGAATGCACTCGTGCGTCATGGACTCTCCGTGATACTACGTTATGCCCCCTCATGATCTCGGTGATCTAGGAGGGAGGCCTAGGTCTAGCAGGGGGCATGAACAGCAGTCCTACGCTGAACTGCGTATTATGAGTATAACTCATAACACTGCTAACTAATGTTACATGTTATGTACTGAAAAGTTTTGAAAAAGGCACATAAGAAAGAGCAGCTATTTAAAGGCCCATGACTAATTATAACATATAATATCGTCACAGGTAACTATCCCAGATGAGACATTTTCGGATTATTCCTAAATCACCTAAGCTTAATCACCTAGGAGAGTTAAGATGCATTAAAGAATGTATTGTGTAAATCTTTTAAAACGAAAAATAAATTTAAAAGGGCATCTACACGAAATCCTGCGGAAGTTACTTTTCTCAAATAACTAGCTATCTTTGGTAGAGTAAAAAACAAAGTCAATAAGTGTAACATTCAATTTGCATAAGTCTCACACACCAACCTGAAAAGGGCAAGGGATTTTTTAATTTTTTGTTTATTTCTATATTTTTTTTGTGCTTATATTATTTTCAAGTTATTATTAGTATATATCTATTGTTTGACATTATTTTCCGACGATATTATTGTAACCAAAAATACATAATAATTAAATATGGCTATTGAAGAGCGAAACCCTCTGGCACAAGTACTATGTACTTAAAAGAAGGTTTCAACCTTGTGATGATATTGTAATGATGGTTACTGAAATAAATAAATTTTAATTTTAATTTTTAATAAGTAGAATAAAACGCATTCACGAAAGTACATAGTTGAATTCGTTCGCTTCAGAATTTTTTTTCCAAGTGAGGGAAAGAAGCGAAGAAAAAACCTCACTCTTTCATTGCTACAAGTTTTGTTTTAGTCTTTTTTAAACTTTCGCGATCATGACACATTAATAACACATATTTAAGCGGGTATTTATCGCGTTATTTACCTTTATTATTGTCCGACGTTTCGACAGGATTGCACCCATCGTGGTCCCGGGAAGACTCGAAGAAGAATAAAGGTAAATAACGCGATAAATACCCAGTTAAATATGTGTTAATAAGTTTTGTCTTTATATTATACAACTATAAACAAACAGGAAAATAAATATTCATAAGTACACAGATATATTTATACATAGTTTGTTATAATTATAGTGTTTAACCACACATAGGCAGAACATTTTCAAAGAAATTAATTACCTTATCAAATTTTTTTCAAAGGGTTACTAATTTCTTTGATAATATATAGAGGTAAACATGATGGGATATACATAAAGTTAGTGTTTAGATTAGTATTTTAATAATTATCGCCGAGATGTGACCGCGTTTTATTGCTCATTCAAGGCCATCATTACCAAGAGTTCTCACGGTGTCCTAATGAAACTCGGCTTAGTCTACCAGTATACGTGTATGTGTTGAGGACATTACCTACATCGGAAGAAACGGGCTTCTTCGTTCGGACGTTGCGCCGCAGGTGAGGCTTAGATTTACATAACGGACGAGTGCGAGCGAGACTTGCGCCATAATGATTGTGAAATTGGAAGACATGATTTTTAATAAAATCTATTTTTAAATATCTATGTTTTATCTTTGCTAGGCAGTACGACGATGAGCCATCAAACGCCATTTGCTCGTATTATCTTGTGTGCTCAGCAACACTAAAAAATAATCTCTCAACTACTTTATATTGAATTGGCACTAGATGACGCTACGGATGTTAAACTTTACTGAAAACACGCCTAAACTTAATTGTGGAATAAATAATAATTTGATTTATACATTTCTTGACCCAAAATACCTCCAATCTTAAAATTTCAAGTTTATATCTTTAGATGCAGCCATTCCTTACCTTCCAACCATTCCTGTAAGGGTTACATGAGAAGCATATAGCTGAGACTGGTCCTTTTTGGTTAACAGCGGCACAGAACAGACCTACCGGTGCCCTGCCCGACTATCGTTGTTTAGTGATAAGTACCTAAGTGTAATCTTTATGTAATGTTATCATGTGCGTTTTCTATAATTTTTATTTTCTTTATAAATTTTAATTGTTTAAGTTGTTTTTTATGTACAATTTTTTGTCTGTGCTGTTTTTTTTTACCAATTAAATGTCTTACTTTCTATCTATCTAATAACAAGTTTTACACAGCAGCGATGTAGTTTATGTTAATACATCTGTTAGGCTTTTGTTTAATCGGCAATTACGTAGATATTCCTTGCTAATGACGTGATTAACTTAGTCCTATCTATTCGGAATATGTAATGCCTTATCCCTTAAGCGCATTTTTAGTAGAGAGGATTATGGGTCATATAGTACCTGCCTATTCACTTCTCTTTCCCACGCTTGAGGTCGGCCTAGTCCACCCGTCTCAGCGAGGCTCTAATCTCCGCTGTATTCCCTTTGTCAATGTTTTTTTGAGAAAGCCCTAGATTCTGCTAATAAGCGTGAGTGCATACCTACTTAAGGAAATTCCATGGGAACCTAATAAAATTCAAGTATTCCACTGATGCTGCCAAGAAACTGGTCTAGTGACTGTGGCAGGACCAGGGTATGGCTAGTATCCTGGTACTGCTTGACTATTCCCGTGCATTTGATTGTTTAAATACTACACTTCTTCTGTCAAAGCTCACCTATTACGGATTTGATGAATGTGCAGTCCATTGGTTCCACACTTATCTTAGTAAAAGGCAGCAAATTGTTGAATTGACAAGACCTGATGGTTCCAAGGTAAAATCCACCCCTAAAAATGTAACAAGGGGAGTGCCTCAAGGATCGGTCCTAGGACCGATTCTGTATGCTCTCTACTGTGCAGATGTGACCAAGAACCTATTAACATGTAGGCATCACCTCTATGCTGATGATCTGCAATTATACCATTCATTCCCACCATCTGATATTAGAGACGCTGTGCAGAAAATTAATCAAGATTTATTTCAAATTACTAATTGGTCAAAAAATAATAGTCTTATGATAAACCCCAAAAAATCTAAATTTATGTTGATAGGTACAAGAAAGAAAATCCAAGCTTTACAAAATAGCCCCATTGATGTATATGTTGACAACACTGTGGTAGAAAGGGTGGCAGAGGCTAAAAATCTTGGTATTGTTATGGATAGTCAGTTGCATTTTGAAACCTATATATCAGATTGTGTGCGTAACTGCTTTTATCGCCTTAAGTTATTGTACAAAATACGCCCATTTATAAATGAATCAGTACGCACAAATCTCTGTGAATCCCTGGTTTTGTCTAAGCTCAATTATTGTGACACAGTTTATGGCCCTTGTATACTGAATCGTACAGCAAATCTCATTCAAAGAGTTCAGAATGCATGTGCTAGGTTTATTTTTCACATACCACCATACACACATGTCACTCCATATCTTAATAATGGTAATCTTCTGAAAATGGCTGGTCGTAGAAAACTTCATCTTGCAGTGCTTCTTTTTGGAGTAATAAACACAAAGTGCCCTAAGTACTTATATGATAAACTTGACTGGGCTGATACCAAATCAAGGTATCCTAGTAGAGCATGTACCTCAGTTTTTTCCACACCAACACACAGGACCATGGCTTTCCGTGGGTCTTTCAAATTTGCTGCCACAAGGTCGTGGAATGTAATCCCACCACCCCTCTATGCTGTAAAATCAATTAACACATTTAGAACTAATTATAAAAAACACCTACTTAACAAACAAAAGCAAAATAAATAAATTATTGGACAAAAAAGATATACACATAAATAAATAAATATTATATACATATTTATATAATTATAAAAGTAAGATTAGTATAATTAGGTAATTTCTAATTCCAGCTGTAAAACATCCACTACTGAACACAGGCCTCCCTCTTTGATCTCCATGAAGGCCATACTCACGGTACTTAGAAGGCTGGTTTGCAAGTGCAGTATGGGATGTTGATATGCAGAAAGATGCTGCTGCCCATCTTCCGAGGGTATCTCTTAGCGGGCTCATGCTGTTTCCTCGATACACATAGGAGTGGGGGTAACATTCTACTGCCGGCGACCCATGGCAATATTTTATATCATTCTATAAATATTTTATTTTATAAAATTATAATATGAAGGCACTTACCTTATACTATATGCACGTTATGCTCGTGAGTTTGGTGAACCCATTCAGAAATCTCCCGCTGGCATCTCAAATCGTGCACAAACGCCACCCATCCATCTGCCCTTCATGTCTGCCAAAAATCCACTATAGCAGGGGTGCATGGGACTGAAAACAAGCTTGCTTGCTTATTGCACATTCTCACAATGTTTTTATGTAGGTTTGGAAGATCAACTTGATCATTCTTACCTAAGGACTTTGCACGACAGACTTGCCTAGTGGACCACTATTTTCTTGATTTCTTCCTTCTTGCTTTGTGTTTCCCGTTCTCGCTTTTTAACAATAATAATCACTTGCACACTGTAGGTAGCCCAAGACATTTTATGTACATATAAAATTTCAAATTTTTTCATGCACTTTCTAACGTCCCTCACCCTCATATGGCTGCTAAACAGGTGTCAGACCGGGCGCGTCAGTGTCTGTCTATCAGGTTGGCACGGCTGGCTGACAAATAGACAGACATACCTAATCCTGGTGTTGCCTGTCTGGCAGCTTTTTGAGCGTGACAGATTTTCTTTTAATTTGTTTTCTGTTTCATAAATGTACCGTAATCTTTATTATTATTATTTTGTAAGGTTTTTATATTTGTGTTTTTGTTTTGTTTGTATACGGTTTTATTGTTTGTTTGAGTTTGATATTGTTTTGTTTGAGTTTAATGTTCCTTTCCTGTCTCCTTCTTCTCCGTGGTCGTGAATTCACCCAGGGCCCCAACTGAAAACCAGCGTAGCGTCTGAGCCTGGCCAGGTGCTACACAATGCTGAGTTGGGGACCCATTTACCCGCGCTACATCCTTTTCTTCCTGTCCGTATTTTATTGTTGAGTTTTATTTGTGTTCTTTGTTTGTTTGTTTGTATGTGTAATTTTTATTTTTATTTTCTTTGTGTATAATCTGTAATGTGCGTGTGGTAAATAAATGATTTTCTTCTTCTTCTTCTTCTAGTGTGAATCGAGTTTGCGCATAGAGGGAAGATATCAATAATCACAAAAAGGTAATGAGATCAATGTCAACCAAATACTCGTTGATCTTGTTGCTGAAATAGATTCATATCTTGTTGTTGACTTTTTCATTTTGAATTGTCTTTTTTTAGTTCCGCTTTGTCAACAACATGTTGGCCGGACCTTTCAACCAGTTAGACAATCCATATTTGTTTCATTAAATACTCAATAATTAGCTGTGAGAACAAAAGTGAACATGTGAGAAGTCAATTAGTCATAGGACAAGACAAGCTAGCGTTGGAACTCGACGGCGCGGGCGCACGTCTCAGGCATGTAGCGAAGCGTGATGTCATTCCTGAGAATGTTAGTATTGTAACTAAACCCTGTTTACCATCTTTTATTGCAATCTTCAACATCTCAAACATACGTATTAGTGCCGAATATGGCTGGTTCCGGGATATTTTATTTTTATTTTATTTTATCTTCAACTTCAACGTAGTAATTTAGCCAACGATACACTATGCTGTGCATATAAGAGTTGGTTTGGGGTAAATTTGGATAAAGGAAAAACTGCAAAATTAAAAAAAGATACATAGTGCTGAATTTTTCAAAAAATTAGTGCTGGGCATCATGATTGCGCACTGTAAGGCAAAGCCCCCGTCGCAGTGGCGAGGCGCGCGTCGCCCGCGTCGCGCCCGGTTCGTTCACCCGCAGCAGCGCAGCGTCGGACGACATCTCGCGCGAACCGCCGCTCTGCACTAGATAGCTATTTGCAGTTGATGTGCCCATCGCGAGAGGTGCTCATGTCGTCCTTGGAAATGTTACTACGAAGCGGTTTGCAAATTCCAAATATATTCTAATTATTCTAGCTAGCTAGATGTTGGCAGGTTTTTCGATGGCTGTGAGATAAGCTAGTCCTTGTATATCAGTATTGAATACAACCAAGAAATTGCAAAAGCAACACCGTTTTGTGTTAACATTCAATGCGATTTCTAACCCGTGGAAGATTTTCTCACCCATGTCCGGCAGCGGTTGGGGCTCGGATTAGGGGATTTGGTTGAGAGGGTTAAGATGAATCAGCTGTGATTATGATAGGACTATGACTGAGACATACGGTGAGACGTGGTGAGAGCCATTATCGCTGCATTCTTATACTGGTATCGACACAATAGCATATTGTCTGTATCTCTACACGAAGTTTATAAATTGCCGATACTTACAACTACATCGTAGTAAGAGTGAATGCGCTCGACTCATTTAATCTCGAACAATTAAAAGCTGACGAGCTCTAAATACTTGTATTCGTGCACACTTTAAGTTTATTTAATGTGAAAGGTGCGACGCATTTATGAAAATATTGATGCTCGCTTACAGTGTCATGTAATTTGCAAAACATTTTTGTCAGTTAACTGTTTTGTATTTTTTAACAGACAATACAGAATGGTGTCGTGAGGCGTCAATAAGGTCCATGCGGCCGCACTCAATAAAGTATTTTTGATTCTTGATTCTTATCCAACAAGAAGCGAGCACTCGCGCGCGGCCCGGGTCACCTGTAGAGCAACGCGAATTACGTCGTGAATTTACGACGGCGCCAGCGCGGGTACCTGCCGTCGGCGAACGCAATCCTTTGGCGAGCGAGGAAGGGTGAGTGACGTCACAGCGTCGCGTCGCTTCCTGTTGCAGGTAGGTGTTCCGGCTTCCCGGCTCGCTGATACCATCGGCGATAGCGATCGCAGCCTCGCTGCTAATCACTGACACATTGCGGTAAGTGATCGTCTCGGCCCTGACGTCGCGTCTGCGTCCTGACCGGGCTGAAGCACTAACTCATTAGTGAGCCGTTTAGGAATATTTATTGAAAACGGGTACGGGGAGTAGGTAAATCGTACTTTTCAAAACTTACATAATTAAAGATTCCGTAGCGTAATTTAAGTCAAATATCGGAAACTTTCATGGCCTTCTATGATTCTTGGATCGCGTATACTACAATGTGATGACGTTTTAATTTACAGGTAAATAAATCTACTCGACGAGTAGAGTCAAAGACAGGTAGAAGTAATAATGACCCGCTTACTATATCGTTGAATTATTTGATGAAAACATCTTTAAGTATCGTTACAAAAACGAATCGCCCTAAAAGCCTTTTTTAATTCGATCACTAAATTGGTTGATGACAAACACCCTCCCTCCGCCCGCCCCCCGCCCGTCCCCCGCCATCGATACGGGCCCATTAGCAGCTCGGGACGGATTAACAACTCGTAAACTAAACAAAAACCATCCGCTCTGATATTTCGCACTCCGCTGACGCGACACCCGCCGGCGACGCAACGCTCTTGATCCTTAACACTTTAGCTGCACACTCCGGTGCACGTCTCCACGTGAAATTATACTATTTAAGTAAAACAGCTACGAGTGGCACTCGTTATATCATTATAAGGCTGCAAGCACAAAACTAATGCAGAAATTAAATTTCATTTGTCGAGTTGAGGTCTCTCGCCGCGCCGCCGCCGCCGCTCGTTGGCATTCGCTAATTCAGGGCATTTGCATATTACTTGGTTAGCAAAGTTTATGTTGCAAGTAACGGCGCAGCCGGCGGACCGGTCGCTCCACTATCACGAATTCAATTGTCAGCAATTTCAAGTGACAACGTTGAATGCATTTATCTGTTCGTTATCTCGCGCCATTGTCCGCGAGTATCGAGTGCGTCCAGTCGAGGAAAGGTAAAAAATCGTGGCGCCTGCACCTCGGGAGCGACGTTATTTATAGTGGGATTATAGGGTTGCTGTCGTCCTGCTCGTGCGCGTCAGGTTTCCGTCGCGCCGTCCCTCTCCGGCGGACAATTAGCCGGCGCGTCAGTGTCACGGATAGCTCAGTAGATCTGTTGGGCCACTTTGCGTAGTTTTTGTCGTTGTGCAACGCGTCGTGTCGCGGCTCGTGCTGCGCCTGATTTATGGCCTTCCTGAACTGAAGCCGTAAGAGGAGAAGAGTCACCGCATTCCGGACATACTCTTGGACTTGCCGGAGTAGATGCGCCGCGGGCGTGCTTGTAGCGCACCATTCCGGACATACTCTTGGTCTTGCCGGAGTAGATGCGCCGCGGGCGTGCTTGTAGCGCACCATTCCGGGCATACTCTTGGACTTGCCGGAGTAGATGCGCCGCGGGCGTGCTTGTAGCGCACCATTCCGGGCATACTCTTGGACTTGCCGGAGTAGATGCGCCGCGGGCGTGCTTGTAGCGCACCATTCCGGACATACTCTTGGACTTGCCGGAGTAGATGCGCCGCGGGCGTGCTTGTAGCGCACCATTCCGGACATACTCTTGGACTTGCCGGAGTAGATGCGCCGCAGGCGTGCTTGTAGCGCACCATTCCGGACATACTCTTGGTCTTGCCGGAGTAGATGCGCCGCGGGCGTGCTTGTAGCGCACCATTCCGGGCATACTCTTGGACTTGCCGGAGTAGATGCGCCGCGGGCGTGCTGTAGCGCACCAATCCTGCTTTCATAGTCAGGGACATTTAGTGTCCATTTACACAAAATATTATCTTTCCATTATATCATATCATTTACCGATTTAAAAGGACATTGATTGGGCGAGATATTCTTTTGTCTTGCATCAAAATCAAAACACTAACTCCTTTAACATGGCAAATCTTCTATATCATAGCACTAAAATATAGTGTGGGTCTACTGAAATGACAAGAAAATGGATATATTGTTAATCACTCGAAGAGACTACCACCAATGTACTTTCCCAAACGTACCTCTACGGGAGACTGTGCTTGTCGAGGCCAAGTACTCGAACATCAAGTGGAGTGAATTGTTAAAACAAATGATTTTAATTACATATTAATTTACTGCTCAGAAAACCGTTGCGCTAGTGAAGTCGCAATTTTGCACAATGTGTTGGTGAAGTTTTCAGGAAAAGTTGGTTGTCAAAATGGTGTTCTTAATATTTTTGTGGTTATTATTTTGAATATAACCCGCCGTGGGGTGCCGGCAGTAAAATGATACTCCTCCTCTCATGCCCATGGATGCAGTAAGAGCCTGGTAAGGGATACCTCCGGAAGATGGGCAGCAGCGTCTATCCGTGTATCAATATCCCATACTGCGCTCACCAACCCGCCTGCCAAGCGTGGTGAGTATGGCAACTACCCCTCATGGAGATCCATGAGGGAGGCCTGTGTTCAGCAGTGGACGTTTTATGGCTGAAATGATGATGAATGAAAATGATATTGAATACTCTTAAGCTTATCTATGGCTGAAATATGTATTTGTGTTGTGTACCTGTGTATGTATTTCTAAGCTGAAATAAACGTATTGAATTGAATTAAGCAACTTTGCAAAAGTTAGATCAATATTACGCTAACAGTGAGCCATGCATACGAGTATGTTGCAACTAATCTCTCACAAAACAAACACAGAGTGTCGGGACAAAGGGGTTGCGCTGTACGATTCTGACTCATTTCGGCGGTTTTAAAAAAATTTAATAATTTATGAAAGTTCAATATAGCCATCATTTATCTGTCTGCTAAGCAACGGGCAGACGAGGGGATAATACAGCGGTGAAGATAGACGAATACAGCAGTAGATAGAGATAATTAAAGTCCCATAGCGGAGACTATTTCATCACCTCTCATCAACACAACTGTAGGACTGTTGTCTATGTCCACTGCTGAACATATGTAGGCCTCCTTCATGGATCCCAAAATCAGGAGGGGGTGTGTTGCCATACTCGCCACGCTTGGCAGGCGGGTTGGCGACCACGGTAGAGGATGTTGATAAACGTCAAGACGCTACTGCCCATCTTCCGCAGGTGTCCCTTGGCAGATTCTTACTGCATCCACTGGCAGAGGAGAGGCAACATTTTTCTGCCGGGTGCCGGCTTTCACAGAGGCTTTTTATTTACTTTGAAATTCTGATAAAGGAGCGGAAAATTAAACCTAATTCCATTCAAGCTCATCAGAGTACAAGATGGTACAAGTTTGTGCGTTCATTGATACGGCTCTATTCTATGTATCGTGTGGATGTAGAGAAATCGGAACTGGCACAAATATCAATAAAAACATTAACAAAACAATTCCTAGTTTACTTAGCAGTCAATAAAAAGTGGTTGGTTGGTTAGTTTATGGATAATTAATTGCATGATGTAGAGCGATGCGCGTGCCCGGTGGAGCGGCGCCGGCGCCGGCTAGTCCACTTGCGGCAGCACCGCCGCGCCTGGGGGCACGCTGTGCAGGAATAAATCAGCTAAGGTTTTAGTACCTCTTGACATAGAGTGGCCTCCAGAAGCTGCTATCACTTTAGACAGCGAGCTTTACCTAATAAAGTCAAAAGTCAATGAGTGTTTATTCATTAGAAAAGAAAAACAAAACGCTTTGTTACTTTTTGTTTTATAAATTGAATTGAAATTAAGAATTGGATTCGTTCGCTTCAGAATGTTTTTCAATTGGGGCAAAGTTAAGGAGAAACCGCACTCATTCATTGTTACAATGTTTGTCTTAGTATTATGCTTTATTTAATGTTATCAAGATGAGTGAATATACAGACAATGTTCAATTTTTTTTTTTTAAATATACCGATGAATCTATTAAAACGATTGAGATTTATGCACGGAAGGTCTGAAAATACAATTTGTTTGAAAGAATTAGGATTTGTCAAAGTGAATGTCACTTTGTTTACGCCTTCTGCGATTCTATACCTTATGTTTAAGGTCTATTGATATCAAGACAAGTTTAAGTGAGAGCGTGGTTATAAACATGTAGGTACCTAATTGAAAGCGTATATCTGTGACTATAATTGGAATTGAATCTCCTTGATGTTATCGAAAATATTTGGCCGCTTGACGTTTGCCCTAAGAATGTATGGAGCACAATAGTCCAACTAGCATTGCGTATACAATACAACACACAATGCGTGTAGGTCAGTACATTGGTCTTGTTACCGTTTGTAGATTATATATTATCTATTACAGATGATATATACAAAGTCAGCAGACATGACGGGAGTGCCTGAGACATTGTAAGATGGATTGTGCTGGCACAGCACTTGTACCAACCTCTCAGCTTGTTCGGCTATATACAAAGGAAAGAACATGTCAATACGTCTAAAGATGACTAAGCTGCAGGATTCCTTACGATATGTTTTCCTTCACAGTTAAATTATGTGAAAAACATGGACAATACTTTATCAAGAACGAAACATTTGTTGGTCTCAGCTGGTACCTACCGATCCCAGGACCTTAGGATTGAAAGACGGGGGCATACTACTCGGCCAACACGGCTTACGCAAGGTGAGACAATCGTCTAACTTCCATCCGGGTTTGTCGAATATATCCCGGGACCCACTTTTGTAGTTATTTTAACATTCAACCCTACAACCATGATATTCGATGATCAAATCAGGTATTATTTACGAGAATGCTCATTCGTACCATCGCCTAGATAGGTATGCCATACCATACAATCCTCCTTTCTTTTGTACTCGGTAGATGGTTAACCTGGATGAAATTGGTCCATGGTGAAGATGAGAATTAGGTTCCTAATATTACATAGTTATTATTTAGTTTTATGGAGACCACTATTAGTCTAAATATTTCAGAAGCTGTTGTAGAGTCGCTTTTACAACAGTGGTAGAACCGTCTCTGCAACTACTCGACAACAACGCATAAAGAATTAGGTATGATGCTATTTGGATTGGACACTTATCAAGAAAAATCAAATAGTAGTTACTTATTGATTTTCTATGAAATCGGCTGAGATACATACGCGTAGTAGCTTTAGACTTACGTGTATCAAAACAGCCTCCTATGCAGTTCCAAGGATCACCTGGCGCGCCGGTATCACTGAGTCACAACACGGTGGTTCACACTGTACACTGAGAGCACAGGGTCGATATGAGATCGCGTCAAGATCAGATAGCGCGTGCGAGACGGGAGGCGCGCGCGGCGGCACTGGCGGCCGGCGCGGGCGGCGGCGGCGGGCGGCCGGGCGCGCGCCCCGCCCTCGCCCCGCCCTGGGCGGCCCCGCCTCCGCTGCCTAATGGGAAATGCATGCGCTTTTCCATAAATCGTGCCCGTCACGAGCTCGTCGTAAGCCATAAGGCCGCGCTGTGGACGCGAAATTTACGCTGGCAGCCTGACTAACATGACAGATTCTTAATGCTGTATTCACATTCTATCCAATAATCTCTACAATACTAAATGCTCTCTCTCAAGAAGAAAGTGTATAATTGCAGTAAGGTTGTTAAATGACTGAACGTTTTTGGTAGGTTGACACGTTGGCATCTGCATTACGATAGATTTCAAGAGAGATATTATTTATATCTCTCTGGAGTTTTCTGGCTGAAATGGAAACCAAAACATGTCGTCCCTATTTTCAGGCACAGCATACTCCTACCTCCATACCTATATATCCTTACGTTTAACTGCCGTATGCAGCTCATTCATTTATTTGTAGTTAAGAGTAACTATCTGAATACTACTGTAGTCACCTCATGCACAGGTCCGAAGGGAAAAAGAAGATCCGGCAGGCCACTAGCTAGATGGACTGACGAATTAAAGAAAACCCTGAAAACCCAAGACTGGATAGAAGAGGCACAAGACCGCAACCAATGGAAAGAACTGGAAGAGGCCTTTACCCGAGAGGGGTCCTAACACCCATTTTTATGCATAAAATGTATGTTAATTATAAGAACAAATTTATATAAATAATAATTATAATAATGCACGTTAATAATTTAAGAATTTATGTTAATTATGTTATGGAATAAACAGGCTTTTTTATTTTATTTTATTTTATCTGAATACTAGAGGTAGTGCTGACATTTCACATCGATGCTCGGATGCTGCGGATGAAAGGAAGATGCATGTGACGGATATGGGTGTGTGGCGTGGCTAGAAAGGATGAGATTAGGAATGTGTATATCTCTTATATATACTCATTCCTCAGAAAGTAGAGCCAGTTATATAAAAGTTTAGGAGTAATAGGCTAGCGTGGTATGGGCATGTTAGAAATAAAAACGGGTAGGGTAAATCAGTATATATTATATATACATATATATATATATAGTCCTCCTCATCGATGTCGATGACCCTTTCCTGATTTACGAGGGATTGATGACAGTCATATAATAAGAAAGGAGATGAGACCAAAAAAGTGCAAACTGCGAGAAAAACGGTATGACCAGAAAAGGTGTAAATATGAATATGAGCAGTGCCGGCCGCCCGGTACGTGCGGGGGATACGTGCAGCGGAAAGAAAGGCTCTTTCTAAGCAAAGTTTTAGCTGTCGTCCATTCTAGATCATTGATAGTGTAATTATGCTAAAATACAATGTTTTTTTTATCTTATAAACCAGTAAAACTTCCTTAGAACCAAATTGCGAATAAGAAACTACATTATATACCCAGAAATAGCCTGCTGCTTCCAATCTGAATAATTGTAATAGAATACAAAATGCAAAGCACGGCATGTTGCTTTTAATAATGTAGCAGACAATTCATACGATATTAGGAGTTTACAGCGCATTCGCCACAAATGTGCGTGAGAGCCGGCGAGGGGCCTGCAAGGAGGCGGAGGGGGGACCCTCCGTAATGGATGCCGGATTTATGTCCCCGGCCCCTAATGGAATTGGCTCTACTTACGGCCGCGCTCTGACCCGACACGTCACTGTTTACCTACAACAAGTCGGCAGGGCTCCGTCGGTGATGACTGCCTGCCCGTCCGGCCCCTACCCGCGGGATCCTTCAGTATTAATTACTGGAGAACTAACTAACGAATTACCCCGTACACTCGCCGTGGAGCCCGCGCCGCCCACCGCGCCGGCGCTCGGGGCCACGATAACAAAACTTTCCAAATCATTTTCATTTAAAATTCTATTATATCTAATCAAGACGAACAGATATAACTAGTTATTTGCCACGAACTTAGAACGAGCGAGGGACTTCTTTCAATAAGGTCTCATTGCAGTTGAACTTGATTTGTGGCAGAAAAAGAACCTCCAACCTCCTGCTGTTTTAGTCGGCTACTAACCGTGTGTTGGCAAAATCTGCCTATGTTTAAATTTCATGAAGATCTGGGCATATGTTCAAGAGTTATGCTCGGATAAAAACATCGATTAATAAATCCCCATATCGCAACAAAAACACCACTTATCACTCAACAACTACGCCACTTATCAAAAATCACCCACGACAATCGATTTGTATTGGTGTAATCTTCTTATATTTCAAATCTAATTAAAATCGGATCATCCGTTCAAGAGTTATCCTAGGACAAAAAAAACTTTTGAACCCCCATATCTCATAAACCGTCTCATAAATCAAAATTACCTCATGACAATCGATTTGTATTGATTTAATCTTTATAAGATTTAAATTTCAACAAAATCTGATCATCCGTTCAATTTATTTATTTATTTTGTTTATTCATTACGTAACATTACAGGTGACCATATTTTAATAATGTGTTGTGATCGCGAAAGTTTAAAAAATACTGTTACAGGCGAATTAAATCGTAACGCAAGTTAACGTACATTACAAAATGAAACACAGTTATGAAAAGTCGTAAAATAGGTAGGTACATGAAACACTTATTAGGTACACACACTATACCTACAAAAAAGTTAAACAGAAAATAAAATCGATTGAGAAAACTAAAAAAGAAAATGTAACTACATTAATAAAATAGCAGAGTTATCCTCTCGAATAAAACAGTATAACTACGAGAAGACAATAAAGGACTCAGTGCTTATCCTACTAATATATAAAAGTGAAAGTATGTATGTATGTTCTCTTTTCACGTCAAAACCGCTGAACCGATTTGGATGAATTTTAGTATAATCAGGAGTAGATTAGACCATGGAGACGGACATAGACTTTTCGTTGCGTAAATTAGTAGTTGTAAGCAGTGGTCGTAGTAGGCGCGATACGTGGTTCGCCGGGACATCTAGTTAAATATAATTTCGCGTTCACAACCTGGATTTTACCTTAAGTATTGGAGAGGATGGATGAGATATAATCTTGTAACCACTAACTATGGAAAATCTTTATTTACATGATATATCATGGTAGTTTTCGTTTCTAAAGCATTTAGTACAAGATTCATCGATTTGACCAATACGAACCGCGGCGGAAGCGAATTTTTTTAAAGTGGTTCAACCGTTGATACCGATAAAATGCTGTCGTTACAAATGATGACCTATGTTAAGCACGCTGTCTACATATGTATTTTTTTATTGCTTAAACATTCACAGTTCGTCAGTACATTAATTAAAGAATGGGAATATTTGGGAAGATATTAACTGGTATTTTGGGTATGAGTTAATTCATTATCTACCTTTCTGCCTCATCAATGGATTATCCTGGAAAGAGATTCGCCCCGAGTTGCTCGTTCACACGGCGCTTAGCACAGATCCGTGACAATATTTATATGGAATCCTTCCTAATGTCTTGAGAAAGTGCTCCTTCTGTTTCAGGTAAGTGCGCGTAATGAGATTACGTCTGTTCTGGTAAGTGGCTCATTGTTTCGCCGCAGTGTCCAGCCTTTGTTGCTTGCGGGCGGCCCCGGGAACCGACGTCGGTGATAGCGAGCCCGGCCGGTTCCCGCTACCCGCATTGTGCCGCTCACAATGCCTCGTATATACTACACACAATACGCTTTATGACCAGCTATAGGTACGCATCATTTCTATGTTTCCCACATAGTGACGCACTATTTATTGTGAAACCTATTCTCAGATAGAGAAGGCGGCAAATAGTCTTCATATTACAACAACAGAGCCACAATTCTTAAATGTGAATACGAGTTTGGAGCGATGAACAAAAACAAAGGTAATCCAATTATCATCATCATCATTTCAGCTGTAAAACGTAATTCAGCATCATTTCAGACAGATTTCAATTCAAACATCATTTCAGCTGTCAACAGGCCTCCATCATGGACCTCCATGAGGGTTAGTTGCCATACTCACCACGCTTGGCAGGCGGGTTGGCCAGCACAGTAAGGGATGTTGATACACGGAAAGACGCTGCTGCCCATCTTCCCGAGGTATCAGCTCTACTTACTAAGCAGGCTCTTACTGCATCCACGGGCATGAGAGGAGGGGTAACATTCTACTGCCCGCGGCAATGCACGGCACCTAATTGTACGCACATTATTTTTTTTATAATCTAATAAAAAAGGACTTAGTTGCTGCGCGTTTATGTCAGTCCTGTAATTACATTCAATTATGTACAAAGCTAACAAACGCAAACGAAAATACAAAACGCAATAGATGGTAGACATCCCCTATACTAATATATCATATACTAGTTTACAAAGAGTGCTGGCCGCCGCTCAGCGGCATAGCTAGGATAATTTGAAATATACCAATTTCCTATAAATTCATATTAAACTGCGTTTGCATCTGTGTTCTCAGAGGCTCCGAAATTTTACACTCTCGACTTTGACTCCGCAACTCTACAATTAGGAGAATCCCAAATTTTCATTAGATGGTTAAATTTAGAGAGAGGCATGTGTCCTGCACGCAGCTTAAGAGCTGTACAATGAGGCATCTATTAACTTTACTATTTACAAACCAAGGTATACGAGGGAGACCGCTTGTACAATTTGATACCAGATTCCTTTTATTTCTGAAGTATTTTGGTATAGTAATTTTAATTTTTATATTTACATTTTAATAATATTTCTGTATGTTCGGGAATAATAAATGTTTCCGCACCTACTGAAATACCATCTTTTGCCAACTTATCGACCTCCTCGTTACCCAGTATACCAACATGTGAGGGAACCCACTGCAATTTCAAATAAACACCACTATTTATGAGGTGTATAACCTTTTTAAGTATAACATACGCCGTGTTGGCCGAGTGTTATGTACCCCCAACTTTCAATCCGAAGGTCGTGGGTTCAATACCGGTCGTGCACCAATGGATTTTTCTTTCTTGAAAAACCTATGTGCACACTTAACACGAGCTTTGCATGTGCTTAAGTTCAACATCAGTATACCGGCTTTTCCCTTGGTCCTTTCACTGAAAAAAATCCAGCCAATCAAGCATGACATTTTGCTTGATAGAAAAAAAAATGAATGAAGCAATCAAAAACTTATAAAACTACATTAATCACTATTTATTGTCACAATAAAGGTGAAATGATCAACTTTTCTATAACATTCACTTCTTATAAGGAATTAAGATATCATGATTATGTTATTGTAAACATGGTTTTATTCTAAATGCTAAATTGCGTAATGTATTTAAATTTGGTTAATTTGATTGAATAAATGTTCTTTATTCCATCTTCACGCCCTCTCATTTGACGAAATGCCGCTCACATCTGCTATATTATATTATATATAACTTTACCTTATAAAATTAAGCATATACATTACTGAAACTACTAAAATACTTGATAACCATTACCACGTTCGTTGTAAATTCAATCAACATAAATCATTGGCATGTTAACCAAACTTGATTGTATTGACAATTACTTTGTTTGTTATCATCAAGACAACTTGTCTGTTGCTTATTCAACATAACTTTATTGCCATAATCGTATTACTCTATGTGCTCGTATATAAACAAGTTCCTTGATAGCTGCAAACATTTTTTTTATCAATGTTATCAAGTTTTTTTTTCAGTGTTATAGGGACTTTTATATCTTATCTGGACTGCATTGGTTATTCCCTCAGCCTTCGGGAGCATGGCCAACCCTATTTGCTTCGGTAGAATTTGATGCGAAGCGACGCAAGCCTCGTAGTAATTGTTCCTCATTTTGTTCGTACCTCGATTTCCGCGGCCGGATCAGATTCATAATAATTCATAATTAATTTAATCACACACAGGTGAACTTTGTCTAAGCCAAAACATCCAAGAGCTATTATATTAATATGTAACTTAAAAAAACTTAAAGTAATACAATAATAATATAATCTAAATAATGATTAAACAAAACAAAGAATCATACATAATAAATTTCTTTGTGTCAAAAAAAAATAATTTAAATGTCGTTAAATAGTACTTAATGATAAAATATAAAATAAATTGATAATTATGTCAAACAAAATATATAAAAGTCAAATAGAATTTAATAATAGTAAAATTAATCTGCAAAGTTTATGCACTTGTTGCATTGAAGAGAAATGTATTGAAGAAATGTATTTGTGATATTTTGTTATGTCTGTCTGTTTTTCTGCGGATTTACGAAGAGTCTAGTCCTAGAAAGCGTTATTAGTGATTATGCCTGGACTTATAAAATGATCACGCCGAGATAAATTATTAATTTGCGATACTCCCTTAAACAAAGATGGGGTTGGTTTTTTTCTTGTTTATCATGTAGACAATGTGAAGAAATTTTTCAATTAGGAGGACGCCTAAATAAGTAATACGGTTTACCAAACGTTCCGGAATACTTTAAACTAGGCACTCAAATAATACCGGTTAAGTAATTAAGGCCTTTGCATCTATTATAGATGATTTATACAGCGTCAGCAACTGGTAATCATGCTCTACGATACGCTGTAGTGCCTGGGACATTGTTAGATAGATAAGGCTTGCCCAGCACCTATACCATCCTCTCAGCTTAGTCAGCTATTATTCAGAGGAAAGACCAGGTCAATACGTCCGAAGCTAACTAAGCCGCGGGTTTCCTCACGATGTTTCCTTCACCGTTAAAGCACGTGTTAAGTGTGCACATACATTTTTCAAGAAAAAAAAATCCATTAGTGCACGGCCGTTATCGAACCCACGACCTTCGGATTGAAAGTCGGGGGTAAATACCACTCGACCAACACGGTTAAATGTTTTGGTAAACGTAACAAAAAACTAACACCAACCTCTACCAGCAGGTCTACGGGAAACTACGGAACCCTACACAACGCGTGGCTTGACACGCACTTGGCCTTATTGATTCAATAAACATATAACACGAACTCCATTTGAAAGAACCTAGTATTCATTGTAACAGGCGGGATATGGCAGTATCCAGCCGGAAAATAGCACGTCAGGGCCATTTATGTCAGAGAAGCACGCAGGACAGGTTGCAAATATCTCCCATTTTTAACAAGCTTTTATTAAGCTTGCCCTGTATGTATGTATATGTATTTATGTATGTATGTAACTATGTTTGTTCGCGGAATCTTGCAACTCAATTTTGAAGCAGAAACCTTCAACCAATTGAGCTGAAATTTTGTATAAATGTATTCTTAGGATGACAATCATGCATGGTCAGCTATGTGAGGTCACTCTGAATCCAATATGGCGGAACACCCAAGATGGCAGACTACTTATTTTTAATGTACTCCTATAATATAGGTATCAAATGAAAGGGTTTGCTGAGAATAACTCAAAAAATTAAATTACGTCACTCTGAATCCAACATGGCGGAATACCCAAGATGGCGGACTACTTTTTTTCAATGTACTCCTATAATATGGGTATCAAATGAAAGGGCTTACTGATAATAACTCAAAAGATGAAATGACGTCACTCTGAATCGAACATGACGGAACACCCAAGATGGCGGACTACTCATTTTTAATATACTCCTTTTAAACCTTATACCGTGTATTGCCGTGGGGTGCCGGCTGTAGAATGTTACCCCTCCTCTCCTACCCGTGGATGCAGTAAGAGCCTGCTAAGGGACACCTCCGGAAGATGGGCAGCAGCGTCTATCCGTGTATCAATATCCCATACTGCGCTCACCAACCCGCCTGCCAAGCGTGGTGAGAATGGCAACTACCCCTCATGGATCTCCATGTGAGGGAGGCCTGTGTTCATCAGTGGACGTTTTATGGCTGAAATGATGAAACCTTATACACCCGTCGCTCCATAAAGCGCGTCGGGGGATAATATGGGTATACAGGTACACAGGTTAATCACGCGACAAGCTTTTTTATCACATAAATTGTGTAAAGACGTTTTATGTTGACATTAAACTTTAATGGAAAATGTTTATTATAATTATTTTAAATTTTTTTCTGTTTGTTAAAAAGTTTTTTAATTTTCATCGATTCTATATCATCTTTCGGAAAGCCATCGAAAAAGAGCCGTGAAAATCGAAGGCACAAAATGCCAGCCAATGTACCGAAAGCCAATGTGCAACCAGTTCCCAAAAAAGGAAACCGTGCCGATCCGACCAATTACAGGCCTATCTCCATCACCTCCATAATCTGCAAGGTTATGGAGAAAGTACTAAACCATAAGTTGCTGACGTACCTTGAAGTCAATGATCTGCTTAGTGATCGTCAATATGGTTTTCGCCGCGGACGATCTACTGGGGATCTTCTCGTATACGTCACGCACAAATGGGGGGAAGCCATCGAAAAACACGGAGAAGCAATAGCCGTTTCTCTTGACGTTTCGAAGGCATTTGATCGGGTTTGGCACGCGAGTTTGCTAAATAAGCTTCCTTCGTACGGACTATCATCTGCATTATGTGCTTGGATATCCGACTTTTTGAGTGAACGGTCGATCAGAGTGGTCGTTGATGGCTGCTCCTCTGACTACATGGCTATTAATGCCGGAGTTCCTCAAGGGTCTGTACTCTCTGCGACACTTTTCTTGCTGCACATTAATGACTTGCTTCAGCTGGGCATTATTGGGTATGCAGATGACAGTACCGTTACAGAGAGATATACATATCCAACACACAATCTACTAGGCAGGAGATAGTTTCTCTAAGACAGGCTATGATTGAACGGACAAATCAGGCTCTTCAAACTGTCTGCCTTTGGGGAGAAAGCAACAGAGTTAGTTTTAACGCTGCTAAAACACAAGCGTGTGTGTTTTCTGCAAAAAAACACGAATTTGACCTAGCGCCAGTGTTTTGTGGTACTACTGTAGGTGTTACTGGCCGCCTTGAACTTCTTGGCATAGAGTTGACAGCAAACCTCAACTTTGGCTTTTCCATCGAATCAAAGGCTCAAATAGCGGCTAAAAAGTTGGGCATCTTAAATAATGTAAAGCGATACTTCACACCGGGACAGCTTCTCGCACTCTACAAAGGTCAAGTCCGATCTTGCATGGAGTATTGCAGCCACCTCTGGGATGGTTCAGCGAAATACCAACTGGCTGCACTCGATTCGGTGGAACGCAGAGCTAGGAGGCTCATTGGTGAGGAATATCTTGTGACGTCAAAGCCTGATAGCCTAAGTCACCGTCGCAAGGTAGCATGTATATCAGTTTTCTACAGATTGTACTACGGAGAGTGCTCGCAGGAACTACACGACTTAATTCCATCATCACCCTTTTTCCATAGAAACTACAGACACACTGCACACTATCATCCTCATTTGGTTGAAATCCCAAAGCTGAGAACTAAACGCTTCCAATCGTCTTTTATAATGCGCACTGCTCTCGACTGGAACAAACTACCATCGTCTGTGTTTCCAACCTCTTATGACCCGATTACGTTTAAGAAAAGAGTTAATAGGCATTTTCTAGGGAAGCTCGCTCCATCGTCGATCTCATTCTGGCGATAGCAAGGATGAAATCAAGAGCTAACCTATCTAACATAAAAAAAAAGGAAGTGAAACAAGAAAATCCATCTCAAGTAAAAAATTAGGGCATATAACTGGATTAGGCATATAACTTTTGACGAGCTCTGTGGCGGAGCGGGCGAAGGTCCGCCTGCGACGTAAGGGGTTGCGGGTTCGATTCCCGCCTCGGGACAAATTTCTGTACGATCTGCAGATATTTGTTCAGGGTGTTCTGGGTGTCTTTCTATATATAATAAAAATATCTATCTATGTAGTATAATGTATTAAGTATATCAGTCATCTAGTACCCATAACACAAGCTCTGCTTAGCTTGGGGCTAGATGATGCTGTGTGATTTGTCCAGCATTATTTAATATTATTTAAAACTATATCTCAAGGGGCTCCAGAACAAATTTTCTGCAATATTTTAGGTTTTATCATTAAACTCGTTTTTTTTTTGAGAATGTTGATAATCTGCTTAATATTGTAAATACAGTTATACCTCTGCGGGGACTAGAAGGGCGGTGCGGGCATAGGCGGAATGAAAATCACAAATCATCGAAATGCCAACGACGCTTATGCTAAAGAAGGTGAAATGGTTGCCAAACTGGAATCGGTTAGCATGGGACAAATCACGACAAGACAAAGGTCATGGTGATAGATTGAGTCTAGAAATTGTTGAAAATCTTTTACTTGGTTCCAATATCAGTCACGACGACTCATGTGAGGCTGACATTATAAGGCAAACCGGTCTGGCCAAGAATGCCATGTTTCAGCTCCATAAAATCTGTAAAGATCGCAAGGAATTCACTCGGACTTAAAAAAAGCTTAGCAGTGTCATTTTTATTTTTTTTCTCTGTGACGCAAAATTGTTATATGTTTACCTACAATATTTGGAGGAATTCCCTTGATCCCCCAACGACCCCATCATCAGAACTCAGTTTGAATAATCATCTATGGAGTAGAGTTTTGTTTTGTAACAAATAAAATACCTATGAATCGCTGGTTAGGTCGCCTCAGAGGGAAGCTTTTTATACGCACACAGTTTCACATAAATGATTTATTTACATTTTACCGACTTCAAAAAAAAGGAGGTTCTTAAGTCGTCTGTATTTTTTAAATTTTTGTTACCTCATAACTCCGTCGCTTATAAACCGATTTATATTTTTTTTAGTTTAATTAGATACACCTTAAATATGGTTATTTTTTTTCAAAAGTCAGTTTTGATAATGGGATGATAGGATGCAAAAAAGGAGGAGGTTCTAGCCTACAAAATAATTGCTGAAATAGCCGTGTTTGTTCACATGGGGTGCCGGCAATATAAGGTTACCCCTCCTTTCATGCCCGTGGATGTAGTAAGAGCCTGCTAAGGGATACTTTTAAGATGAGCAGCAGCTTCTTTCTGTGTATCAACATCCCGTACTGCGCTCGCCAACCCTTGATCAATGACCAGAACTCGGCCATGAGGGAGGCCTATGATGTTCAGCAGTGGACAGCTGAGATGATGATCATGACTCTATTTCATTTTGTTTTTATTTTGACTGACTAGTCTCAGCGTTTTGCTTTATTGAATAGACACTCATTGACTTTTACTTTGACTTTGTTCGATTCTCTGCCTTTTTTGTCGGCTTGTGCATATTGCATCTATCAACGGCCCAGGCGTTTGCAGTGTACAGCATCAATAGGCAGTTTTAGAAGCTGTATAAATCATCTATATATAATATATATGTATATGTAGGTAGATGTGAAAAGCCAATATTCTTTTATAACTTAATTTTTTGGAGACGAGGAGGAGCACGCGGCAGCGCCGGCGCGGCCGGGCCAGCCCGGCGCGATAAGGCCGGCTCTCCGCCACGGATCAGCGGCGGCTTTGTACCTACATGTTCTATTATTTCATGATCCGATAAAAAAACGAATAAAGCCAGCCTAAAAGCAGGAATGTTGTACATTTTTGTTTTAGGCGGGCGCCGGCGCCGAGCGCATTAGTGCCCGCTCTGCGACATCGGTTACACATTAGTCGGGCTTGTAGCGGCGCGCGGGCTCGGCGCCACGGACCGTCCACCGCTGAGCCGAAACAACCCTTATCTCCTACGTACAGGGAGCACTATGCAACGGCACGTGACGGCACGTCCATCTCTCTGGACCGATTCAACAGGGAATCCGATCGATCCGAAAGAATGTTCAGTTTAGATGCGAGCGCGGCTTTGCACCTTATAGCGTTCGGGCAGAGTCGACATCCCGGCGGCGAGGGCGCGGGCCCGCGTCTCCTCGTCCGCCCACTTATCAATCGGACAATTTAACCGATCCAAGTGTACGAGTAATATATCAAGGCGCTGCCGGCGTCCGTCCGTCCGTCCGCGGCCGGGGCGCGGGGCGGAGCAGCTAATGAGCTGGTTGATTGCGCGCTATCTGCGGCGTAAGTTATTGACAGGCGGCGATAGCGGGCGGCGTGCAACGAGCGCGACACGCGGACGCATGTCCCGCGTGTTCTGCACTTTGTACTGGCACGAGACGTCTCGCGCTAATCTGCACGGATGCCGAGGAGGCGCGCACTGCGCCAACACACACCGCTTTGACACGTCACGTCACGACTTCCCTAGCTATCGGTACCAACCAATCTGTGTACTCGGAGAACTCAAGTCGAAGCAGGTGGCGCAACATCGTACGGGAGGATGCTTCCGTGAGGGGTCACGATGCTCGGTATTAGAAAATGACGCAAGAAGGACGGCCTCAGAACTCCATGATTGTCTATAAACCGCCAATTTGCAAAATTCGTTTTGGGTTCGAACAGATACACTTCCAGATTGATCCCGTTTATATGAAAATTATGTTCTGATACTGGAATCCATGAGAACCGCAGAAAGTTTCTCATACAGGCATACCATACAGCGTTTTTGTTATTTTTATCAACAACAATAGTATATTTTAGTAAACTGAAAATGATAAACAAGACCACGGGCGGCCATCCCGATCGCGAGTGACGATATCGAAAGATTTTGAAGATATGAGGTCCGTTAACAGATAAAGCTTAACGTCTTAGATTTTATGAAAAATCTACAAAATAAGTAAAAGATTTAAGTAGCCCTTACCTAGTCTCTGAGGTTACCTTTTTTTTGTAATGTGTACCATCAGTTTTGCCATCTATAATAATACACATCATGCCTGATTTCAAACTAGTGTATATTTGGAAACATTCGATTATACATCCCCTCTTTCACCCCCATATCTTGTAAACTCCTAAGCAGATTTTGATAAACTATATTTAAAAAAAAAACGGTTTTTGAATAAAAAATGACTGCATGCAAATCGGTCTACTCGTTTAAGAGCTACGGTACCACAGACAGACACACACACATAGCGGGCAAACTTATAACACCCCTCTTTTATGTTGGGGGCTAAATATATTTTTTCATATCGGTTCATAAAGTCCGGGGCCCTGAGGTGACAAAGATACAAAAATACGCCATAAATACATTACAATATACCGCAGCAAATGATTAAATGGTAGAAACAGCCTACCGTTATACAAAAATAAAACCGGACAAGTGCGAGCCGTCCTCGCCCACCGAGGGTTCCTTGGGTATGTAGGAACATAATAAGTATTAGTCAAAGTTTTTTAAAATGCACAATAAAATTGGGTCACCCATCCAATTTATGACCGCGCGTAGGGTTGCATAACCTCGATGATTGATTTCATACTTTTTTTAGAGATTTTTCTATTGGAAATATATAGTTTTTGAATTTTTCTCTATATCTACTGTATAAGACGATATACCTTGCCAAATTTCATAGTTCTAGGTCTACGGGAAGTACCCTATGAAAATGTCGAAACATGCATTTTTTTGCGGCATAAACGGCCTTATCTATTTTTAGGTCAAGCTAGAATATTGTTTTTGTTTTCAAAGCTTAAAGAGGCTGTAGATTTAAATGTATTATGGTTTTAATTTCAACTCGATACCTCTAAAAGTTCTCGAGATAAAAGGACTTGACAGACCGACAAACAGACGGACAACAAAGACGGTTGTGGTCCGTTTTTTTCCTTTTGAGGCAAGGAAGCTTAAAAATGCTTAGTTTTTCTTTATTAGGTACAATAAAAAGTGCGGTATTTGAAAATATGTCAATTGCACTAGACCAACTAGACTATGGACATTAAATTTGTTAAACTTATGAAACCATTCCAATTTTATTAACAATCGATAACACATTTCGAGGCCGTTTTAACTCTTAGAAGCATATCGTATCATGCAACCTATGTAGAAATCAGATTCACGTCAATTTGAAACTTGACAAGTTTGGCGATGTCTCAAATTGACATTAAGTTCATTTTAACCAAATTCTAAAATAGGAGGAACTTCTCAAATCAAATGTTTATATGTTTTATGTTGATAATCTTATCCCGCTATGATAGTGAGTTGTACTTAGATTATGGTATATGTTTCAGGGTACGCCCTGACATTTGATTTGAGAAGTTCCTCCTATTTTAGAATTTGGTTAAAATGAACTTAATGTCAATTTGACACAGTACACTATACCTCACGCTACACTATAAAATATATAAGATGCGAAAGTAAGAAGTGACGCCTGCGGACACTGCAGTGTTTGAAATAATGATTAAGGCCATGCGCGTGTTTATACCCGTATATCTGTTGTTAGAAGAAGAAGATATCATTTATTGATACACAGTACATACGTCAGGTATAAATTTCTAAGATAAAAGGTCTAACAAAACATGTATTTGTGGACGAAATGTATGTAATATATCCTTCAATATAAGGATTAACGCTGGTTTTAGATAGGACCTTTAGCGAGTGTCGGACATGAAAACAATATAAAATAAAATATATTATGTATATAATAATATTAGGTGTAGTTTTTTATAAAGAAAATTCAAAGGAAACATAAAATAAACTAGTAAGAAAGTACTTATAAAATGTATTAAAAGCCCATTCAACACCTTGTTAGAACTTGTTTTGTGTGTTTTTTACGTTTAACAAAACTTATTACAGTTTTTCATTTTAAAAATTAACGTGAGATATATTATTTTCAGTTTTGTTTGGTTTCAAAATTACCATGATGATGATTTACTTGAAAAATTGAAGGTGTCCGAATATTTTTACATTAGAAA
Source organism: Pasiphila rectangulata (assembly GCA_963082625.1). NCBI lineage: Eukaryota > Metazoa > Arthropoda > Insecta > Lepidoptera > Geometridae > Pasiphila > Pasiphila rectangulata. Next base: position 23,755,454 of record OY720239.1, read on the forward strand.
CTCCTGTATTTACAAAATGAATATTTACAGTTATTAATTTGTATATCTGTATGCGGTATTACTTAATTTGTGTGACAATTTCTCTGACAACCGACAAGGACGAGGGATGTTTGACAAAAAATGTAAAAAGTTAATATGAACGTATCTTTAAATCGAAAAATTGTCTTCGCAAACTATACAACAATACATTATTTTTATATGTCCATGCACATAAACAGGTTTCTAGAAGGAATAGTAACTCCGCTAGACCGCAGACAGACCGCAGACGGCCAGACAGACATAAAACTTTAAGGGTTCTATCTTATACTAAAAGTTTCCTCATTATTATCGATAAATTTAAATTAAATTAATTAAATTCTGAAATGCATTGTAATACGGAACCCTTAAAATGGTTAATAATTTTTATTGACACGAAAGCAGAAATGACTGACAACACTGCTAATCATAATACTAAAAAACCCTAAAAATTTAATTAGAAAAGGAACGTGTTCTTTTTCATGTTCTTTCATTGGCTCGCGTTTATTTGAAACGATCACATTAATAAACATTGGTATCAAGTCTGTAGTAGCACTTCCTATAGCTAATTAGAGATATGACGTTTCTAAATTAAGAGCTGTCAACGTAAAATTAGATAAAGTTGTTCCGTTTTATTTCAAAACTAACCGAATGGCTTTATGGCATAATATTAAGACAAATATTTTAAATAAAATAAATAATTTATTAAATAAATGAATAATAATAATAATTAATAATAAATAAATAAATAAATAATATTAATACAAATATTGTAACATTGAATAGAAGTGAAAGAGTGAGGATTCTTGTTCGCTTCTTCCCCTCACTCAGAAAAAAGTTATCCGAAGCGAACGAAATCAATTATGTGCTTTATTCAGTTTAAATGTATTTTGTTCTTATTTTGTAAACTGACTATTCTAAGTAGCGTTTTGCTCTATTGAATAAACATTTCTGGTGGTACTCGTAGTAGGAGCGATACGAAGTTCGCGGGGACATCTAGTTCGTAATATGATCTGTTGTGACATTTTCAAGGTGTTATGTCAATAATTCGTGAAGTATTTTTAGTTTTAAAATTACAGGATTTTATCGCGTACCTTTTTTATTATTTTCAGTCCTCCCGCGACCAAGAACGCTGAAAGGTGTTCGAAACGTCGGGAAAATAATAAAAAAGTTACGCGATAAAATCCTGTAATTTTAAAACTAAAAATATGTTAACAAATCGCGAAAGTTTAACAAGTTAAATTCGTGAAGTTTTTGCCGCAAAGTTTGACAAGAACACTTTCAATGAGTTCCAATTTTTTTCGAAATTCATTTCTGATGATGGGGTCCATGAGGGAACTCCTCAAATATTGTAGGTATATCTAGCCATTTCAGCAAGCAATAGGTCAAGAATTTGCATTCAGAAAGTATGATTTGGTGGAGTGGAACTGACGAAGAAGCCCACCAGGTGGTTATTGGATCTCTTCAATATTACGATATTCGCGCGTGTCAGCTTCTAAACTGGCCTAAGATAATATATCTACTAATCATCTTATCTACCTACACATCATCATCAGGGTCATTGAAGTTAATTGGAAAGGTGAGTATGGCAACAACTCCTTTATGGACAACCAAGAGTGAGGCCTAATGCCCCGCAGCGGACGTCCTAGGGCTGAGATGATAATCTAATACATAATTATATTACCTTTTGATGTTCTTTTATTGATTTGATTCCAGGTAGACGCTTGAAATATTTACAGAATATGTGCCACAGGGGTCAATCCTGGGTCCGTTATTATTTATTAATGACATTCACATATGCTTTAAAAATTCTAACTTCTTATTATTTGCTGATGACATGAAAATATACAAAACTGTTAATGATGCTTTAGATCAAAAACTTCTTCAACATGACCTTAATGCTTTTCAAACGTACCGTACTATTAATAAATTTGACCTCAACGTACTTAAATGTTCCTACATAACATTTACAAGATCGCCCAATTCCTTGCATTATGTGTATAAGATAAACGCGCAAGCATTAGTGGAAACGGATAATATGGTTGACTTGAGTGTTGACTCTAAACTACGTTTCAATGAGCATATTGAATCAATAACCACAAAAGCATTGAAGATGCTAGGTTTTATTTTCCGTGTATCTAAAGATCAGCAAAAACACTTAAAATTCTGTACTGCTCATTGGTTAGGAGTAGACTTGAGTATGCTTCCCAGGCTTGGAATCCTGATTATGCCCTTTATATCGATATGCTTGAGAAGGTACAAAAAATTTAGGTTTAAATTTTTTTAAACTACAAGCATAAAATCATCAGTCCCAATTATATAGATAGCTGTAAACGTCATCACCTCTAGCTAAGAGGCGTGAGGCTGCTCACCTTACCTTCCTGCTCAACCTTATCTTGAATATAATTGACTGCCCTGGTCTTTTGCGGTCGGTCCAAATTCAGGTGCCACACCGAGCTGTAAGTCGCCGTAACCACATTAGACTTCACATTCCACCATGCTCTACTAACTACCGCAGAAACTCATTCTTCGCCCGCACTTGCTATCTTTACAACAAAGAATATTCCCAAAATGTCGACCTATTTTGTATGAGTAAAAACGGTGTTAAATACTTAACAAATAAGACCTTTTTTTAAAACTTGTTATAAGTAAATTATGTGAGTGTTGTGATGATCATGGCTTGTATCAATGGGTAAATTAATTTCTTACTGAACATTTTGTTCTTTTTTGTAAGTGTTAGTATTATAATATTCAGTTATTTTTTCATAAATAAGCTTGTTTATTTTAGTATAGGTACATATTGATTTTTATAAGTGGAAACTCCTAGGCTTATTTTGACTATTAATTTTACTATAATCAATGTTTTATACAGCTGTTTGTTTTCCAAAAATGTAAAATAAAATAATAAAAATAAAATAAATATTTAAGTTGTTTTGCCAAATAATGGTACGGATCCCGTCATGAGCGAGTCTGACTCGCACTTGGCCGATTTTATTGAGTTTTTGTAATGTTTTCTTGCCTTTGTCGGTACCCGCCGGTACAGATGATTATGATAGATGGTTAGAGTAATAACTGTATCGTAGACCACATTACATGCAATATTAACATTGCAAAGATAAATTTATGATACATATATTAAGTTTTTGACACAAAATAGTTCTTCATCTTCAAAATTAAGATATATTGAAAATTCAATTCAAATACGTTCAAGTAAACACGGGGATTACCTACTTAATGAAATTTTGTTTTTTTCTGAGTGGGTAAGATGTCCGTAATGTCAGAAAATGGCGCTGACGGAAGATCAGCGTTGGTTGCCTAGCGTGCTAGACAATCAACTCAATGCTGAGTCAGTGTCCATTTTGTGATGTTTGGTTTGCAATATTGACGTGTGTTATTTACTATTGTTTTGGGGAAATCCCTACAATTATGCATTGTAAACCATACATTATGAATAAATTTATTTTTATTTTTTATTTAAATGTTTTCCGACAGGTTTCGATTTTTCAAGAAAATCTTGTTGTTTTTATTCTGTTTATTTATTATTTAGTAGCCGTGGGTGTTGTTACTATGTTTATTATTCAGTATCAGCACATATAATATAAAACTAGTATTAGTTATTGAAAACCGGTTAGGTACAAGCGAACTGTTTCTAGTTTAGTTGTATTGTAACTAGCAAATTTTATTAAGCAGTAACTCCAAATTAATTTTAGTACAGTAATTAATTTAGGTAGATTAAAGGTACAGTACACCCCTGCCTTTCTTACTTCCATATTTTTTTCATCGAATTCCGGAAGAAATCGCTTCTAAGCATACCATTGTACCGCCCATTGTACCAGTTTTAGTAATATACGTATCTTTCTGTTATTTTTAAGGTGTGAAATAAAGTATTTTGTAATGTTTTGTAATTTATCCTTTAACTTTTTGAAATATATAGTTTCACTAGCACTAAACGAAGTCAATAAATTAATCACACCACAATTCTTGGCATTATCTCAAGAGCATCTTATAGGTTAAGTAGCGCCATCTCGAAAGTTATAGTTAAAACATGTGGACATCAAGGTAGAGTTCACATCACCGGAGGCTTCCTTCGTGTTACAGATCTACGGAAAATAGTAACACTGCCGCGTCTACGGAAAATAATAACACTGCCATCTCGTGGCATTTAGCTGAACTTAGTAGGATTTCTAAATGTGGAGTCGTTTACAGTCATATGTTTTTAGTTTCTGATGCTAGTACTACAAATAAACTTTTGAACTTTAAATAAATTAAAATTTTAAAATTCGTTATTGTTGGTTTACCTAAATTACAATAATGAATGGTTAATTATGTATACATATATTGTGGAATTGTCGACGAGCGAGGTTCTTGCGCTGGGCCAACTTACTCTACTATGTGGTTCATCTGAATTCCGATAGATGGCGCTACTCTACACTACGTTAATGTTGCTCCTATTAGCTTCAAGCGAGTAGGTAGACGTACCTGTGTAAATGGGTAACTGTGTGCTACAAAATGTGTTATCAGATAAGCAAACCGTCCTGACTGCTTATCAGTTTGATTGATGATGTTATTATAATATTTTGGGTGTTGTACGTGCTTAGGGTAAAATAAGGAGTGGTAAAATTTATTTTTACAATCGATTTATTTTATGATCTTTTCATAATATCTATTGAAACTGTTCCATTCTATTCTGATTCACTGAACAAATCAACATGCATATCTGTTTCTTCCTTTTGTTCCGCTCAAATCCATTACAGCGACTTTGAGATAGGCTATTTCTCTAACATTTTATTATAATATTTCTTCACGTATGCGTATGGCAGGCATCTGTACCCGAAACACAGAAGCCACGCAAACGGCTACTCGATGTTCCTTTATTGATCTCTACCTCTACCGTTGCAAATAAATCGACCTGACTCCCGTTCGTGCCTTGCGGTCAGTTAAGAGCGCCCGACATACGTATTAGTGTCCCTTGATCTTCCGATGGTCTTCGACCTGAAGTAATCATTTCTTTAGTAAAACAAGAAACCCTTATAGTTTTGCATTGTCTGTCTGTGAGTCCGTTCATCACCGGCTTTGCGAAGAGACTATAAGTCCTAGAAAGCTGTTATTTTACATAGACATATAAAATAACAACACCAAGATAGTGCTACAAATAAATGCTAAAAAAAAATATAAATTTGGGGTACCTTCCATACAGGCAGAGATGATTTTTTTTAGGCAGTGAAAACAATTTCCGCTTTTATGTTCCGTTTGCGAAATATTAAAGTTTTAAAGCTTTTTCGAGCGTTTTCCCCCTTCTAAAATCTAAACTGCTTGCTTTACAAATCTGTAAACAATTGTATTCGTATGTATTTAATGCATCATGTACAGGTTTTTTTTAGGTCTAAGCAATACATATTATAGGTTATTACATGAACTCTGTTAGGGCGCTCTCTGTTAGGGGTTTGTCCGAAAGGGCAAATTTGAGATCGATTTATGTTTACTTGCAATTTAATTAAGAATAATTATTAGGAAAAGGAAATAGTGTATAATTAATTTGTGTTCATTTCAAGGGATGTCTGGACGGAATTGAATGTAGTAAAATTAGGAATGTAGTATTAACCATAAAGGTATATACATTTATTTTTACTTTCATGGTTAAAACTGCATTCCTCACTGTTCCTTTCAAGGAAAATTATAATAGTTAAGCTAGATTTTTTAGTTTCGGAGAAATAGTCGCTCAAATAAGTAATTCGGTTTCCCAAACATACCGGAATAGTTTAAACGAAAACTAAATTAATTCCTGGTAATATGTAACTGCGTCACCGCGTGGCTGCACAGCGACGGACGGTAGTCTCTTCTAGGGATTGCAAATTTGTTTTGACTACTTATTTTAGATTTATTTATTCTAACCGATGATGAATAACTTATATAATTATTTAAAGGAAAACCAACAGTTTTTTAGATATATAAAACTAGTTGTTTGCCACAAATTTAGAACGAACGAGCGACTTCTTTCAATAAGTTCCCATTGCATTTGGACTTGATTTGTGGCAGGAATAGAACCTGCAACCTCCTGCGTTTCAACCGGCTACTAACCGTGTGTTGGTTAAATCTCCCTATGTTGAAATTTCATGAAAATCCGGGCATATGTTGAAGAGTTATGCTCGGACAAAAAACATCGATTATATAATCCCCATATCGCAACAACTAGGTACAACACTTATCAAAAATCCCCCACGACAATCGATTTGTATTGATGTAAACTTCATCAAAATCCAATCATCCATTTAAGAGTTATCATCTCATGGTTAAAACTAAATCCATGATTTTTTCATATTTGTAAATCTAGTAGTTTAGATTTTAGTAGGGTGTGGCTCGATAAAAAAACAGAAAATTTCAATATTTTACAAACGGAACTCTAAATTGCAAAGCTGCCCCCTCTCGCCTATGCCACAGCCGTGGGACTGCGGTCCACATCCACTGCTGGGCAAGCCTCCTTCATGAACCTCCGAGGTCATGAGGGGTTTGTGTTGTTGGCGAGCGCAGTATGGGATTTTGATACACCAAACCACGCTGCTGCCCGTCTTCCCATCCCTTGGGATATCTCCGGAAGACAAGAGATGAGAGGCAAGATTCTACTACCGGGGCCTCACGGCATACATTACTTTTTTAACTGTTATCGCGGCGTTATATTTTATATGTCAATGCAAAATTAGAACTTTCGAGGTATAATTAATCTTTTCTTATAACCGCAGGGTCAAAGCGAAACACACTAAAAAGATTTCTATGTGACGAAGATGACTGGTGGCGCTGATGTTTGATTTTATTTTATTTAATTATTCCAATAAAATACAATGTTGTACACTTGAAAATGTCAATAACTGTAATAATAAAAATATATAAATTAAACATTAAAATTATAAACAATAAATAAAATATTAAATACTAGCTGACCCGTGCCCACTTCGTTGGGCGGTGAACATGTTTACTTGTGATGATTGTCTTTCAGGAGTTCCAATCCGAGATATAAGTCAACTTATAACTGCCCATGGGAAAAACACTGCTTTCTCAAGTACCCACCAGAGAGAATTTTTGATCCTGGGACTTATTAATCGTGAAAGCAAAAGAGATCTTGACAGGATCCTGTAGCGTTTAGCAATTGTCTTTTTTAAACTTTCGCGATCACGACACATTAATTACATACATATAAACGGGTATTTATCGCGTAAATTACCTTTATTTTTTCTCGACGTTTCGCTTGGATTGCACCAGGACCATGCTTGGTGCAATATAATATTAACATACATATAACCGGGTATTTATCGCGTAAATTACCTTTATTTTTTCTCGACGTTTCGCTTGGATTGCACCAGGACCATGCTTGGTGCAATATAATATTAACATACATATAACCGGGTATTTATCGCGTAAATTACCTTTATTTTTTCCCGACGTTTTGCTTGGATTGCACCAGGACCATGCTTGGTGCTATATAATATTAACATACATATGACCGGGTATTTATCGCGTAAATTATGGTGCAATTTAATTATGTATGTCAATAAGATTGACGTGTTGTTTAAGAAATAAAACCGGGCAAGAGCATGTCGGTCTCGTACTTTTCATATAATGTTATATTATTAGTAAAAAAGCGTTATCTTTAACCATTTCGAATTTCAAGTCAGATAGCATCAGTATTTCTTAAGATATCCATTTGTGACAGACAGACAGACAAAATGATACCATAAGGGTTCCTTTTTACCATTTTGGTCCGGAACCCTAAAAAGCTGTCTAATAGAAATGTAAGTGAATAGATTACCACACGGTCGCGGTTCTATACCTAGGTCTTATTATCCATTTGTCCAAATTACATGCAGTAAAAGAGAAAAGTCATTTGTTTTGAACACTTGACCCTGGGAGTTATAGGTGGTTATAGTGAGGGCAAAAGAGATCTTGATAGGATAATGTAGCCTCAAATAAAATATTGACGTATTGTTTATGAAAAAAGCCCTCTAATTGAAATATCATTCAACAGATTACGACACTGTCCCGGTTCTATACCTAGATCGTATTATCTCTTTTACCATTTTTCCAAATTATATACAGTAAAAGGGAAAAGTATTTTGTTTTAAACACTTGAGACGATAAATTTACTTATTTTTATAAGAATTCATAATTGTCGATAATTTGACCAACAAAACATCACATAACGATTTAAATTATTAATTAAATATAAAGACTACTTTTTTGTAATAGTCTTTTTTAAAACTTTGGCGATCACAATACATTATTACTATATTGGATAATCTGGTATTTATCGCACATTTACCTTTATTTTAATCACGACGTATCGACCGGATTGCACCTGGTCGTGGTCGCGAGGAGAATAATGGTAATTACGAGATAAATACCCGATAATCCAATATAGTATTAATATTTTTTGTAACTTTAATAAGAAAGTTACTTATAGGCTGTCGCTGACTTTTTTGTAGGCATTATCAAGTTCTAAAACTTATCTCTAGAACTCAATCTAATATCTCTCACCATTAAGGCAGCGTTCGTAAGAAACGTTTTCGTTCAACCGCTTTTTCTCCGACTTACTTTGCAAACCAGACTACCACAAAAAAGTCTTTTAATTTTTAGGGATAATATATAGCCTACTAGCTTCCACCCGCCGCTTCACACGCATTTTACCCGCGGATAAAAGGTTAATCCAGACCTACATCTATACGTGTGCGAAGTTTCAGCTCAATCCGTGGGGTCTTTGCGTGAAGAGGTAACAAACCTCCACACAAACAAACTTTCGGCTTTATAATATTAGTGGGATGACACTCACAAATAATGTAGTTTTAATAACAATTTTCTGTTAAAACTGACATTATCAAAATTACGTAAACAATGGCCTAATTTATTGAATAATTTTACTCGTACTCGTGATGACCATGATGTTTAAAATATTATGTTTATTGCTTGGTTTACTGACGAAGAAGTGTAATTGAATGGCTTGGCGTAGGAGAGTCAGGTTAAGGAAAGTTACTTCAATTAAACAAAACACTCATGGCAACTATTTTTATTTGCCGAACAATTAAAATACATTCTTATAAGAATGCGTACCTTCAGAGTGTTATCTTAATACAAATAGACCGCTGACGCACACACACGCACACACACACACACGCAGCGCACACATGCGCACTCTGCGAGTGTTATCAGCTATTATCACTCGCTCACTCGTTTGCGCAATGGCCTAGACATACACGCAATAAAAAATATATTAATAAATTCGTCACCAATGTGCTTTACTTATCCTACTCTTATAAAATATTTTTACAAATGTATTTCACAACTTTGTCGACAGTCCTTATCTTACGTGTCAAGTATATAATCTACTTTTTAGGTGTTAAGCATACTTTGGCAAGACGTTTCATTTTGGTCATAGCTAAGTCAACGCAGGAAACACGGAGCGCGCTCCAGATTCAACGGCGAATACCCTCGCGCCGCGCGCTCTCCTAATACTTGTTGTTTGGGAACGCTAACGCTCACACAGTGTTGTTTTAACTTAAATACTTTGTCACTTTCATTTGCGTAACACTGATATTGAGCTATAAATGTTTTAAATAGGTGGTTCTTCAATGAAGGTTTAGGTGAGGTAATAAATGGCTATGAATTTCGACCTCCGTTGCTCTAATGGCTTATGATTTTGTGAATATTTCCCACACATTTTATTAATTTTATCGCACGTCCTTACGACGCTGCGCTCGCGGCCCGGGCCCGCGCGATTTCACGTGTCACTCATTGTCAGTACTAGTGAGCTCTGTGCCGAGGGCTCCTTCAATAAATATAATCTCTTTGATCAATAGGCTACTACAGGTTACTTGTCACACAGCACAACCCGGGCGGCGGTCCGCGGCGCCGCCGGGCGCGCGGTCGGGCGCGGCCCTAGGGCGGCCGGTAGTGCGCCAGCGAGCCGCGTTCTAGCGAGGATAACCTGGAAACATTAAAATGTTAAAACATTTTGCTAAACAAAATAAATGCCTTTACCTTGTGTTGACTAGTACAACAAGCAGATACCTATGCTACTCTCAGAACCCATTAGAACCCAAAAAAAACACTAATTAGCTACTATTAATAGCAGTCCAACCAGTTCTATTATTCAAGCGTATAGAACAGTGTAGACGACAAAAGTACAAGCAGCAGTAGGATCGTGTAGAGACAGCCTGTGCTTATTTACAAATACCACCACCGAGTCTAAAAGAGCCGAGTGTCGGTGTCTCTGTTTGTGTGTCTGTCTGTGGCACCGTAGCTTTTAAACGAGTGGACCGATTAGCATGCAGTTTGTTATATTTAAAAGCAGGTCCTACATAAGTGAGGGTACACATTACAAAACAAATTAAGTAACCTGAGAGACTATGTAAAGTGTCGGAGGTTACTTAAAACTTATACTTGGGAAGTCTTATAAAGATAAAAAAATGGTTTTGTACGCTTGGCGCGGTGTTAGAGAATAGTTGTTACAACAATTTGTACACTACACTTTGGTAGAACAACAGTTATTACTATTTGATGTTGTTAAATGAAAGCAAGCGGTGCAGGCGTCGTGCGATGCGAGCGTGCGGGCGGTGCGGACAGTGCGCCGGGCATCTGACCACCGTTGTGAGCGTAGCGTGGGAAAACTACGGCAAGCATGGTATGATGTAGCTTTAGAAGAATTTCATAATTTCAATACTTAAAATGGACTTATCAAGGTATAAATAAAATTACATATTTGTCAGTTGATGTTGTAAGAAAGTGAATATATAATTTTATAAGTTATGAAGTAATTATAAAAAAAGTAGTTTGCAAATAAAAAGGTCCAAACACCGCTACACAATTTATAGAAGGAAATGGTTATCAAACGCGTTCGAGCGCTACGCCGTAGCATCCGCGTAGCGGGGGGCATGTAGCAGCCGCGTGCTACGCGCTAGCTACGGGTCACAAGCTAGGCGGAAGGAAGTATTCAGGAGAGGCGAGTAGTGGAGTGTACTCACATGTCGGGCGTATGGCGCTGGTGCAGCTGCAGCAGCAGCGCCCCCCCCGCGCCGCCCCCCGCGCCCCCCTCCACCGCCGCGTACAGCGGGGGCAGCACCTTGTGCGCCTCCACTGCGGACCACCACACACACGCGCTCACGTCGGCACTAGTGCGAGCATCGGGACGCGGCGCCGCGGACCCCTCGCCTTCCGTGCCTGCACGGGTTTACTTTATTCAAAATGGTGACGATGTGCCGGGCAACGTCGGGGCGAGGGGACCGCGCGAGCATCCTGCGTTACACGGTTACGGGTGAAAGGATGAGTGGTAGAAGACGGGCGGGTTGGGTGGAGACGTACCGGAGAGCGAGGGCTGCGCGCGCGCGCCCGCGTGCTGTGAGTGGCCGCCGCCCATGCTCTTGGGCTTGCGCTTGCGCGTCTGGATCCCGTCCTTCTTCATGCTGAGCGGCCGGTTCACCTGCAACGCGAGACCTGAGAGAGCTGCGAGCGCACAACGGGGGAAGCCCGTAATCTCCCGCCACGCGCTCCTATCATCCTTTAAACAAGCGTATCTAACCACGAGGAGATAATTGATAAAAGATTATTTATTTTATCTCATTATGAATATTCGTGGCCGCGGTGATAATTCTCTATCAGTCGGTAGCCCCGCGTTTATCTCGCAAGATTAGATGAGACCCTGTGTTTTGATTTTTTTACACAGCTCAATGTTTGCCGAGGAGTTCCGCGATAACCGCTGCAGCGATTAGATACTTCCTCTAATCGCGAACAGCTGCGCCCTTGAGAGGGTACTCACGTTGTGCAGCTTGTAGTACAGGCCGCAGGCGTTGCACACGGGCTCGCCGTTATTGTTGCGGCGCCACAGCGTCGTGTTGGACGTGCGGCAGTTGGCGCACGTCACGCCCACGCGCCGGTTCCCGTTCGTGGGCTGCAACAGAGCCGCCAGTTATAGCACACGCACGTCGGCACGGCAACGCACAAGGTAGGCTCGAGAGGGGATACATTACACTGACCAACGCCTGCTGCGGCTTGGCTTTCTGCCCCTTGAGCGGCGGGCGGTTGACGCCGTTGATGCGCGTGTAGAGGCCGCACGCGTTGCACAGGTAGTGGCCGGTGCCGTCGCGCCGCCACAGCGGCGTGGTGGCCGCCGCGCAGTTGACGCACTCCTTCACCTCGCCCATGCCCGCCATGCCTGCGACACACACACGTCACTTCTCTGTCCAGCTCGGCCGCCTCGCCCGGCCCTCGCGGCGGTACCTACCGGGGTCGAAGGAGTCGTCGATGGGCAGCAGGTTGTGCGTCGGCCAGGGCTGCGAGGGCTGCCCGTACGGCTCCACCAGCAGGCCCCCCTCGTAGCCCGACACGGGCACGTACTCCACGCCGCCGCCCGCCAGGTAGTGGTCGCCGCCCACCTTGTACTGCACCGCGCTGCCGTGCGTGTACAGCGTCACCTGCCCACATAGAACGCGTCAGCATATCGAGCGGGAGGGGGAGGGATATCGGAGGGAGGAGGGAGGCTCACCTGCTGCGAGTTGGGGCTGGGCGGCGCCTCGTACACGGCCTGCGACTGCGGCACCACGGAGCCGTACACCAGGTGCGCGGCGCGCGGCGCCAGCGACGACGACGACAGCGTGGGGTCCGCGCGGTACAGCAGCTGCGAGGGCGGCGACTCCTCCCCGCGGCGCTCGCCCCCCGCCCCGCCGCCCCCCGCGCCGCCGCCGTACAGCGCCAGCAGCTCCTTGCCGCCGCCGCCGTAGGGGTACTGCGCGGAGTACTGCGCGGGCGGCGCGTAGGCGTACTGGCCGCCGACGGACGTGACGGGCTGCAGGCTGGCGTAGGTGCCAGCGCGCTCAGCGTCTGGCGCGCGGCTCTCGTACTTGACGGGCTGATAGGCGGCCTGCGGGTCGAGCGAGCCACTCTGCATCATGTCGAGCTGCGCGGACGCGTGCTCGGCCAGAGCGTACTGGCGCGCCTCGCCCTCCGCCGCGTACTGCGCCTCCTCCATGGGCGGCTGGTAGCGCAGCGCCAGTGCGCGCGCATGCGGCGGCGGCGGCGGGCGCGCGGGGCGCGGGGGGGCGCCGCGGTAGGGCTCCTGCTTGAAGGCGAGGTAGCGCTGCGCCTCCGCCTCTGCGAGCCGCATGCGCTCCTCGTCGTAGTGGCGCTCGCCGCCCTCCTCCAGCTTGGCGGCGTAGGGCGGCGGCTCGTCGGCGGGCGGCGCCTCGGGCGGCTCGTCCTTGACGCCGTCGTCCACGAGCTCCTCCTCGGTGATGTGTCCGGCGGCGGTGATGGTGCGGCCGCGGCGCGTGATGACGGACAGCGAGTGCGGCGGCTCGGCGCGCTCCTCGCTCTTGACGAGCTGCAGCGCCTGCGCGCCGTCGTCGTGCGCCTCCTCCATCAACTGCTCCGGCACCTCCTCCATGGCGGCGAGTCTGCAACACGTGACACCGTCACATGTACCGCACGCGCTGCGGCGAGCGGATACTGGGGGTCGTTGCCGCTCGCCTCGTCGGCAAACAGGGAAGTGCTCGCGGTTCCGGCGCGAGGCGCGGCGCCGGCGACAGGCGGCTTGTATTTATTCATTTAATATAACGGTTAACTACAGTGACCTAGCTTTGAAAATGTTTGTGTTCATTTGAAGAGTTGCATATACCTACCTATCTTTGAGTTTCGATAAACAGCATGTCAAAATAACAGAAATTGGCGATAGTCTTGCGTATATGAAGGAATCGTATTAATAGAATCTCGTCAAAACAGAAGTATTTTTTCATTTATGGGATATTTTACGAGTCCCTAGTTCGATAAATATGAACATCTCAAAAATTTTGTTGAGTTTTACAGTTTGGTTGGTGTTGACGAAAGTTCAAGCTACTTCATTGAAAATTGTTTAATAATACCTAGTTGCAGGCCCTCGGGGCGCGTGAACTCGCCGCGGCGGAAGGCGCGCTGTGTGCTCATCGCGCCGAGCAAACACGGACGGGGTTAACCTAAACTACGCCTTGTACCCATACGCAGTAGTCCCACTCTGGCAAACCAGCTCGGAGAGGTCGGCCGATGGTGTAAGTTGGACTTTCAGCGCAGGTAGTATGATTGAATTCAGAGTGTAGCGGCGAGGAGGTCGCGTAGTTTTATGGCGCGGCAGTGTTTGCTCGCGTCCCGCGATAACGCCGGGACACCTTTGATAACGACCACCTATTAATGAAGCCGCATCGCAGGGTTCGGGCTGCGCTGCAGCAGGGTAGGCGCGGTTCGCTCACACTGCTCGCGCGGCGGCGTCGGCGCACACCGGCGCCTGCATTGCAGGAAACATTTTGCTGGTCATCACTTCAGCCCGAGGACGTCCACTGCTGGACACAGGCATTCCTCGTGAATCCCCAAGGAGTGATCGTTTTAGTTGTTGCCATACTCAATTGCTCACTATACTTAATTACAATAATACACGGGATAGATATTGCTGAGCATATTCCGGAGGTATCCCTTGGTATTTTTAGTACTTGGTTCTTACTGTATACACGGGCAAGAGAGGAGAGGCAATATTCTACTGCCGGCACCCCACCGCATTTCGGAAGAAGCGTGTACCTTATATAAATTTTCATGAGTCTATTTTTTTTTACTTATTGCGAAAATGCATTAAAACCTTACATCTGTACTTGTATTGTTGAAGTTATTTATTTATTCACTTGCAATGTTCACAAACTTTGTTTTTTTTGTTTACTTGTTATTATGGAATTATACGTGGTCCATGGCCTTATTGGAGAAGAACTAAAGATGTTTAATAAAAGTAAACAGCGACACTAACTGTCTTTATAACACTTGGAAAAACCAATAACAAACCCGGTACCCCGCGGCGCCGGCGCCGTGTTCGAGAAGCCTACGTAATGTCAGAGTTATAAAATAAGCGTCCTAATTTCAGCTGATGCTTGGTACAAAATTTACCAGTATATTTTTATCTAGATTTATATATATTTTTGCGACGGATATTAAGTGACAAAAATACACCCATATACAACAATTAGTACTTAGCTGCTAATTTAAATAAGCCCTTAAACGCATTTCGTGATTGTTGCGCAAGTCAGCCATCTTTAGTGCTAAGATACAGTTATCACAGTTATCTTAGCTAAACACCAAATATCACTTATTTATAACGAAAACAACCCTAAAGCTATTTTAAAATTGTATCATCTAAGCGACCGCTGATTCCTTACCTCATATTTAATTAGCTTTTGGAAGCAGTCCTTAAACTGTCATGCAAAACTTGAGCATAAATGTAGTTTGATGAAAGACAACCAGATGGATTTAAACACAACCCAAACGCAGGGAATAATATCCTCCGAATTCCACTGTTTTAACCGATTGTAAAAGTTCATCTTATATATTTTCTAGCTTTGTAATTGAGCGGTAGAACCTTAATAAAGTAACGCTTCCCGCGCTCGGTGTGCTTCTTCAAGCGCTGTCACAACTCATTCACATTTCGACCCCGAACTTCTATTATAATATTTTCTTTCTAACTTTTTGATTTCACTATTTTTTAATAAATTATTATTCAACTACTTAAGTACATACGATTAAAAATACCTATTCACTTGCAATCAGTTTGCCTAGAATATATAAACCTGGGAAAAATTAAACAGGGAAATAAATACTTACGTTTCATAAATTCTTAATATTTTTATCCTACTTTTAACATCATGAGGTAATGTAATTAAATATTTTTAAATAGGATTAACGTAATATTAGATATTTAATAACGGATTTGAATTAAAGGACTTACTCGTAGTATGTCCTTTAATTCAGAGGAAATCAAACGATCTGAAAATTATCAGTAGTCGATATCAAGGGTTACGATAGAAGATAAAACACTTACCAACAAGTAGTATGTAGCGAAGGAGTTGGAAATAGATGAGCGCAGGAGTGTGGCTGCGGCGGCATCGCGCGCGGCACTTATCGCGGGCGCGGCGCGATCGCTATCTGACAGCGCGGCGCGGGCGGCGGGCGGGGCGGGGCGGCCGCCCATTGGCCGCGCGCCGCAGGCGACGCCTCGTCCGCGCCGCCGAGAGGGAAACGCGTTTTCCACAAATCACATACCATATCCTTTTATCATACCTGCTCGTATTTTTGTGCGAAAGCGATCGATATCCGATACTTAGCTTAGATGTTTAAAATTCGGTCAGTAAATTACTCAATTTTTCATAGGCTATCAATATTTTCACATCATATGAGTATTTCTATATTGGAATTCCTCACCGTTAGTTAAGACTTTCTTTATTCGCTAACACTCTGGTATTATTTCACCGAGGCTATATTGATTTATGTAAGCCTCTAGCCAGCACTCCGCCGGCGCTGTCCCGCCGCCCAACCGGCACCGTGCCGCTGAATGGCCGCTGACTCAGGAAAGAACGCGCGTTTACATTTTCATTACATTTTTAAAGGCATCTGATTTAAAATTGAATACAATGATGCTTGGAGCACGTTTAACTTAGTACCATTTGTTTTTAGTTACCGTTGTTAATTCGCTTCTGCCCACGAAGATTGGTACTTCATGGAGTGTGCAACATAAAGGGCATATGAATGCGTTTCCGTTTGGCACGGGAAGTCGTGCGCGGGAGTTGGGTCGCCGTCGGAAGCGACAACAACACCCCAGCCCCTTGACTTTTAATAGGTACATTTCTGCTTGCATCAATCTCGCGTGTGGTTGTTTCTTGATTAATAAGTCGAGACGTTCGAGTTCCGTGGTTATTGCGCCGATCCTGATCCTGTATTGTAAATGTTAATTCATACAAAGACCTTATCTTGACTTGCCATAGATAATTATATTTATCTTTAGTTATACAAACTTATGTAAATTTCAAATAAAAGGTTACAAACAACCTAGGACTTGTAGACGATACTAGAGGTATGTATACAGCAGAATTAGCTTCAATGCAGACCCCACGATAGATAAGCTATCGAAAAGGCTGCGAGCTGCAGTCAAAAAAGTTAGTTACTCACAGACATACTCGTAGCTACATCTAGACTGATTTCGTTATAGAGTCTATCTTTTTAAGGGCCAGTACCGAATTGCTCCAATGCCTAAACATATTCAAATCAAATTATTATTAATATTTATAACTCTTAACAAAATATTACAAACTAGCTTCGCACGCGTGGTACCCGGATAAAAAGTAGCCTATGTGATAATACTGGCCTATATCTACAGTTCGCTCTTACAAGAAAAATGGAACGGAACTATTCTCGTAAACCATCCTCATGTCGCCGACGCGACGGACCAATCAGCAGCGGCTTCTATCACGTGATGTAGTGTTGATGTAGTGTTTCTAGCATAGGCCCTATTTCGTAGAAACCTAGTCAAATCATTCAAACACAAAGCAACATATTAAATTAAGCGATTTGATTGGGTTTCTACGAAACAGGGCCGATATGCTAGAAACACTACAGCGTTCGCATGTTAAATCGCAAGTGGATAATACATTTGTAACAGGAATTAATTGTTACGTATTATCCCAAATATTGTCTAAACTACCGGCCTTATGTCAATTAAACGCGCAGTTTTGCATTCCAGACAACATAGGAATGGCAGATCCGCAGTTTTTAGATTCTAAAAATGTAGACATTTTAATAGGCGCAGACGTATTCTGGGATCTTCTAGGAGAGGGCAAAATAAAACTTCCTAGTAGACCAGTTTTACAGAACACAAAGTTAGGATGGATTATTTCTTGACCAATTTTCGGTTAATAATTTACTGCGCATCTATTTTAAATTCATATAAGTACACGTTAGACACACAATTAAGATTGTTTGGGGAGGTCGATAAGCTGCCTAAAGGATCGGGATGCGCAGACTGACGAGGAACGGGCAAACGCGGAACACTTTGTTTGCACAACGAGGCGCGATAGCGAAGTAAGGTTCATGGTTCGTATTTTTTTAAATAGTCACTCGATGTCTTAGGCAAATCATATACGCAAGCAAAACGCAAATTTTATCATTAGAAAAACAGTTACCTAGTACAGTTATGTATAATCGTTATGCATACGCTTCAGTTGGGTACCTTTCTATTTCGAAAGTGGATGTATAATTTTCCATCCGTATTTGTGTAGAAAACGATTATTATCAAAGCAATTCTAAATAAAACCGGGCAAGAGCGAGTCGGACTCGCGCACCGAGGGTTCCGTGCCATCATACAATATAATATATGATAAAGGCGGTTTTATATTTGTTGGAGAACCTTGACAGCGCCATCTCTCGTCTGATAGCGGAACTTATGTAGATTTTTTACACTTTCGATGATTTCTAATAAAGTATGCTATGTAGAGAGATTGTAATAAATTTCCTCTCTTCTTTACATACACTTCTAATAGCAATAAAAGTTTCAGAGGTTTATCTTCGCAAACTTCGGAGATAAGGGGGGGGGGGAACGCTATTTTTTTCAACATTTTTGTAAATAACTCAAAAACTATACGACTTAAAGAAAAACTAAAAACTGTTTATTAATGTGCAAAAGAATACCTTTTATATGATATCCCACATCACCTAGTAACTTTCCAAAAATTTTGAAAACGCCCCTTCCACCCCCCTTGTCTAAAAAACTATGCAATTTAGAGAGTTCGCTATAATTTTCCTATAAAGTTTACATACACTTCTAGGAGCTTTAAAAATATCACGGATTTATCTCTGCAATCTTCGGAGATAAGGGGGGGGGAACGGTCGTTTTTTCAACATTTTTGTAAATAACTCAAAAACGATTCGGCTTAAAGAATAAATAAAAACTGTTTATCAATGTGCAAATGAATACCTTTTATATGATACCCCACACGGCCTAGTAACTTTACTTAAAAATTTTGAGATCCCCTATCCGCCCCCCTGCAATCAAAATAAGAATATTTTTTAACATTTTCATATATGCTGTATTAGTAAAAAAGTGTGGTCTTTTACCATTTCAAATTTCAAGTCGATAGTATTAGTAGTTCTCGAGATATCCATCTGTGACAGACAGACAGACAGACAGACAGACAGACAGACAGACAGACAAAGTGATTCTATAAGGGTTCCTTTTTTACCATTTTGGTTCGGAACCCTAAAAATTAAAAGTTTTATTTCTTAGAATTGCTTAAAATTGAAACATGAGTTCAAAAACACTAGGTTTAGGTTGGAATAATTTAAAAGATAATTTTTATTTTAAAACGCAATTTCCGAGTGATAATAGCCCCGTTAATACACGATCGATTTTATCGAATATTTTGTAATTTTTTATTCACTTGGCTTAAACACTATGTCCTTTAATTATAATTGCCAAGGTTTTACTGCACCAATTATGGCTACATAAAATCAGCTGGGATGACGTCATTCCATAAGTATTGGACGATCATGGAACCGAGGATAGACCGATAAGAACTTCATGTAAACCTACACAATTTGATAATAAATATTTCTTATTCTTAATCTTATATCCGATTTGTTGTTTCTTTGCAAGCGCTTGAGACTATACGTACGTATACTTACCTCGCCATGCTGTGGGTAGCCAACCTGTTTATGTAGAACTACATGTTTTTAGAGACGGACGCCTCGCAGATAGCGGACGGTAGTTGCATTAACACCCGCGCATTAATAACAATCAATCGTAAACTTTTCATTTTCTTAGTTATGTTTATGTTTTATTTGAACGGATTTGTTTTTGTTTCCGTTTGAAAAGTTTTCTCAATATCGTATAAACCGCGCGGTGGCATTCGTTTTACGATTCATTCATAATATTCGCTTAAAAAATAAAGTGCGCACGGACGTACTAAAAGTGAATGAATTGGGTAAATGATGCAGAGATAACGTCGGTAAGATTTTCACAAATAGGAAGTTATCCAAATGATATAAATTATTGCACAATAATATTTAAATAAATAAAATATATTTCTTGATACAAAAAATAAATTACAGTAGATTAATGTGAGCCAGTTCTCATATTTAACCGCAAAGGAAGGGAAGCTAAACTTCTAGGCATATGGTTTATGGTTTAAGACATTTATTTCTCTAAAAGAATAAAATTCACTTACAAGAGAAATACAGGTAACCTTAAATTTAATTGTCTAGCTAGTTTACTTATTATTTTAAACATTATATTAAAATAATTTAATTTATAATTTCTTGAAATAAATTAAAAGCTAGCATTAGATAATAAAAATAAAATCATAAATATTGTACATACAATTTGGCAAATTAATTCTTAATGATTATGGATTATAAATGTGTATGAATTATTATAATTATTAAAGATCATGAATTATGAATTATCAGTAACAAATTGATGATTATACGTATTATTTCTGACTGATTTATTCTACATATTGCTCAAAATTGTGTGAACTGGCTTAAAATATGTTGTTTTAATTTGCTTTTAAATGAGAGAAAACTTTTAGTGTTTTTGACATGATTTGGAAGTTTATTGTAAAGCTGAGCTCCTTGGTATGTGAGGTTTTTCTTTCCGTAGTTTGTTCGCGGTGTTGGCAATATTATATCATTAGGTCGTCTGAGTGAGCGTGTCTGTAACTGTGACTTTACTTTAAACTTTATCTGCGTGTGAATATTTTTATTAAGGATTTTCCGTATAAGTATACAAACGTATATATATAAACGTATAGCATACATTTACCTGTTTGTGTTTTGTGGCGCGCGCAGTACATTTGGAGTTGGTCAGTGATCTTCGGAAGCTTACCTACTTATAATCGCTTAATAGATTCATTTCAAGACGCGGTACACCACTGGAAATATTTTCTGATAATGGTTGTAAGGTGATTCTTTTTGTGCAAAGATTTTGGTCTGTGGGAGGCAAGTGTAGTCACGTAAACAACATTTACGCCGGGTTTTAGGAAACGCGCACGTAGCCTTCGAGGAGTTTAGTACGGTTTCGTCACAGGTAGAAGCTGTCTTAAATTCCCGACCACTTTCTCCTCTTTCTCCAGACCCCAAGGACCTTTCTCCTCCGACACCTTTAAAAGGTTGGATGGTCGACCACTGACTGCTCCTGCAAGCGATGACGTCACCGATACCTAAGTACACCAATTGCTTTAAAAGGGTCAAGCAGATACGTCAGTATTTTTGAACACCATGGTCGAAAGAATTATATAATGTGAGTTGCAGATGCGTCATAAAGGGACCAAGCGAACGGCAGAGTTGAAGGTCAACACACTGGTCCTAATTAAGGACTGCAATATTATATTCTTCCGCTAAGATGTCACAGGGGACGTGTGCTAGCTACCTTTCCAGGCAAGGATGGTATTTCCAGGGTAGCAGATATACAGAGATAGCGTCGGAGTGAGTAGACGGGCTTATGTGAAGATCTGCCCACTCATTTCGGACGAGGAGTCTACGCCACTACATTGAAAGCTGCTGCTTCCAAGGCCGGGGGCATGTTCGCGCTTACAAGAAAAAATGAAACGGAACTATTCTGTAAACCAACTTCACGACGCCGACGCAACGGACCAATCAGCGACGGCTTCTATCACGTGATATCGCAAATTTCTAATGCGATTGCTTAAAATATTGTTCCCACATTCTCCTATCCTAGGATTTTATAAATTGGTTTTTTAAACGCCATTATTCAATACAAGAGTCAACAGTACGTGACACAAATTCTTTTCAAACCTCAGTCGGTCCAGTAGAACAGTAGAAACTTTTGATTCTTATAAGAAACAGGATCGATTGGCATCTAAAAAGTTTTTGTGTAAAATGACCATTTTCTTGCGGTCTACATTTTTTGCAAAATCTGTAAATGCAGTTCAGAATATCTTAGAAGTTTATAGACTTCTAAAAACGTTTTCCTGTACCTAACTATAACGGTTAAGCTATTTTTATTTTTTTTGTCATATGATACGGAACCCTTCGTGCGCGAATCTGACTTGCGCTTGGCCGATTTTTTTATTATCTTACTGTTTTAAAGTCGATTGATAACCTTCCTTTCTTTATGAAATCTTATAAAATGCTTGCAGCGGTTGTGGATATATTTATATGAAGAATAAAAAAAATGCGATAAGCGCAGGCGTCGCCGATAGTAAGCGCAGATCGCACTATCGGCTTACTCGAGACATCGATCACCGCTCTAATTACCTGATACCGCTAATCGCCGAATTATACGCGATAACTACCTAACTCTATGGTTCTGCAGCGTGCATTCGCACTGGCAGTAAGCCTTGGGCTGCCGGCAGTAGAATGTTGCCTCTACTCTCTTGCCCGTTGATGCGGTAAGCATCTGCAGAGGAAGACCTCTGGAGGAAGGGCAGCAGCGTCTTTCCGTGTATCAACATACCGCACTGCGCTCGCCACTCGCTCGCAGGTACCTGCTAAGCGTGATGAGTATGACAAAAACCCCTCATAATTAGTACTTACAGATCCATGATCCCCATGGCTTATGTCTAGCAGTAAACGTATTACAGCTGAGATGATAATGATGATTCACGCTTGCGAGAGGACACAACTGGCACAGACGAAGACATATGCACCAGGTAAAGTACACACGTGTCGCCTCGGATTCGCGCCTTCTGGGGAGAAGTACCTACGGAAGGCGAGCTGCGTTTGTCACAAGCACCGACCGCGGCGAGTGGACTCATACACTCCGTGACGTGTGCTTCCTCGCAGCGTGACACACGCTCCCGACATGGCGCGTCCGCACACCTCGCCACGTGAATCACGCACACACACATGCCCACACTCGCCGGTGGAACGATATCTTCATATCTCTGTTATGAGGTATACCTACTCGGTATCGATAGCGTGAACATTGAAGCCTTGAGCTATTTAAGCCCTTTCAGCGGTCGGCTATTGTAAAAACTTGATTATTTTGTTTGTAGATTGGAGTTAGGCTCTGTACTGTTTAGTTAAGATGTATAGGAATCTGGAATAATAATTTACTCCTAATTATTTTTACAGAACTATTGGTGTCACTACTGGGAAAAGTCCACTAATGCAGACTTTTCGATTCTGAGCTACGTTGACGCACGAAACGATGCATTTGCTGGAGGACTACCTCCAGCAAATGCATCGTTTCGTTTTGCTGCGTTGCCTTTTTTCAGTAATTAATGAATTTTCTTCGACACAATAGTTCTGGCATTTACGGTTTTCCGAGCGACCTCTTTTTAACCTGTTCTTAAAGAACACTATTTGATCAAGGTGGATAATAATAAATTGCTGAACATCTGCGTTCGATCACTAAAAGGCCGTTTATTTATTTTATTTTATTTATTTAAACAAAATCCACAGTCCTTAATCTACATTATCATAAATTTCATATGTATCCTACGACCAATAACGGATACGTGACATTTAGTGACATTTTTTAAATCAAATCCAAAGCGCAGATTTTGCTCTATCGCCCAATCTGATTTAAAAAATCTATCTCTTATCAGTACTGAGATACAGAGACCACATACACCACTATCAAAATCATTTTTGGGGTTTCCAAAACTAAAATACGGTTATCTTACTTTAAAACACTAAAATACAGTTAAACCAGCTTAGCAAAGTATTTAAGCCTACATTTTTCCGTTCTGTGCAAGCTTATAAAACGGTTACTTGTAATACAAATAAACCGTTAGCTGATTTTACATGTGTTTTAGTACATTTTAGTACTGCATGCCACAAGTGGGCTTACGATGTCTAAAACAGTTGTCTAACAACTCCTACTCTATAAAAGCTAGATATACATAGCTGGCTAGTCATTGGAAAACCTATGTAAGTTTGAAACATTTACAGTACTAAAAGACGGTGACCGTTTTTTAGCTGTGAAAGTATTACATTCACAAGAGTAAAAACAACACTATAAACAATTTAGTGCCAATGAAACGCTAGAAAACGGTTAACTGCAAAGCTTTTCGCACGCCGCGTACGCCACACTCGTGCGGATTCTCGCCAGAAATTAGTTCAGAAGTGAGGTAAATTTTTCTAAGACTCACATTATTTTTGTTTTATCACACTGTTAAATAAAAATAACACAACTTAATTGCACAAGTTAGTATTTATTCCATATTATTAGACTACCGGCGGGACTGCGGGCAAATGACCAGCTGAGAAGCAAAGTGGCGAGTTCGATCCACTGGCTCGTTATTGTCTGCTAGCGCCACTGCGGTACAATTTTAATGAAAACCAGGTTGTAATGAAAAATGTTTAAACAAATGTTCATCTAAGTTTACATCAGAGCAACGTACCTACATCAATCAGCAAAGAGTACTGGGCCTTAACTTGCATGTACCGCAGCGGCAATACCTAAACTAAAAACAACGTCTGAACCCAAAAGAGCGCCAAGAAGCACGTTTTCTTTAGAAAATGCTAATGGGTCAAATGAAGAAGTCTGCAAAACCTTTTTTTTAACCACGCTAGGTTTTCATAAAAATAATGATATAATATTATACAATTTGCTAAATTTAAACCTGTTTGACATGCGGGGAATCCACACCAAGACACCTTATGGCAGAAAGTTGCTCATTGACCACGTGGAATCATTTCATCCACTAGAGCCCCATTATGAGGGAATTTCGAATTCTAATTTTAATTTTATTTATTTTTTACTTTATAACATCCACTTTGTCTATTTTTACTAACATTATTTATAAGTACTACCTTGTGTTACTAACCGAATGGACCATATTGTTGTCTGAATAAACAAATTTTATTATTATTATTACCGGCGAGAACACGCACCTCTAGGGCGGTATATATCATGCGATGTGACAATAACTTTGATGCACAAAGATTTTTGCGAGAAGTACCCATCGCAGAAGGTATCTTATAAATTTTACAGGAAGCATGTCTAAAGCATGAACATATGATTTGCCAAGCTCTAGTGAGGAATGCGAACTTTGTGAAGCGTATGAGTTACATGCGTCGTTCCTGAAAACTGTGAAACTTGCACCGCATTGGATAATAGATGGATCACTTGCCCAGCACCTGTACCTCTCCTCCAGTCAGCTTAGTCAGCTATTAGTCTTATTTATTTATTTGAGTAATAACAAACAACAACATTGTGTATAGTTAGGTAACGAGCGTTAAGACACTTAATGAATACAAATGTTCTTAGTCAAAGGAAAGAACATGTCAATATGTCTGGAGCTGGCTAGGCCGCGGGTTCCCTTACTTAATTTTTCTTCGCCGTTAAAGTAACAAATGTGTACAAAAACTTTGCAAGAAAGAAAAATCCATTGGTGGTAGTACTTCCCCGGATGAACTCTTCACAAAAAGTTCTTCTGCTCTAAATAATATATAGTTGTATTATTCCTCTCTTAATATATAAACTGTGTGAAAGTGGCCATCCGTAGTTCAAAGCCCACGGCAGAAATTTTTAAATTAGTAATTTTAATGATTTGTATATTTTGTATTTTTACCTTTTAATTTTGTATTTTTAAAATAAACGTATATTATTTACTTATTTAATGTTATGATGGAAAACAGCAATGTCACGAGTAAGATTAACGAGCTAAACATTATATAAATAAAGTAATTTTGGACCTAAATGCCACTTCGAGAAGCATGACGATGTTACTCGAAATGGTTCTTGCCAGTCCCTGCTTCATGGTGTGCTCTACGTGACCCGAGTCTGATGACATTGTTTTTGGTGTTATCACAGGGGGCAGTTCTCGCAAATTGTGAATTTGTCACATCACTCTTAAAGTCTACTATCAACTCGATAGCCGCTCCTTACCAGTCGACGCACCACGATCGGTTTGTAATATGCATTTGTTTATCGTGAGATTACTAGAATGTAGAATGTTCTTTTCAAGAGAGATTATGACAGTCTTTGTCAATTTCATCGTTTTTGAGCGATTATCACTTGGATCACGATGCACGAGAATTGGCCCCCAGTGGATTCAGCCAAGCAAACTGCGCTCGCTATCTCCTAACAGTTAATTACTACGGGTGTTCGCGCTCCCTGGTCGTTCTGCGAGTACGAACCTAGGCACCTACATGCGCTGCGTACTCGTATGTCTTCCAGAACATCGAATCACCGAACACAGCTCTAATCACACACTTTGGTGTAAATCAGACTTACTTCAATTCAAGTCCCTCACGAAGTTATTGACAGTTTGTCATCCTTATCTGGCTTGTTGTGCAGGATCGAGATAGAGACACGCCGACAGCTTGCGAAACAAAACGGCCGCGGCGCGGGGAAGTGTGCGCTACTCACAGATATGCTATTCATTTGCGTTGCAAGCTTATTTAAGCAGCGCACGTTCGTAAAATTGAGTTCGAATTTGGGGCGATTCAGAACCGAAGATTGGGTCCATCTTGCTTTGCCTTCACCGAGGTCTACGCTAGCTGCTTCCATACCACTCTGTCTGTGGCTTATCTCAGGGACGTAGTGACCTAACGGTTGCTTAGGTAAAGTTTTACTACAGCCTGCCGAAACTTACAGAAATAGCACTGTAACGTAGATGTAGAATGTTTTCCTCCTATCTTGCTCGTGGATTCAGTAAGATTCTGCCAAGGAATACCTTTATAAGATAGGCTCGCCAACCCGCCTGCCAAGCGCGTTGTGTATGGCATCGACCCCTCATGATCCGTACTTAGTGATCAGTGACGGAATTCTTTGTCCAGTAGTGACCGTCCTATGGCTGGAAGAGAAGAGACGAGAGTATATGTAGACAACCCATTTAAAAACCTAATTTCATGTAACATCAAGCCACAGTATATTGCGGTGTATTATCGCTCGCGGTGGAAGACTGCGCCTCCGAGAAGTGAGTTACGCTGACACCTGTCGCGCTGATAAAGCCGCACCCTGCGCCCTGCCAGCAGTATGCTCTACATTCCTTAATCACTGAGATGACAATCTACCTCAGTTTTTACACTATTATAATACTATGTACGAGTCTCTACCCTCCTACCATTAACCATTCATAATTTTTTTTTTCGATAAATGTGCAGTCAATCGGTGCTACGAGATGCTACGAATATGCTACGAGAGTGCTACGAATGAATGTTGTATAAGAAGACACGAGCGACGCTGCAAGAGCGGTCTCATGGCACCCGTACAGAGTCCCCCACGTGCCACAAGATAACATTCGTTCGTACCTGTGTATGTGGTACGTTGACTTCGTTTAGCCATCTCCTAATCTCGGCGGAGTTTCGTTGGGACATGCTAACATCGCGAGCCATGGGTGCCATTACCATATCTCAGTGCATCGACCCCATAGATATCCTCGCACTGGTATCGCTGTCCTAAGATATGCAAATTGTTATCTTGTTTATCTTAACTAGGCGCTAATGTAGAGCGGTCGGTTATCTTAGAGTTTTGATACCTAATCGTATCTAGAAGATAGTGTATCTAGTAAGCGGTGCGTGAGTAACGCGCGGCTTTCCCAGCCCAGAGCCCAGCTCCGAGCCCAGCGTCGACGCGACGCGGCGGCGGCGTGGCGCGGCGCGGTGCAACGGGCGCGGTCGCGGGGTGCGATGGCGGTGACGTGCGTGATAAGCCAACAAAACAGACTCGACGAGCGTTGTACAAATATTTGAGGGTGACGCCGGCCGCCCCGCGCCCCGCCGCGCTGCACCTCGGGGCGCGGGCGGCGGCCGGCGCAGTGCTGTGCCTCTCGTCGTATCTCGGAGATACCGCGATATCATCCCCGATATGGAGTAATTATCAGATAGAGGCTCGGAGATTTGATTAGTAGAGTCGGGACCTGCGCGGCGACTCATTACACTCGGTACAGCTGCGCGGGCGGCTGCGTCGCCGCGCCCCGCCCACGCCCCGTCCCGCCGCGCCGCGCGCCGGCCCGCCTCCGTGTTAGTGCGAGTGTGCAATCCCACGGTTAGCACATCGATTTATCGATCGTCGCTCGACCTCTTAGTGATCTTATCACCGGTTTTTCGGGGATTATTGTCAGTGGAAAGTTAATAAGCGGGGGTCGAGGTGCAGGGGGAGAGGGGACACGTGACCTGATAAGCCGCCATATTGTTTCAGTCTCCCCCCTCCCGCGCGCCCACCTCGTGCGATTCCTTGAAGTGTTGTTTGGTGCGCGTTGGAGCGCCGTCACGCAGTGCTACATACATACGTGCGGCTCGAGGCCGCCCCGACATGACGTAGCATGAACGTTTATTAAGACCAATTATGTACCTACTTAATGAAATGTCTATTGATACATTATGTTATTAAGAATGTTACGGCTACGCCTACATGTTATTCTTGGTCTTTTTAACAATTTTGGGTAAACTACTGAATTGCAATACCTTATAGGCATAAGGAATGATAAAGAGAGCCTTTACAATGAAAATATCTACACATAATTCAAATTCAAATTCATATTGTTCATTCAGACAACAAGATCCATTTTATAAATAACATAAGGAACAAAAATAATATAAAACCACAAAATAAAAAACAAAATTAAATACAAATACACACATTGGAGAATACAATTTGAAATAGCTACAATTATTGATAATGATACTGTGGAAATGAAATACATATGTAGCTCAAAACATGGTGTTCAACATACAGTTTATTGTCTGGAAAGGAAAGAAAATAATTTTACAAAACGTAGATGACAGGTTGAAGACCTGCAGTGCCTTTAGTAACCAATAGTGGAACCATGTTCCATTATACTAATTTATGTTTAACATTTCAACAACAACCGTGTTATTTGTGAAATATACAATAAATTGCCAATAATTTCTTGATAAGGAATATTCTATAGGATTTCTCCTTTATTTGTTTTTTCTTTAAACGTCATATTAGGATCCATGGGAGTCTTGAAACTTTTGCAGTCAGACATTTCTTGAAGAAACTTTCTTTGATCCAAATATATAACTCCTTTCTTTCTGACTCTCTCCACATGTATGCCAAGACAGTAGCTAATATCACCCAGATCTTTTATTTTGAATTGTTTTTTTTAACTCTAATGTAAGTTTGTGAATCATTATTATTTAAAAACAATATCATATCATTAACATAAACAGCTATAAAATTCATGTTGTTATCATCCACAATTTTTGAATAAATACAAGGATCTAGCTTGTTCTGAATTAGACCCATTTCTTTCAGTGAAGAACTAATATTTTTGTTCCATTGTCTGCTTGCTTGTTTTAATCCATACAATGATTTTTTCAACCGACATACTTGTTCACCATTGCCATACATAGGTGGTTGAACCATATAAATCTCTTCTTCTATGTCGCCTTGTAGAAATTCTGAAACGGCATCAATTTGATAAATGTCCAAATTATATTTGACAGCCAAAGCAAAAAGATATCTCAGAGAAGCATGTCTACAACAGGTAAAAAAACTTATGTGTAGTTTATTCTAGGTTTTTGTAAACAACCTTTGACAACAAGCCTTGCTTTATATTTTACTATTTCTCAAATTTCGTTAGTTATTGTCTTGAAGACCCATTTGCATGGTATTGGACGTTTGTTGACTGAAAGAGTAGTCACTTCCCATGTAGTATTTTCCAATAAGGACTGATACTCCTCATCCATCACTCTCTTCCAATGATTTGCATCTGCGCCTGACAAGGCATCTTTGACAGTTACTGGATCTGAAATCTTTTGAACACACATGAGGTTATTTCCTTGCATGTTCTGTCTATTTCGAGACCTTAAAGTGATATTTCTGGAAAAACTTTCATTACTACTATCATCGCTAGTGCTTGGTTAATATGTTTCATCATCATCATCAGTTCTTCTAGTCACACAACTGTTAAAAGAAATGTCAGCACTCGAGGGTGACAAAGTAACATCTTGTGTGTCATTATATGGGCTATCATCATCATCGGCAGATACTATTTCATAATTATCAGTAATACTATCTAGGGGAATCGAAGTAAGCGACGGTACAGCTGCAGGTTGCAGTGTGGTATTATCATTTGTTTCACTCTCTATAAATATTACATCCCTACTGATAACTACTCTTTTATTTTGTGGATCATACAATCTGCTATAGATTGTATTATATGATAGGATACTTTTGTGTTGTCGCAGTATCCCACAAATATAAATTATCTTGATTCAGTTATTTCAGGTCAGGGATCCCACTTCAATCGACCTTGTTTTGGAATGTGTACTATGGCTTTAGAACGAAAAATCTTTAAATGTGAAATATTTGGTTTCTTACCAGTCCATATTTCGTACGGAGTTACCTCAGCCAAAACTCGTGATGGTGATCTGTTGATGACATATGCAGCGTTTGCCTCTGCCCAATATTCTTTATGCAACTTTGCTTCAAATAACATAATCAATAACAAAGAGAGCCTTTACAATGAAAATATCTACACATCATTCAAATTCATATTGTTTATTCAGACAACAAGATCCATTTTATAAATAAGGAACAAAAATAATAAAAAAACCACAGAATAAAAAACAAAATTAAATACAAAGTAACAAAGTATTCGCCCTGGAACCAGAATCTGGAAATGGTGATCGTGTTTGTTTTGCTTTACAACATAATTATAAGGACGACGCCTGGAGTTCTCAAAAAAAACCGAAATAAATTTAATACTTTTAATGAAACTTCGATAGTTACAATGTAAAGTTATAAGCTAATTAAACTAAGTAGTTGACGGACTCGATGCAAGAGTCGAAGTGATGCGCGGGGCGACGGCTTCGATGGGCTTCGATGTCGGGCCTCGTGGTGCTGCGTCAGCGTGTCCTCGATTCCGCATTTGCGTCAATGCCTTCAGTATGTTCATATTGGATATTTGCAAAGGTCGGCGGATTGGGTAGAGTCGATGGGTATAACATCTCCCCCCTCAGATCAACGACTATTTTTGAAGATTGGGAAAAAATGTCGTTGGCAGCCTCCTCTGATTCTGAGATGAATCTGGTTCTGCGTATGTTGGTATCTGAGTTAGTTCTATTTCAGTTTTAGTGCTCTTCATCGTTCGGTGTAAGTAAAATCTTCGACTAAGTACGATGGCTGCGAGTACTAGTACACCGGATAGTATAGCGTAGAATGGGATCGTCGTATGATAGAACGTTGTAGGTTGTTCTATCTGAATGGGGTCCAGTTGGTGAATTTTATCTTGAATATCGTGTAGCTTTTTTAGGTTGACTGAGTTGACCTTGAGGGTAATGGGTGCAGAATCTTCATCCAGATGAGCAGGAAATTTGGATATCTTCATAGGTTGTCCTTTGATATGGTCGTCGGCATTAGCGATGGTGAAGTCATCTGTGCGCAGCTTACAACTGTGTGGGATAGTTGCTAAGTAGCTGCCGTTGAGGGTATTAAATTCATCTCGTTCACAGGTAAGTCGAACTTGAGTTGGTTTCGGGAACACGATGGCATAGTGGCGGTCGTCCAGTTTCTCCATGGCGGGCTTCATTAGATCGATGGTGGTCATCTCGCAGGGTTTGTCTCCGGTCATCTCGCCTTCGATGATGTTGCAGATGCAATCCGGTTGAGGTTTCAGTTGATGGTTGAGATGATCTTCGCATATGTACCTAGTACCTGACTTCGGGCATTCAGCCTCTATGTACACGTGAATATTACCAGTGATTGCAAGAAGTGGGAAAGGTGGGATGATTGCCTGCCTATTTTTATTCGGTACAATAATTAATTTATATAAGGTATAAGTAAGCGGAGAGACTACTGGAAATTTAAAGGCAAAAACTAATTGATCTCCGTTATAGTATGATACTGGTTTGATAACATCATAGTACTCTCTGACTTCTAAGTCTAATAACTGATCTTTACTATAAAAAGATTTCAGTTTACCTAACATATGTTTCATTACATTTAAACTTAACATAGAATGATGAGTGCGCGAAGCACTGCAAAATGCAAGCGCATTTTCTAACCTACTTATTTCGCTTACTAATCTACCTACGTTGTTGCTAGTTATCGCCAATGTTTGTGCGAATTTAGCAACTTTGATTAACTCGTGTTGAGGAAACGAATTGGGGTCAAGTAACATCAGCAAAGTTTTATTTATTGCGACTTGATTATCTACGATTTTAGCTATAATTGTATTTTGTTCATCCATCCAATCTTTACTTAGACTGATATGATGATTTTGTTCGATTACAATTTTATCTTGATTTTTCTTAAGAACTGAAAGGGCATCATTATACTTTACAGCATCCGTATAGTCTAGATTCCCTGTAATACTCTTAATAACTGATCCAAGGCTGTCTACTAAACCTCTTCTAAAACGAATCGGCTCTAAAGTTTTTAATTGAAGCAAAGCAGTATTTAATTCGTTATTTAAATGATCGACCTGAGATTCATAGATAGCGTAAGTATGATTATCTAACTTAAGTTTTATATCAGTTAGTTGAGACTGTACTAAGTTAATGTTAGAGTTAATTTCTTTAAGTTCTATGTATTGCAAAAACGTATGATAATGGGTGGTTAGTCGCATGGGGCCTAGTTTAAATGGTAAAAGCCCTGGTCCATCTCCAAGTCCTTCAAGTTTTATCACGTGAGCCTGTATTAGGCTCAGAGTCAGCATCAGGATCCTGCAACAATTTCGCGGTCTTAGGGACTCGTTTCAACCTGTTCTTAGCTATTGGACCCTTTTTCTTAGATGTATAGATATGAATGGGGAGGTCCGCTAAGACAGTGTCCTGGGTGTATCTAGGAGCAAGCTTAGATCTACTAGCGCAAGGATTGCTAATAAAAATCTGTTGATCAGGTTGGTATTCTACTTCGGGTTCGCGAGACTTGTTGCGATTTTCAATTATCGCTGTCCTATTAGCTAGAGATGTCTCGTTTATGAGATCATAAACTTGTTTCATCTGCTCTCTATGGGACTGTGTATACTGCTGCAATAAGTGTCCTGTAATATCTATGTCAGTCGGATCACGTGGGTCTGTATGTCCTAGTATGAGGTCATAGGGTTTACATTTAGTAAAGCTGTGAACTGAACTATTATATGCAATCAAAGCGTATGGCATTAGATTAATAACAGGCTGGTCTTTCTGCTTCAACTTTAAAATACGAAGGTGCTCGAGTAAAGTTGAATGAAAACGCTCTATATTTCCGTTTGCGTTAGGTGAATGTGCTAATGTCTGATGATGGGTGATTTTATGTATTTTACAGAACTCTGAAAACATTTGATTAGTAAATTCGGTACCTTGATCGGTTATGATAGTGAGTGGCAAGCCATGATGCGTGCTAAATGTGAGTAAGGCCTGTATTACACTAAGTGCAGTGCCATCCCTAAGTAAATACGCTTGGCCATACTTAGAGAAAACGTCTATAAAGGTTACATACTTTTCGTTTTGGGCAGTGAAGCTGTCCATGTGAACTATCTCAAAAGGTTTTGTAGCTGGTGGCACAATGTTAAGTTTAGGCCTTAAGGGATTCCTATCATATTTAGCTTGTCCGCAAATTATACATTCATTTATGAATTTAGTTACGTGCTCTTTCATCTTTGGCCAAAAGTAACGTGCTGACAAGGCCAGATAACATTCGCTAATGCCACGGTGGTTAGTTTTTCCTTCGTGGTAGTTGCGAATTATTTCTTGTTGCCTGAGATAATCCTTGACATTTTCAAGTTCCCTTTTAGCAAGTACTAATTTCATAGATGAACTCTTAAACTTTTCCTGTAAAATTGGGACAATTTTGTACATACCTAAAGGAGGGTTAATAAAAATACCTGTCCTTATTTTAGGGTTAACGTATTCCTTAATAGCTGTAATTAAATCCTCTTCTAAGTTAGATTCCGATAACTGTACGGATGTACGTATGTGAGTGTCGAATGGCTTAGTTGCCGACGGACGTTTCTTGACGTCACCTACTATAGTCATAATCAGCTGTCGATGGAATTTATTTAAAGGATCGTCAGTTATGGGAATTTCAAGGATGGGATTCTCGATAGATGTATGTGCAGTTACAGTACGTTCAGATTCGTTCGCTATAGATGGCGGTGCTTCCGACGTATTTCCGATCATAGAACTTGTCTCTTCGTTACAAATCTCAACGCGAGAGAGAGCATCGGCGTTGGTATTTTTCTTGCCAGGCTTATGTTCAGTGGTAAAGTCATATTCGCTTAACTTTAATCGCCATCTAGTTAATTTAGAATTAGGTTCTTTTAAGTTCATGACCCATTGTAAAGGTTTGTGGTCAGTTAAAATCTTGAACTTACGGCCATATAGATAAGGGCGAAAGTACTTTGTAGCCCACACAATAGCAAGTAATTCCTTTTCTATCGTGCTATAATTTATCTCACTCTCATTTAGTGTACGTGAAGCGTACGCTATCGGTTTATCGGAACCTACTGAACCTTGTGAAAGAATTGCACCTATAGCGAAATTAGATGCGTCAGTCGTCAGTATGAAGACACGGTCAAAGTCAGGGTATCTCAATATGGGATCATTCGTCAGAAGAGTTTTGCATTTCTCAAAGCTATTTACATAGTCTGAGTCAAATGTAATTTTTCTTCCTTTCTTAAGACAATGTGTCAGGGGTTTAGTAATTCTAGCAAAGTCCGGGATAAATTTTCGGTAGTAACCGAGAAGTCCTAGGAAAGATTTTATTTCCTTCGGGGTCTTAGGGATAGGATATTTCTGAATAGCAGAAATTTTATCAGGGTTAGGTTTAATTCCCTCTCTCGTGATGATATGACCTAGGTACGCGGTTTCAAGTTTGAGGAACTCTGACTTATCGAGTTGTATTTTGAAATTGGACTCGCGTAGTCTTTGAAATACCTTTTCAAGGTTCACCATATGTTCCTGTAGTGATGTAGAAAAAACAATGATGTCATCAAGGTAAACGAGGCAAATGACATTTTGTAGGCCTCGGAGGACATTGTCCATTACTCTCTGGAATGTAGAAGGACTTCCCTTTAATCCCATAGCCATTCTTAAAAATTCATGCCTTCCGTTTTCTACACTAAAAGCTGTCTTGTGGATGTCATTGGGGTCCATCTCGACCTGGTAAAATCCAGATGCGAGGTCAAGGGTCGTAAAGTACTGACATTTCCCTAACTTGTCAAGAACGTCTGTAATGTTAGGGATGGGGTACTTGTCGTCAATAGTCTTTTCATTAACCTTTCGAAAATCTACGACTAACCTCCATTTCTGTTTTCCCGAGGCGTCGATTTTCTTTGGGACAATCCAAATCGGTGAGCTCCACGCAGACTCGGATGGTCGAATAATACCCTGATCTAACATTTTATTAATTTGATCCTGAACCTCCTCACGGTGTACGTAAGGATAGCGGTAGCTCTTTGTGTAAACAGGAATTTCGTCTTGAGTTCGAATCTTATGTTTAATTTTATTCGTAAAAGTTAACGCTTCGCCTTCAACATAAAACACATCGGCGTATTTCGTACACAGCGTGATTAAATTAGCTAATTCCTCGGCGTTTAAATGGTCAGTTCGTAATCGTGATGTTACATCCCTAGCGCGCGATGACGTCGGCTCTGACGCGGTGCGCGTGCACTCGATATTGAATACGGTCGCCTGTGTGGCTTGTTCTAGCGAAAAAATGATGTCGTTCTGCGTTGAATTTATAACTTCTACTATTCCGCGGCTATTATAAACGTTTGTTATACACTCGCTTATTATACAATTACAAATTAACTGTTCCGGGACTAATACTTCGCCATCCGGGGCGTTAATAGGTAATCTGAGCAATTTTGATGTGTGAGCCGGTATAATATCTTCGTAGAGATTAAGGTTCCGCGAGTTATACATACGAATAGGGTTCACTGCACCTTTAGTGATAAGCGCTCGATCTTTAAGGTCTAGTTTCGCTTCCCATTTCGTTAGTAAGTCCATACCTAATAAACCGTCAAAATGTTCATGAAACCTATACACGAATAACTTAATTTCCTCTACATCTCTGAACTCTGGAAAGCAGGGAATGGTAATAGAGTATTCATTCCTAGTTGTAGCATGAACATTGGTTACTTCGAACGGGTCGTAGTTCAATGGTACGTGCGAAAAAAAATTTTCCACTGCCTCCGGACTAATAAAAGACTGATTCGCGCCTGTATCTATAAGGAAATTTAAAGGAGGGTTTGTAAGACGAATATAAGGTAGCTGTCTCTGGGTTTGCAAATTTAACTCTATTTTAACCTTTTTGTAGTCAAAGCCTTCTGAAAATCCTGACTGGAAGATTCCTGGTTAGATTGTTCGGGCTGTTCACCTACTTCCTGTACCGTAACGTCGCTGTCGGGTTGGTAGTCGTATTCGGCGGGGTACGCGTAATAGTCAGTGTAACATCCGTCGTAATAAGTACCATAGTCATAGTCATTGTAGTCGTAATATTCGTTACCGTCGTAGTCATAGCCAGAACACTCATTCACATTTACATCACGTGTCTTAAAATAATTGGACGGGGGCGGATTGCCTTGCTTAGCCCAATTCCAACCACTGGGACCTGCTGGGATTGGTCTCTCCCTAGTTACAAAGTGGGATACACCACTCATAGGTTTAGGACCTTGAAATGAGGGTTGAGGCCTGGTTGGCATTTGGAATCCACGTTGATAATTAGCTGGAGGCGCACTGAACATTTGTTGAGTGCGTGATGGCATTCGGGGTTGATTTAAAGGCATTCTAAACTGATTCGGTGGTGGAGGTAATTTAAATATAGGCTGAGTAGTAGGGTGTGTACTTTGCCCGGGCATATTAAAACTCATAGGCCTGAATGGTAGATTTTGGCCGGCCATCCTAAATCCTGAACCAGATGGGATCATTTGACTTTCACCTAGCCTCCTATCGGGCAAATGCGCATTTCTACTCTGAATATAAAGTGTGTTCATTTCATCGTGAACGAACTCCAACGCCTTTTCAGTAGTTTCAGGACGCATGCATCTAATACGCGATCCTAGGGGGTCCTTTAACCCGCGTAAAAAGGCTTGAAGGGTTAGTTTTTTATAAAGCTCCCGCTTAGCATCTATGGTAGTAGGCAATGTTTCATGCAAAGACACATAGGTTATGATAGTGCTGAATAGGTTCTGGCACCGCTCATAAAATTCCTGGGGGGTGCTAGAGCCTTGTGTTAGGATTGCCAAATCGTTATAGAGGGCAGTTTCGTCTCGTTGGTCGGCAAAATTATTAATAAGGGAATTACGGATACTAGTCCAATCATTCGGGATGCCGTTTGCATTAATCTGTCGCGCTGCTGGACCCACGACCTTGTTAAGGATACCGTTTAAAAGTCCTGAATTAACCAACGGATTTCCTTCTTGTCCATACGTTGCCACTAACTGGTCACACAAATTCACGAACCTAACTAACACATGGGGATTTCCATCAAATTCGGGAACCAAACGGAGGGCTTTACAAATATCGTCTAAGCTAGTCATTGTGCTATTTCCAATATTACTAGTACTTTCACTATTTTCTAAATTATCTAAATTTCGTCTGCTATCGACTAAATTTTTCCTACGGCTAACTAACATAGAACTCGTTGATTTTCTTGAATGAAAAAAAATGTTGAGTTTTTATAAATCTAGGTTATTTTATAGGGAAGGGACGCAAGCAACCACTAGAAAATTCAGTGTACTTACATAAGCTGCATCTCGGTACTTCTTGAGAGGTAATCGATTTTTGGATTCCCCGGCGAACGCCTGAGTTCAGGAAAAACCCGGTTCGACTTTGAAACGTCTATCCTCTTCCAGAATTTTCGTCCTGATTGTCCTGGATGTCCTGGAATGACCCGGATTTTCCTACCGCCTGCGCCAATTATAAGGACGACGCCTGGAGTTCTCAAAAAAAACCGAAATAAATTTAATACTTTTAATGAAACTTCGATAGTTACAATGTAAAGTTATAAGCTAATTAAACTAAGTAGTTGACGGACTCGATGCAAGAGTCGAAGTGATGCGCGGGGCGACGGCTTCGATGGGCTTCGATGTCGGGCCTCGTGGTGCTGCGTCAGCGTGTCCTCGATTCCGCATTTGCGTCAATGCCTTCAGTATGTTCATATTGGATATTTGCAAAGGTCGGCGGATTGGGTAGAGTCGATGGGTATAACATCATTATATGGGCTATCATCATCATCGGCAGATACTATTTCATAATTATCAGTAATACTATCTAGGGGAATCGAAGTAAGCGACGGTACAGCTGCAGGTTGCAGTGTGGTATTATCATTTGTTTCACTCTCTATAAATATTACATCCCTACTGATAACTACTCTTTTATTTTGTGGATCATACAATCTGCTATAGATTGTATTATATGATAGGATACTTTTGTGTTGTCGCAGTATCCCACAAATATAAATTATCTTGATTCAGTTATTTCAGGTCAGGGATCCCACTTCAATCGACCTTGTTTTGGAATGTGTACTATGGCTTTAGAACGAAAAATCTTTAAATGTGAAATATTTGGTTTCTTACCAGTCCATATTTCGTACGGAGTTACCTCAGCCAAAACTCGTGATGGTGATCTGTTGATGACATATGCAGCGTTTGCCTCTGCCCAATATTCTTTATGCAACTTTGCTTCAAATAACATAATCAATAACAAAGAGAGCCTTTACAATGAAAATATCTACACATCATTCAAATTCATATTGTTTATTCAGACAACAAGATCCATTTTATAAATAAGGAACAAAAATAATAAAAAAACCACAGAATAAAAAACAAAATTAAATACAAAGTAACAAAGTATTCGCCCTGGAACCAGAATCTGGAAATGGTGATCGTGTTTGTTTTGCTTTACAACATGGTATACAAACAGTGTCAATATTTTTGTTGATAATAGTTATACCCTCTGCACACAACTCTAATCTCTTTACATTAGCCATATTTAAGTGCCCCATCCTTTTATGCCATTTTTCAATACTTGACTTGTTTTCACAAGAAGCAGCATTAACATTGCCAGCAACAGTGTTCAATTTGTACATGTTATTGGTTAATGTTGCTGTTGCAATAAGAAACTTGAAGGTATTAAAAATTTCACATCCCATTTCAGTGAACTCAACTTTACAGCCATGCTTTGTTTGTTGACTCACCGATAACAGGTTTGTACTCAGTTCAGGATAAAACGTTTCTCACCTGGATTGGATGCCCATCTTACAAAATTCAGTTTGAATGTTCACTTTACCCATATTTTGTACGGAGACACCATTACTGTTGGCTACCATTATCTTTTGAACCGGAGGTGGTTGAATATCGTACATCCAGCCTGAGCGATTTGCCATGTGCATTGTGGCACCTGAGTCGACGTACCAGTCGTCTTCATTCAGTGATGTATGCTGAAAAACCTGCTGCCAAAGAATTTTGTTCAATATTGTTTTTTAGGTTCCGGGCTAAAATGGTAAAAATGAACCCTTATAGAATCACTCTGTCTGTCTGTCTCTCTGTCCGTCACAAGTGGATATCTCGAGAACTACTGATGCTAACGACTTGAAATTTGAAATGGTTAGAGATAACACTTTTTTACTAATATAGCTTATGCGTAGACGTAAGCGTAGACGTGCACGTACCACTGAGTTGTAATGTATGGAACTGTATGAGACACATCGCTTGCGTAACGTAGACGTGCGCGTCATATGTCAGTTCCATACATGACAACTCAGTGGTACGTGCACGTCTATGCATACGCATCCGGTCTGTTCGAGCCTTAAATGAAAATGCTAAACAATATTTTTATTATGATTGCAGGGGGGCGGATAGGGGATCTTACAATTTTTAAGTTAAGTTACTAGGTTGTGTGGGGTATCATATTATGAAAGGTATTCATTTGCACATTATGAAACAGTTTTTAGTTTTCCTTTAAGTATGGTTTCCGAGTTATTTACAAAAATGTTGAAAAAACGACCTTTCCCCCCTTATCTCCGAAGTTTCCAGAGATAAACCCGTACAACTTTTATAGCTAATAGAAGTAAATGTAAACTTTATAGGAAAATTATAGCAAACTCTCTAATTTGCATAGTTTTTTAGACAAGGAGCGTGAAAGGGGGGTTTCCAAAATTTTTGTGAAGTTACTAGGTCATGTGGAATATCATATGAAAGAAGCGCGGAGTAACCATCCCGCCACCTCGCCTCACCCGAGCCGCGGGAACGGAGGGGTCACCCGAGCCCCCCACCTGCCGGCACCATGGAGGCCGCCAACCCGGCCTGCCGCTAAAATGCTGCTCCACCCCAGGCCAGTCGCCCACCGAACAGTGGGCCGACGGCCGGGGAAATACGCCCTTCTCGCAGGAGGCGAGGCCGTGGAGGCAGGAACAGGAAGCGGATGCCGCTCGCCTCCTCCACGCCACAGGCTACGACAGGCGCCAACCAACGGACGCAGGCACCCCTCGGCGCAACAGCGCTGACCGCTGACCACTGAGGCCATCCCTGACTTCAACACTTGCAACCCTCCTCCCCCCTAAAGGCACACCCACCGCACCCGCGGCTGAGCAACGGCCCGTCGGACCGGTTGAGGCCCCCGTGGTTCTGATGGGGATCCTCACCGAGATTCTGATGGCCATTGCCGCGGGCGAAGACAGGCGTGAGGTGGCGGTCCGGGGACTGGAGGCCATGCGTAGAAACTTCTATGCATAGGCCCCCGCACCGCACCTCCGCCCGGGAGAAACAAGGACACCCGCCCACCCAAAGGGCTACAAGAATAGTGACCAGTACATCCTTTTGAAACGAATAACCATCGTTTCAAAAGGATGTACTGCCTGCTCGCTGAAAATTATTTAATGGCATTGACACAATAAAGTACTTCTCTACAAAAAAGTTCTCATGCCAGTATGGACTTATTGAATACAACTGTAGGGTTGTACCAAAAAGAGCAATGTAGATATCATTCAAAGGTTTCAGAATAAAGTAATCAGAGCAATAGTAAATGCGCCGTGGTACATAAAAAATGAATACCTCCATCGGGACCTCAATATAAAGGCCGTCGACAAAGTCATACAGCTTTATGCAGAGTCATGAACACAGACTGCATCATCATGTTAACATCCAGGCAATCCAGCTCCTCGATCATACCGACATAGTTAGAAGGCTCAAACAAGGCTCAACAAAACCTTTTGAGCTAACATAGTTCAATCAGTAACAGTGCAAGAAGTGGATGTTATATTTCAAACATAGAGGTAGAACACATTAACAAAGTGTCTTCCCCTTAATTAGAGACAATAATAAAAGTACTGATGGACACTATCTTACAGTTTACATTCTTATAAAATTAAGTTAGCATTAAGTTACTCATTAGCCAATCTGGCTAGATCGTAATATATTTAAGTATAGATTTACTTTTGTTAACATTATACTAAATAATAAAAAAATTAAAAAAATCGACTTACATATGTGCAAAAACGTTAAACAACATAGCGTTCCCCCTCATATCTCCGAAGTTTGCACAGACAAACCCCTGAAACTTTTATTGCTATTAGGAATGTATGTAAAGATTACAGGAAAATTATAACGAACCCTCTTTTTTTGCATAGTTTTTTTAGAAATCATCGAAAGTGTAAAAAATTTACATAAGTTCCACTATCAGACAAGAGATGGCGCTGTCAAGGTTCTGCAACAAATACAGGGTGTTACAAAATTACCCGTAAAGTCGAAAGGAGGTTAAAAGGGGCCTTATAACGAGTCCATTCACAATATTTAAGAACCGTAGTAACGCTGTATAACATAGCACAAAAAAATAAAAAAATATTATTATTTTCACTAATGCGCAAACCCTACTTCAGTAAAATTAAAGAGTAAACTACGCAGAATGTACCTCCTACATTTCTACCTAATTCGCGGAACGACAAAAGTTGTAAAAGACCCTTGGTTACGCCGACAGCATTGCAAGCGTAACTTAATTTAAACGTTGGATAAACGACATTGCATGGTTAATTATCTATAGGTAAACTAAGGGTTGGTTCACTTTTTTGGGAATTTTGTGTAATCCAATATTGGGCTATTACGCAAAGTTCCTATGTGTTTGTGTGTGTGTACGCTATAATCTACACGACGGATATTAATATATAACCTAACGAAACAACCTAAACGAACACTTACTTTTTCATAATAAACGTCAAATTTACAGAAACGGCTCAAAGTGTGCTCCGCCTTGCTCAATACACAACCTCCCTCGTCGGGATATGGCTTGTGTGGCATTCCGCACCATCGTAGTCGTCTTGACATGTTCAGACAACACGGGTACGAAGGCAGCCGCCGCTGTTCATCGGGGGGTCTACCATCGATAAATCGTTGCCGATACAGTTCGCGAGCACGATTTAAATTGCTATCTTAGGCACGCATAACATCATTTTGTAATATTCCGAGTTAGAAAGCATCATTTTTTTGCAAAAAATGTTGGAAAAAAACTCAAAACAGTTGTAGGACATCGATTAGAAAATTTGAAATTGATAACATATTTTTTTTTCCAACTTGACATTTATTTAAGCCAGTACTTGAGTCCTTGTATTGAGGTAGCAAACATTTATGAATGAAAAATAGAAAAATAGAAATTAAGATCCGCCCCCCTCACAATCACAATAGAATACGTTTTAATATTTTCATATAGGTATGCTATGTTAGTAAAAAGGCGTTATCCTTAACCTTTTCAAATTTCAAGTCGATAGCATCAGTAGTTAGTTATATCTATCTATCTAGTTCTTAACATATCCATTTGTGACAGACAGACCGACAAAGTGATACCATAATGGTTCCTTTTTACCATTTTGGTCCGGAACCCTAAAAACGCTTATTCACCCGTAATGCAAACATACAAAATATAAATGTTATTCTTAAGTATACATGCGAAGGGGAAGAAGAAAAGAAATATCCTCTTCTGGAGCTTAAGAACGGTTTTCAGATTGCAGCACATTTCCACAGCAGTACAAATACAAATACTCTTTATTGCACACCAAACAAAAAATAAAAACAAACAAATAATAAAAAGAAAATATTACAAATATGAGGCACAATGGGCGGCCTTATCACTAAAAGCGATCTCTTACAGGAAACTTTGGATGGACATAAAATAAAGAAGAAGAGTAGACGGTGGCGTACATTATTGACAGTACCTATGTCAAGACAATACCGTCGAAATTA
Source organism: Pasiphila rectangulata (assembly GCA_963082625.1). Taxonomy (NCBI): domain Eukaryota; kingdom Metazoa; phylum Arthropoda; class Insecta; order Lepidoptera; family Geometridae; genus Pasiphila; species Pasiphila rectangulata. Next base: position 23,798,377 of record OY720239.1, read on the forward strand.
CTGAAGTAGATAAGTCTCAGGGTATCTACATCTACAGTAAGCCGGCGGAACTAAGCCCACTATTCGTTCGTCTATGTGCTATGTGCTATGCCCGTTGAAAATAAAATCCTTATAATACTGTTTTATCAACAAGATTTAAAATGCATGGTTTCAAGTCTAAAAGTCTAAAGGTTTATTAATCATAGAAGATTTTTAGTGAGGAGTACTTACTTCGGAGATAACCTTGTGGGTGCAGCAGCCGTGTTCTGGAAGCGTTTTGATCATAAGGAACACGATGTCCGTCGTTGAAGAGTTTTCACGCCGAGAGCCTACTCCGTCGGATCCATCGGATGATCAATATCTTCAACTTGTTGCATTTCAATTTAAAGATAAAGTACCACAGAATGTCAACAGAATCATATTGTTAACTTTGATTCCTTTAGTTGAAGAAGTGAAGCGAACCTATAACTCTAATCATTTAAACATATTTGTATTTAGTTTAAAAATCAAGAATATGAAAATTCTTGATTTATTTAAAAATATCATAAAGTTTTTACTACTTGTCGGAAAGATAAGAATTGGGCGGGAATTTGAAAAGAGTTATTTAGATTAGATTAGATGACTTATCTTTTACACAGAAATTTATTGAAATATTCGTTAAGGCTAGGTTCGGGACACATCCCATCAAATAAAACCACGTTTTTAATTAAAAAAGTCATCATCATCATTTAAAATGGTAACGATTGTGGTGTAATTGAAGATGATCTTTTATATTTTTAATCGACTACAAAAAATGTCAATGTGCAAATGAATACCTTTCATATGATCACACGGCCTAGTAACTTCACTTAAAAATTTTGAGATCCCCTATCCGCCCCCCTGCAATCAAAATATGAATATTTTTTACATCTTCATATAAGCTATATTAGTAAAAAAGTATTGTCTTTTACTATTTCAAATTTCAAGTCGATAGCATCAGTAGTTCTCGAGATATCCATTTGTGACAGACAGACAGACAGACAGAGTGATTCTATAAGGGTTCCTTTTTTACCATTTTGGTCCGGAACCCTAAAAGCCAGACATTGTGAAGTCGTCTGTATTTTCAAAACACAGTTTTGATGATGATTCTATGAGGAATCGAGGGAACTCCTCAAACGTTGTAGGTATACATGTAGCGATTTCGGTATATTTAGCTCTAGGTCAAGCATTTGAAATAAATTTGCATTCAGAAAGTAGGTACCTATGATTTGGTGGGGTGGAACTGATGAAGAAGGCCACAGATGGTTATCACTCTTTGATAATACAAAATTCACGGGTGACGACATCGAAAGATGGCTAAGATAATTATAATGCCTATTCACTACTTAGTCATCATACTTACCTACACATCACCAGCATCAAACTTACCTACACACCACTAGCATCATACTTACCTACACACCACCAGCATCATACTTACCTACACATCACCAGCATCATACTTACCTACACATCACCAGCATCGTACTTACCTAAACATCACCAGCATCATACTTACCTACACACCACCAGCATCATACTTACCTACACATCACCAGCATCATACTTACCTACACATCACCAGCATCATACTTACCTACACACCACCAGCATCATGCTTACCTACACATCACCAGCATCATACTTACCTACACATCACCAGCATCATACTTACCTACACATCACCAGCATCGTACTTACCTAAACATCACCAGCATCATACTTACCTACACACCACCAGCATCATACTTACCTACACATCACCAGCATCATACTTACCTACACATCACCAGCATCATACTTACCTACACACCACCAGCATCATACTTACCTACACATCGCCAGCATCATACTTACCTACACATCACCAGCATCATACTTACCTACACACCACCAGCATCATACTTACCTACACATCACCAGCATCATACTTACCTACACATCACCAGCATCATACTTATTTACACATCATCATCAACAGCATCGGGGACGACCCTGATGATGTTGATGGCCCTGGTGGTGTGTATCGAGTCCCTCAAGGTATAGTGTTAGGTACGCCCTTAATTTAAACTTACGTTTGGGTTCTATTAATAATGTTTGCTACTTTTAAACCCAGTTCTGATGATGGGATCCAATATAAATCAAGGGAAATATTCACATGTAATAAGCACACATATAACGTTCTTCTCATTGCAGTCGGTGATGGAGCGCGTTCGAGTGCGTTCAGAATAGCCCCAAAGGGATATTTTGGTAGAAAAAAACAATACTTTAACTTGCAACAGAATACGTGCTAGTAGGAATCTACATCTAAGTTATAAAGGTAATTGTAAATCTATTACAGATGATTTATACAGTGTCAGCAACTGGTATTTACGCCGCAGTGCCTGGGTAGTACCAGTACAGCACATCGTTAGATGGAGTAGGCTCGCCCAGCACCTACAGTTATCATCTGACATTTGAAGTTGGACTAAGCCGCGCGTTTGCTCACGATGTTTTTTTCTTCACCGCTAAGGCACGTGTTAAATCTGAACATAAATACATTTTTCAAGAAAGAAAAATCCATTGGTTCACGGCCTGTATCGAACCCACACTCATGGATCGAAAGTCGGAACATACAAAACATAGGTACCACTCGGCCAACACGACTTTTATAACAAACGTAATTATGTATTGTATGTACCCTCGACCTTCGAGCCTTGAGTAAGAGAGCCGTGGGGCGCCGGCAGAAAAATGTTTCCCTTCCTCTCATGCCCGTGGATGCAGTAAGAGCCTGCTAAGGGATACCTCCGGAAGATGGGCATCAGCCTCTTTCCGTGTATCAACATCCCGTACTGCGCTCGCCAACCCGCCTGCCAAGCGTGGTGAGTATGGCAACTACCCCCAATGGAGATCCATGAGGGAGGCCTGTGTTCAGTAGTGGACGTTTTATGGCTGAAATGATGATGATGTATCTTATAGTTTGGTAAAAGAATAAACCAGCCAAGTAAGAGTCTCGCACACCTAGGGCGCCATGCTACCACATCATAAAACAAATCATTCAATATTATTAGAAAAACCGGAAAAAGCAGTAAGTAGCGCACTACTGCACCGCAGAGGACTCTGCAACAAATGCAGCGGGTGGATGGGGTTGCAGTTTTGGAGATAAATGGGGACTAATATTCGTTAGCTAATTGTGTGCACAAACAAACTAACAAACAACCTTTTAAACCTTTTAAAAAATTTTGATATGCAAATGCATTTATATAATTTTAAGACATGTTTGGATTTTAACATTTTCTTATATATTTTATGTAAGTTAATATGATGTTTGCTTAAAACCTTTTATTATTAAAAACATACAAAATGTGCTAAATTTATGTTTGGATTAATCTTATTATAATTAATCTTATTATAACAATTGTGTTTCATAAATGAAACACAATTGTATATCGGAGGTGGCGTAGATGGCTGCGCTACAGTTTTGTATAACTATTGCAGCTATCTCCGTTTACATTAGTTTTTAAGAGCCATTTGTAATGTGGTTCCAAATAAACGATTTTATTATTATTATAATTTATTTTATTCTAAACGAACACAGCTTGTCCGTTCCGTTGTCGTGGTTTAAAATACTTATAAAAAGTTCCTTTGAACCTAACAGATGGCGCTTTCCCTCACTTGGTAAAAAGTTAACTGAATCGAACGAATTCAATTAAGTGCGTTACCTATTTAATTTAAATGTGTCTTGTACTTTTTTTATAAATTGACAACTCTATGTAGGTTTTTCATTAAACGCTTGTTGACTCTGACTTTGGATGTGTCAAACTTTTTCAATAAGATTACAGGAGTTCTTATATATTTATTTATTTGGACCACCAACTGTAAGATGTGTTAAGACACAGAAAGACAAGAAAAAAATAGCAATGTAGCTAGTAGTAGGTTCTTACAAGAATAAAAAAACTTTAATACTTAGTTCATAATATTTATTAAAATGTACTTCTGATTGCAATATTTACACAAATAAAATATAAGTATAGTATAGCTATCGTCTCCCGTCGACATTAAATTATAATTTATAAATAGTATAACAATAGAACAGCGCGGGCGCACCGTTACTGTGTATATTTGGCGAAGCTCGGCCGTCGACTGGCAACATTCACGTTTAAATAAACTATTAACAAATTATCATTAAATCATTTTACAATGATAAATCATTACTTATTAGTAAATTTATTTAAAAATAATAATAGGTACATAAATTGCTAGAGAGTAGTCTCAGATCTAAAAGTTTATTATTGGTTTTGTTTACTGCGACCGCGCTCGGCCTACGAACCCGACCACTGCTGGAGGAGCGGGCTTAGCTTCCTGCAGTCTCCGGCGCGCGGCGTGCGTTGTTCTTCACGAAGGTCAATCGGCATTTATTGCAATGAAACTATCTAATAGCGGCTAGCAGAACTACCCACCACTTAGAACTACTTTATTACATACAGTTACAATTATCTTAGCTCTTTGGCATTCAGGGGAATGTTCCAGTGCTTTGGTTGAACGCTCGTTGGAGATGCGGCGAGCGCGCGCGGGCGGGCGGGCGATCGGGCCGCACACGCACCTTTTATTCTAAGTTTCTAATTATAAATTCGTGGAATGTACTCTTAAGTCATGGAGATTCTTAATTATTATAATTAACGTACTTAAATATTAAAGCACCTAGGTAAGCTTTACGAAATTGTTATCAAAATATAGTACCTACCTATTTGGCTACTTGCTAAATAATAATGAGATAGTCTGTTAGCGGTAACAGCCTCGTTGTATAGGAATGATCGCGGCCTGCGATCCCGCAGTCTCCGCTCGCCTGCCTCCGGCACGCTGGTGCGGGCGGCAAAAGTATCTCGCTAGATAACGATAAGTACCATAATATATAATGGGAACAGATGGTATTTTCTCCACAAAGGAACTCCTGGCGCAAGCTACCCATGATCACTCTCAACTCTTAACTATAATAAAAAATATTCCATTCAGACAACAACAGAACTCAATCGTACAATAAAACCGTCAAAATATAGAAGTCGCGGGTTCCGCGGCGGGGGCGGGAGGGGGGCGCGTGAGATTCTGCCAGGGCGCGGGGGCGGGGGGGGGGCGCTCAGCTGCCCATGGACACCACCGTGGGGCGCTCGGTGGCGCCGGGCGCCTCCAGCGAGCGCCGGTACTCCTCGTCGTACAGCGCGTGCGCGTGGGCGTGCGCCAGCGGCGGCTCCTCCTTCATGGCGTGCATGTAGTACGGCAGCGCGCCGCCCGCCACCACCGAGCCGCACTCCAGCAGGCTGTCGATCTCGCGCCGGTCCCGCGCCACGGCGCGCGACACGTTTTTCAGCGCTCGATCCCCTTTCATGTTGCTGTTCTTCGGCTTCCGCTTCCGTGTCTGAAAGAAGAGAACGTGGGTGAGCGAGTGAGCGAACGAGGAGCCGAGGAGCCGCGGGCGCGGGGGCCCGGCACGCACCTGTATGGAGTCCTTCTTCATGGCGAGCGGGCGATTGATGTTGTGCAGCTTGTAGTAGAGGCCGCAGGCGTTGCAGACGGTCTCGCCCTTCACGTTGCGGCGCCAGAGGGACGTGGTGGTGGTCTGGCAGTTGGTGCACGCCACGCCGGGCCGCTTCGTGCCCATCTGCGGGAAGAGAGCGGTCAGCAGGGGGTCGACCGACAAGGGGTTGAGCGATGGAAGCGAAGCGGTGAGCGTGCAGGCGGGAGCGTGCGGGGACGGGAGCGCGGAAGGGGACGAGGGGACACGTACCCCTTTCTTCTGTTTGTAGTCGGAGGGGGTGGGGGCGGGCTGGTGCTGATGCGGGGGCGCGGACAGCGCGTGCGCGGCGAGCCCGGTATACAGGAAGCCCTTGTAGTAATCCGCGCCCGGCGGCGCCCCCTCCGCGGCCACTGCAACCAACACTTATCGTCACTTAGGGGGTACTGTGGGACGGCGGCGGGAGCGGACGCTGGCGGGCGCGGATCGGGCGCGGGTGAGAGCTAGGCGAGTGAAGTGAGAGCGTACGTCGTGCGGCGCGGGCGCGAGGTGGGCGCTGCGCTGACGTACCAGCCGCCGCGGCTGCTTCAGCGGCCGGTTCATGCCGTTCATCTTGTTGTAGAGGCCGCACGCGTTGCACAGGTAGTGGCCGGTGCCGTCGCGCCGCCACAGCGGCGTGTGGATGGCGCCGCAGTTGACGCACTCGCGCCCGTCCATCACCACCTCCGCCATCTCCACTGCCGACAACCCAGCGTTACTGCCAGCGTCCGTCCCGGCGACGCCTGCCGCGGACATTCACGGCCCATCGCAACTCCGGCCGACGAGACTCCGCGCGATTTGCATACTCAAGAAACTCACCTAACAACATATAATTCCTCACGCACAAATATTGCGGTTTTACACGAGTAGGACGTAATTTTTTTATTGTATATATTCCTGGATTACCTATCTGATTATCGGAACGCCCTACTATGTCTTTGTTAGGATGAAAAACAGTGTAGAAGGAGTGATGTAATGTGTGTGATGGCAGGCAGGCCAGCTGGGCGCCGCGGCCGTCGACCGCGCACCCGACACCGCGCCATTGTTCCGCGCCGGGCCCGCGCCCGCGACTGACCCTAGCTCTTGGATAACTGAAAACATGTCCCGCGTAGTTTGAACGCTAGTATCCTCGACGCCGTGCCTCCCGACAGACCCGGGGCGAGGCAAGGGTCGTCCGGGTGCAACATTGACTGAAGACATAGACAAGGTCACAGGGCATTCTTTCGGGCGAAACCTAACGGCGACCTGTACCTAGCGGTTTGTGATACTGGTCTGAAAGGATATAATGTCACCATCTGATGGTGTGGTTTAAATGACGTCAAAGAGCAATTTAAAGGAAATAGGTACTTCTACAAAACTGCGATGAGACGTAAAAGAACTTTAAAGAGCAGACACGATTTTGTGCTGCAGCAGATTTTGAAAATGTTTAGCTATTTCTTTTAGTCTTCGGGGAGGCTGAACTCGAACAATACGCGCGCAACGGCGCCGGCCCGCGACCGTTAGCCGCACTACTCGGAACCTGCAAACAATAACAATAACTACTCCAGTTCAGAGGAGCGCGCCATTACGACTTCGCATGTACCTCGCGCACAGGTACTTACACCTACAGTAATGTTGTTTGTGCTTTAAGTGCATACCACGCTCCTAGAGTGCCGAGGTTCGCATGGCTCAGGTTTCATACTTCGGAATATTTGCGAGTACCGCGCTACGTTACAAGAGTTCCGTGCCCTCGCTAAGAAAGAAAAGAATATCTGGCTAATAAGTAATAAGAATAACGGATGAAATAATAAATAGTTCATCGGATAATGCTTTGTTGCACTCTTGCGAGAGACGGTTACTGGAAGTGAGAGCCGGCTCCGGTTACCGGGAATGGCTTCAACATGCAGGGCCATGTGCGCGCTCCCACGCCCGCGCGGGCCTGGTCGCAGCTATCTCTATAACCGACTAATTGCGAACGTGTCACGGTGACTCGGCTCGCCCGTGCCCGCTCAGACTAAAACATGACATCGCTAAATGAGCTGTGCACTTCCGCCCCCATGGAACAAAGCGTTGCGGTGACGTCACTGCGCAAGCACGCCTCGATAGCGGCTCGGCGACGGCCGGCGCTGGCCAAGCGGCAGGTCCGAGCCTGCAGCGAGCGGGGCGAGCGGCCGCCTCGCGCCGGACGCGGCTGTTTGCGCGGCACGTGCCTCGACCGATACCATTTACGGAATGCGATTTATTCTTAAAGAAACGACCGCATTTGGAAAAGGAGACGGCCCTCGAGCGCGCCTGCGCAAACAGCGCGCGCCGGACGCGGCGCCGCTTTACGACCGCTGGCCTATGTTTACGACACACTTTTGTTTTGACAAATTAAATTCCTTTCATTTATCCCAGATTATTTATGATTCCGCTTGTGAGAGGCTTGTATTTAATCACCTATCGCCTAACACGTGTGAGATTATAAAGTAGTAAAGTACTACTTTCCCGTGACACTCAAAAATTTGTAAGAGTGATTTGTTGTTCTAGAAACAGCATACAATACATAATTATATTAGGTATTGGTGCAGTTACCGCGCGGAAACTATTCGTTCCGGTCACCTGGACTGCGCGTATGGGTGGGTTGTTTGGGAACAGTAGGCACTGCGGGCTGCATGAGTACACTCATATTCGAACACAACGGTGTGAGATCGCGTTTAACAAGGCATCTTAGATTGGTAAAATTACTAACATAAATGCAGTAATTTTTAAACACGCTCAGTGGTCAATTCTGCCAAGACATAAGCCTTTCCCAGGAACTTTATAAACTATTTTTGTTTTTAAAGTTTAAACCCACACTAAGGTATCATTTATAGAAATAAAAATGCAATCAAAATTTTGTCGTCGACGTGACTCGAACCCGCAATGTTCAAAACCGATAAAAGGCAATCAAGATTTTCGACGCAACGGCTAGTGTCTTCGTGGCCGAAATGGTTAAGGCAACCTGCGTTTAAGGCGTTCGTCTGAACATTGCGGGTTCGAGACCCGGCGAAGACAAAATTTTGATTGCATCTTTATAAACTATTAAAATATCTTATGAATTGTGAGATTATGCCGTGGGGTGCCGGCACTAGAATGTTACCCCTCCTATCATAACCGTGGATGCAGTAAGAGCCTGCTAAGGGATACCTCCGGAAGATGGGCAGATCAGCGTCTTTCCGTGTATCAACATCCCGTACTGCGTTCGCCAACCCGACTGGCAAGCGTGGCGAGTATGGCACCATGGAGATTCATGAAGGAGGCCTGTGTTCAGTAGTGGCCGTTTTACGGCTGAAATGATGGTGATGATGTAAGATTAGTCACTACAGAACTGCAATATACCTAGCTCTCCATAAAAAGTTTCAGCTACTTAAAATGTTTGCAGTTCTGCAGAGAGCAGAAAGCGTGCGACCTAATATCATGCCACACGCGCATGCCCCGCCCGGCGCGCGCGGACCGGCCGCCGCGACACACGTGCGGACACCTAGAGCTCACCGACCGAAACATTACGAACAACTTCTATATTGGAAGTGTTTAAAGGACTTCAAAGCAATAAAAAGCTCTCTGTTTCAAGGGAAATTTATTAATTTTAATTTGTTTTAAGAACCAAAAAAGTGACATTAAAATGAAGTTGTTGTCGACCGTGAAGATAGACGAAGGTTTCAAGTGGATGGGTCTTCAAAAAAATATACGAGCTCGTAAATAATTCCGGAGCTCTTATTATCACTATGTCTTTTGGAAATTACTTTATCGCAACAAAAACATGTCGCGGGACGCAGGGGAGCGGGGGCAGGGGCGCGAGGGGGCGCTATCGCACGCTGCCACAGCTCTGACCCGCGGCGCCCGCGCAGCGCTGTCACTATCCGCTATCGGGATCATCACACCGCCCCTTATCTTCAACATTATCACCCGAAACTATATCCATATTTTTGTAACAGAGATGAGTTTCAACGCTCTATTATTATTACAATACACAATACATAGAGAGCCTCGTTATGCAAAGCGTTCCGATGAATCATACTGCCGACCTAATCGGAGAATTTTTTTTCGAACTTCGATCATCTGTCGTCGCAAAGTCGAGGAATCACAACCGTGTCCCTAAGCCCTAAGTCTCTGCCACCGCCGGCGGCCGTGAATCATCCGCGCCAACACAACGCTATGATAAGGAAAATACATCATTGCCAAAGTACAAGGTTATCTGAAATAGCTTAGTTCATTAACAACATCTTAGTAAAAAACGTGAAACTTAGACGGAGAAAGTATGTACCTAAGTCATCAGAAATCTGGACGTGGGTACTCACGTGCGGACAGGCTGGCGGCGGCGGACAGCTGCGGGCGGCGGCCGTCCAGGCTGCCGGGCCACGCCTCCTGCAACACAAGCGAGCGTCAGCCTCGGCGCGGGGGGGGGGGGGGGGGGGGGGGGGGCAGGGGGACAGGGGGAGGGGGCAGGGGCACTCACCGGGTGCGCGTACGCCGGCGCGCTGAGCGGCTGCGCGCCGTAGACGGTGGAGGGGCGCGAGGTGGGCGCGAACACGCCGCCGAAGCGCGCGCTGAAGGAGGGCAGCGAGGAGCCGGGCGGGGGCGCGCCGCCCTCGCCGCCCTCCGCCTCCGCGTACTCGCCCAGCACGCTGCCTCCGCCCGAGCCCACGTAGCTGGGGGACCCGCCTGGAACACACCGGCCAACATTATAATCTATCCATTCTGGGAAATCTTTTAGGTTCTGTTCACTGAGTGAGGAGCTTTGGAATGTAAAGTCGACCATTATCGGCGGTCGGCACGGCCTGGCTCGGCACTCACCCGGCGTGGGGCTCCACAGCTGCGCCGGCGCCTGCAGCTCGGCGGAGAAGTACGGCGGCGAGCCGCCGGCGCCGCCGTACGCGCAGCGCCCGTAGCCGCCGCCGGCTGCGCCCGACCCGCCCCTGCGAACACGAGTGCACACATTACTACAGACTTCCAACAACGCACTTTGTAATATTAATATTCTACTGATACGTTTTTATACTGCTTTTATTGTTCATCCATCACTCATCAGCCTGTATTAAGCCACTGCTGACCAATCCTTGAATCCAACTTGGATAGGAGGCAGCGTTTGAAAAATTTCATAACGTCTTTTCATACATAACACCTCAGTGCGAGATGAAAGTTTAAAAACTGTAACGAATGACGCTAAGACGTCTACAGAACCTAATCAGAAATTAAATATGCTGAAAATCTCGGGTCACTTTGAAGCGGCTACGGACCGGCAAGCGCAGCTTAGGACGTCCGCCAACAAGCAGGCAGACGACCTGGTAAAGACTATACGGTCGGTGCTGGATGCAGGCCATTTCCAACTCCAGTCCTTGGAGATTCATGAGGAAGGCCTGTGTCCAGCAGTGGTCATCCTACGACTGAGGTGATGATGATGAACCCTTCGCTAAGTTGTCCCATTTAACTTGTCCTTGCGCTTGCCGCATCCAGCGCCTGACAGCGGTCGTTAGTACATGGCCACCCTACTGCCGGTGAGCGTCCGGCAGTGCGCTGGTCGCGTCCCAGTCGCCGCGGGCTATACGTTTCGCGTCGGATATGGCCAGCCTAGGATGCCAAATCAGCTTACTATTTGTGTTTAGTCATTGATGATGGATTAGTGACCAAAAAAACCGAATAGAAAAATATTTTCGTGTTTTTATCCCCCTGTTTTATATTGAGATGTTAGTCTGAGAAAACTCCTAAATCATTATTTTTTAGGAACAATTAATGGCATTGCTATTGTTGCGATAATTAGTTTTCTTCAGGATCAGGTGGAAACGGAGCTATTCTTGGTTGTATTAGATTTCTTACAAAAAACTTCAACTTGCTCACGTGAATAAACTCACACACACCTTTGCAATAAGTTTGTACATAATTTAAAACAATTTCAATGAAACGGGTGAAACGACAAAACGAACGGGCATAATGTCATGAACGTTGATGCAACACGCGTGGAGCAATCCCGCGATAAGCGGCGGAGTCGCGGCGCGGCGCGCGCGGCACGCCGGCGCTAAGTGGGGCGCGGGGCCGCGGCTAATGGCTCGGAACGTCTCGGAAGTAGCAGCGCTTATCGCGCGCCCCGACCTGCTTGCTGCGCCGCGGGCCGCATGCGGGACCCGTCACCGGATCGGCGAGTGACCGCGAGTTCCGTCCCTGTCCCGCTCAGATCCGCGAACCGGCGTCCGCGTCGCGTCGCCGTCGTTTCCCTGCGGCCTCCGATCCAAAACCGAAAGAAATCGCATAAAAAGCAGGCTCTCGCTCGGCGTAGCAATAGAGCGCTCGTTGTTTGCGCGACTAATCCGGCACCGGAACGCTAACAGCCTATACAAATAACTCTTATAGAGACACTCCAAATAAAACGTCACTCCACTCGCAATGGACAAAAAATGGTTGTACCCAGCGAACGAGCCGAGGGCTCTTAGAACGTGTTAAACGACGCGTTATTAGGAAACGAGGTCGCGCTCAAATACGCCTAGCGCCTCACCTGCGCCCGCGCGGGCTGCATGCGGGCCCCGCGGGCGCCGGATGTCACGCTATCGATTTTGTTTTTCTTTCTAAATACCAAGAGAAATGCATTTTCCTCAAAACTTTAGTAATGTCTTATGGTATAGAGGACTTTTCAAATAAAATATACCTTAAAATGATTTACATATGTATACTCATTGATACTCTTCAGAGGGACTTGATCAGTTTGGTGGTCTTGGTGCTGGCAAAATGGTATGCACCTCAACAGTGACAAGTGTTACGTGATCCGTTTCACTAAAAAAAATTACTAACAGCTAGATCATACTACATAGGACATGATTTACTAAACGAAGTTCATCAAATTCGAGACCTTGGTGTCACACTGGACAGTAAACTGCGTTTCAATTTCCACATAGACCACATTGTAAAGAGTGGATTTAAAACTTTGGGGTTCATCTTACGCAATACAAAGGAATTTAGAAATCCAGGTACTAAGATTACCTACTCTTTACAATGCTTTGATACGTAGCTGCCTAGAGTACTGTAGTGTTGTGTGGAACCCTCACTATGACTTTTATAAGAAACGCTTGGAAAGCGTCCAGAAGAGGTTCCTTTGGCACTTGTCATATGGGTTCTCTTTGTAACCGTAGCGCATTGCTAGACCAGACATTTTTATTTAAATTAGTTAACAATTTGATTGACGCCCCTTATCTTCTGTCTAAAATAAATATAACTATTCCGAGGAGATTATCAAGTTACAAGACTTATACCCCATTTTCAAATAAAAAAGCTAGTACAAATTTAGGTCAATTTTAACCTTTAAACCGAATCCTTGAAGGGCTCGAAGGGCTACAACGTTGTTCACGACACCCGTGTGAATACCACTGGGCAGGGCGACGGTGGTAGTTTGTCAAAGCAGCTTGAAATTGATATAATTTGCAAATTGCCTCCAAAGTTTTAAGGTTGGCGTAGAAATACTAAACAGAAATAAAATATAATTTAATTTCTTTTTACTGTTTACGTTAATTTAATAAATAAAAATGTTCCATAAATAAATTTACAAACTTGAATTAGGATCATATATTGTTATTAAAATTTTATTAATTTTTGCAATGATTGCATGATGTTTGCATTTATAATTAAGGTGACATTTGGTTTTAAATTGTAAGTGTATTATGTTCTGTTCACTTTGTTAATGCAACTAAAAAATAAAATAAAATAATTGGCTCGGCCAACAAATATTTTAGGAATGTCATTGTGGTTGCATGGCTTTAAATGAAGATAATGTTCATTTGATGTTAAATTTAGAGTAAGGAAACAATTATAGACTTTAGTGTGCTTATAAAGCAACAATTTTGGATGTTGTATGGATAGAGCTAATTAAACTTTTATTATTTTAATATAATTATTTGTTGACACCATTATCAATCCATGTACGGCCAGCTATAGAACTTAGAATTAGGATTTTGTTTATTTTTACCATTTTTTATTTTATTTAGAATATTACTATTAAGTTATTTAAGAAAGAAGTGACATTTATTTTAGATTCTGTGACATGGCCAAGTGTACTATATGTTCCTAGGGTGAAATAAATGAGTATGAGTATGATAAAGGATGTTTTTTTTATCTGTAAAGAAAATATTTAATATAATATAATGAAAATATACTTTACACAAACTGTATTATCTCAATTTACTGACATTCAAAATTGTCAAAATGTTCAGTGGTGATTTGACTAGCCATTTACTGACACAAGTTTTACATAATTTGAGCCAAAGTTTGTATGGAATGGTTCCCATGTCATTTTTATATATCCAAGATCGCGTTAACGAAAACCGATAGCCTTCAATTCGGTCAACCTCTCATTTTTGAAAACCGCAAAACTGTGAATGTCATAAATGCCTTATTGTGAGCGCACTCTGCTCCAAGTTAACCTCGCTCCACGCGCCTGCGCCTGCGCCTGCAAACCTCATTAGTAGTAGTAAGGTAAGGAAAACGAATTACCTAACTAAGTATAGGCGCAGGGATCGTCGCGGCGCATGACTTAATTATGTACATATTTGTTTTAATAAATTGAGTACTTGAGTTATTGTTGTTATGACCGCGCGGTTGCAGACTTGTTGTGCGCTATTTATAGCGCGGTACAGGCGCGCGCACAGGGCTCCCGCGCTAGAGCCCTATCTAAATCTATCGGGGTTTTGGCATTTTTCTTTGCACGAGTATGACAAGTATGTATTTAGTAAAAAGTAATTAAGTGTTCTATAAATCGTCTGATACCCATAACACAAGGCCGCCTACTCTGCTAAAATGTCCAGCATTGTTGATTTTAAAATATTCCTCGTATTGTGCATGTAATGTTGTGCGCCCGAGGTCGCTCGGGGCCGCCAGCGCTGCGCTCGCCGGTGCGCGCCGCGTGCTGCCATGGCGGCTTGCCTACAGTACTAAACGAGGTTTTCCCCCTCTTGATATTGAATTTTATAACTGCATTGGACGTTCATTAAGAACGTTCAAAAACCTATACTCATATATTTAGGTTTCTCTGGATTAAGGGAAATATAAGATTCGAGCCCGAACCACGCGGTGCACCTTCTGAGTCTACAGGGGGGTCAGAATGTCGTGCTAATTGCGAAAAAGTTATAAAAAATATAGTTTCGCAAATTTCAAAAAGAAAAAAACGACCGGAGCGATCTCGTACCCCTTTCTGAAGGAGCCCCGTGCAGGGCTGCGCCCGCCCGCCCGCGCGCCGCGCCTCCCGACCCCACGGACCCTTAACACTATCATTGCGCATCCAAGAATTAAGATACGACTATTAATAAAAGACGACATGTATCGCATAACGTCAGATCGCAGCAGGCGCGGGCCGCGCGGAAGGGTCGCGGCGGGCGGCTGTTTGCACAACCGCACCGACCCGCTTGCTTGGAGCGTGTTTGCTTTTAGTTTTAGTATCCTCGTCGTAAATTAATTCATCTCAACGGTCCTCAAATATTGAAGAATTATTTGTATTTGTTTTGGACTTAAATAATGTGAACTTTCTAAATATTCGTATTTAAGCAGCACTACGTCGCGGCGTCGCGGCGTCGCCGTCGCTTCGTTGCTGCTACGGAAGCCTAGCCGTTTTTACGACTGTAATGTGATTATTATTATTCATTTGTTACATCATAAAACTATTGCTTTATTTCAACTGGATTTGCATGCCATATGTATTTTCCGTATTTTCTTTACATAATTAGTTGTTCCCGCTCGCGGTTTCGCACTAATTGTAAAAAGGTAATTATTAATAATTGTGTGTAAGATGCTCGAAAAAAGGTTAAAACCTTATATTTACCAAAAAGAACCCTAAAACTGAAAATTTCCTTTGCAACCAAAAAAAACGTTTAAAAGATAATTAAAGATACCCCACACAATGGGAAAAAAAATTAAAAAAGTTAAACTCCATCTTACGTGTATTTTTCTACCGTTATCTCGGCATGATTATATTATATCCATGCAAAATTACAGGACTTATTAGTCTCTTCGTTAAGCCACAGACAGACGGACAGACAGAAAAAGCGAAACTGTGACCAAGAGGTTCTTAGTTGTAATACGAAACCTTAAATGACAATAAAAGCCAGCAATGTGATTTGAGAGAGTCATTAGTGAGACATCCACATTGCGCAGTAAACAGACCACTTAAGGCTGGAGAGTCATTAATCACCTCGCTCATCTCGCAGTGGACAGCACGCTTTAACCTTTAAAACGAAATAACGATCTTCATAGAGTCCCAGACCAAAATGTTATTTACATATTTAATATAAGGATAACCAACAGCTGAAGTAAATTGTAAATATCGATAGAAACCGTATACTTACAATATAGCAGTGGACACTT
Source organism: Pasiphila rectangulata (assembly GCA_963082625.1). NCBI lineage: Eukaryota > Metazoa > Arthropoda > Insecta > Lepidoptera > Geometridae > Pasiphila > Pasiphila rectangulata. The sequence goes on from OY720239.1 coordinate 23,814,236, forward strand.
GCAACACACAAAATGCACTCTAAGTGCATTTTGTAAGTTAATAGTATGTTTTATTTATGGAAGCTACAGGGACCGCCGGCGGAGGATTGTGTCTCAGTACTCGGCTAGGCAGTGGTTTGCTCAGGAGGCCCGGGCGATCAACGTCGTATATAATAATTAATATATCAGCAATGTCACGCCTATTTTTAGGTGTTAAAAAATGGAGGTCAATATTGTAAGTGAATGATATGATTATAAAAAAACATTCCTAGTATGACTTTCTGTCTATGTCTGCATATGTCTGTCCCAGCAAGTACCTACAGCTAGAACTGGAAGGAAGGCTGTTGATGATTGTGGGTATCGTCTTGACATTTGGTGCAGCTTGAGATAGGTTACTATACTGACTTATGTGCAATAACTATGTGCGCTCAGGTCGTCGACAGCACAACCTATTTGGTGGTATTGCTACGCGAACCCAACATGCAAGCAATTCGCCGACGATCAGAGCACAAGCGCTTATAAACTCATTTTTGCAAGAGTTCCAGCACGTCGACATGTTTCACGATAAGTTGTTTATTATTGTTAGATCTCTTCTAGTATATTTAAGTAAATTAAGATAGTAAGTGTTTTGGTGTCTTAACTGTAAACTTATGTCTTTTGAAATAAATAAATCTAAATCTAAATGTACTGAAAATATATTCTTATTTTCATTGCGTAAGTTGTAAAAAAACACCACAGAACCCTATAATTATGTAGTCTGTATTTCTTCGAATAAGTTGCAAAGAATAAAATATCTTGTTAGGCACATGACAACGCTACTCCGCTCGCCGCAGCGCACGTACGGACGTGAACACAATTGAGATACGGCACATACTTTATGCCTCATTATTAAATTAAGAATTACTTTCCTAGAAACTTGTTCTGTTGCTAGAACGACTAGCGCTTACACCGCGACCACTAGAACTTCAGGACTCGGGTGAGCCGACCACCTATCCTACGTAGTCACATTAGATGCTGATGTAAAGGAAAAACTGGTTGATGATGACAGACCTGCTATTAAAGCTCTCATTGAGCTGGCACATGCTCCGCGTACGTGGCTTCGACACTATAATATTTAATTAGGTATTTGAGTTGATGTTGTGGAGCGAGCTCCGAGCGCACCGTGCGCCCGCGCCGGCAGGATGTCGGCGTTCGCAGAAACCGCACTCTGCCCCGCAACGACCTACCTAGTCCACGCATGTACCTACTACTTATGTATATCAGACCACCGCGCTCTCTCTTATAACTACATTTATTGTCATCGATATGGATGTCTGCTCATCGTGCTAATGACATTATTTTTTAAACAAATATAATGTAACCGTCTATAGACGTCGGTACTTGAGACTCGATACTTCCATCATCAAATAGTGCATCATCACAATCGCAGAACCAGCGAAGATGTCGAGACTATCCAAGCTTTTAAAATGACATTTACTTCTCTGTACGACACCCCGCACGACGGGGATTCCCAAAATTTTGGAAGTCACCCCGCTTGTGGCGTGGAGAAGTAATTCGTGATCAGATCTTGACCAAAACATGGGACCAATATGAAGTTTTAGCAAATATTCCATTAAAAGAAAGAATCAGGGCTAAATTATATCACTGAGCATACATAAAAACCCAAAAGATAGGTAAAGGTAAGAACATAGAACTGCCCCCTTTTTGCAAATCGGTTTTGCAATGGCATTAGTATCTAAATGTCTAAACTAAATGTAGGTGAGATGTAGGCGGATAGATTGATGCTCGGCCGCAATGTTTCCCAGAGGCGCAGGCGCAGGGCCGCGCTCGGGACCCGCCTGTTTACAGTGCGCTGTCTGCGGTGCCGTGACGTCACGTAATCAGTCGTGGTGTAGTGTGTCCGTGTACCAGTTGGCGCCTGCCTGCCTAGATTCTAGACTATAATCATCGTCCGTCATCGCTAAACAATGGCTATAGGCACCTCCTCCCTATTTAGGCATGTGAATCATGAGTTACGTAAAAGTACACCTGGTTCCGAGGAATAACCCTATAACCTAGGATGTACGGTCGGCTTTGTCGAACGACTTATTTGTTTGCAATGAGTGAATTGTTAGTAACAATGTAAAGCGGCAGAGAGCGCGCGCGTGTGTGTGTGTCCTGTGTGCGGACAGGCGGCTGCACGCACACGCGCGCGCCGCACGTACGAGGCTGCTGATAAGGCGCGAGGACAGTGACGCGGGCGCGCTCCACATCGCGCGCCGCGAGGCAGCTACCGGCGCCCCCGCCCCCCGCCCGCCGCCGCCCGCCCCGCGCCCTCCTGCGAGGACTCCGCCGTCGACGTGGCCGCCGCGCCGCGCCTCTAGCTCTCCGACTCATCAGTCTAATTTTAATGAAATGCCTATGTTAACATAACCGCAGCCCGTTACATTGACCGCAGACGTGGTACCTTCCTACAATTTATTTTTAATATTGTATACACTGTGATCGTGTTGACGCTGGCTAGTGTGGTTCAATCAAACGCTTCCTCAGTAAATAGCATTTTTAGCCATCTCTAGGTGGTGTATTGGTGGATTTTCGAGAGATTAAGAATCAGATATTATTATGATGACGAAAATAACATAAAATAGTACTTACAAGCCATGATAAGTTATTTAGTACAAGGCGTGACATATAACTAGGTACCTACGCCCCAAATAAAATATCGTCGGTCTAAAGTCTAAACCCGATGCGGCAAATTTTAAAGGTTGATGTTTTGAGAATAATTTTGATTAATCTTGTTATGTAATATTTTTAATAGATTTCAAAATCCATGTTGTTATCCTCATAATAAAACAAAACATAAGGAGAGTTAAAATAGCGAAATCAATAATTCTGTACTTTTATACACCCCTTACAAAAATGGCGGATTTATTATAAGTTTGACCGTATCACTAGGTTATGCCCGCCGCTTCGCATGCGTTGTACGCGGATAAAATGTAGCCTGTGTTAATCCTGGTAAAATACGTGTGCAAAATTTTAGCTCTAGTTTTTGCGTGAAAGAGTAACAAACATCCATAACATATACAGAACATATACAACATACATACATATATAGAACGTGTACTCATGTATACTCAAGTTGACGGGCGGTACAGGATCTTGATACACGGAAAGACGCTGCTGCCTATCTTCCGGAGGTATCCCTTAGCAAACTTACTGCATGAGCATGAGAGGGCATGAGAGGAGGGGTAACGTTCCTACCCCACTGCTGTAACGTTGGTCTCTATCTCTGTTTTTTCTTTGCTATTCACCTGATTAAACCATTCTGTCTCACGGAAACATGAACTACGGAACTAGAAGAAACATTATCGAAGTGTTTCGGGCAAACAGTTCTCAGTCGTTTGGGAGCTAGTGTGACGCGACTTAACACGCGAATGAACTACAGTGTAGCACCTCACTTACAAGCTGGCTCCGTCCTAACACAACCAGCATAAATAGGTACCAGTTGCTGACGCTGTACAAATCATCTCTAATAGATGTGAAAGCCTTACTTTTTAAGGGTACTGTACCTCAAAAAGAGAAAACGGAACCCATACAGGATCACTTTGCTGACTGACTGTCTGTCTGTCAAGACCCTTTATCTCGAGTACGTGTAGAGGTATCGAGTTGATATTAAAATCATATACTCAAAAACCTACAGTTTCTTTAAGCTTTGAAAAAAATCAATATTTTAAATTAAGCTGAAAAAAGATACAACCTTTTATGCTGCAAAAAACGCATGTTCGACATTCTCAAAGGAATTAAAACTCATAGTGTACTTCCCGGTGACCTAGAACTATGAAATTTGGCAAGGTATATCGTCTTATACTGTAGAACAGTGAAAAACTATACATTTACAATTGAATAAAAAAAAATCGTCGAGGTTAAGCAACCCTACGCGCGGTTTCAAAATCAAAACCAAAATCCATAAGTATTTATAGTTCATAACGCTACTTGAATAGTCAATTTACAAAAGAAGAACAAGACACATTTAAACTGAATAAAGTACATAATTTAATTCGTTCGCTTCATCTTTATGTGCATTTTTAAAAGTTTTACAATATCAGATCAGCTAATTTATAATATTTATTACGTAAGTATCACGGAACCCTCGGTGGGCGAGTCCAGCTCGCACTTGCTCGGTTTTATTTCCACGTAGGACGAGTTTGACTTGTTGGTTCATCCTAGTTCATTTGTGGAATTCATTATTTTCATTTCATAGTCCCTGAACTACACAAGCCTAAAGCCCGCGCGATGCGTCGAGAGCACGTGCCCTGCTGCGCGCTGCTGCTCTAAGGCCGACATCGGCGCTTCCACCGCGGGAGGAGCCGCGTGTCCCGACTCCAACTTGGACCTAATATAAATGTGCATCCTTGAGTTGAGACACATGAAATCGTAGCTACTGTCTGAGGAATCTTCATAGCGTGTTTTTGTAATTATCCAGCATTCAAAATTCCTAAGAAACACCTATACTCCAGCCCTTTATGTTCTGTCATCATCATCATTTCAGCCGTAAAAAGTCCACAACTGAACTAAGGCCTTCATGGATCTCCATATGGGGGAGTTGCCATACTCACCACGCTTGGCAGACGGGTTGGCGAGCGCAGTACGGGATGTTGATATACGGAAAGACGCTGCTGCCCATCTTCCGGAGGTGTCCCTTAGCAGGGTCTTACTGCATCCACGGGTAGGAGAGGAGGGGTAACATTCTACTGCCGGCACCCCACGGCTTATGTTCTGTGCTGTGTTATTATTACTTATATTATTATTATTAATTATTGAGGATTTTTTACCACTCCTTTCAATATCAGTTACTTTTTTATGTTTGACAGTTTGTTTCCAAACATTGTACATCGAATGTGACTGGAGTACAGTTCGTAGATCCCGACCGAGGAGGCATCGTCGATCTGGTCCCGCCTTTGTGGGTACGGTTGTATGTTTGAAAGCCAGCAATAGTTGTGCGATATTCCGTAACAACAGGTGCATGACATGTTCATGTAAGAGCTACATGCTTTCGTCCTCGGGTGTTCTGCAACAGTTCCTCACGCGGGGGACGGGGGACGGGGGACGGGGGGCGCGGGGCGCGGGGCGCGGGGCGCGGGGCGCGGGGCACGTGCGGCGCCGCGCGGCACGTCCGCGGCGCGCGCGCGTGCTCGCCGCGTGCTGCTGTGCACATGCAAATCGTTCTAGCTCTTTGAATCAACTCCTCACCACACCGAGCTCCTCAGGTCACGTACGGAACACATACTACTTCATTATACCTGTACCAAATATGTAGAACATCGCGCTACGACTCACTAACGTTACGCCACTGTTTTGACATGTTTTGGCTGATTGAAAATACTGGAATACATCCTTACTATTATTATACGTGGGTTTGTTAGTTACGCGTTTACGCCTAATCGAATTGAAAGCTACATTATCAGCGATTAACATAGGCTTTATTTTATCGGAGTATTCCTATGGGAACGGGAACTGCGCGGGTGAAACTGCGGGGCGCTATATGATGAAATAATATTCGAACATGCACTTCAATTGTTTCATGTTAATATTTAGCGCAAAATATTTGTTGACGGATGAACGTGACGTACACGCGTGAGGGCGCATGCGCCGCGCCGTGTGGCGGGGCGGTCGCGGCCGTAGCGTCCTTTCAGGAGCAAAGCCAACATGCGATGGAAATAGATACATCAATAAGTTGTTAGTAACAGCGACGGCGCGCTTGTTCGGTGATAATGCCCAATTACAATGTTTAAATTTCCATTTTGTTTTTAAATGATTAGCTTCAGTTTTATTTAGGGTAACCAAATTAAAAGTGTTTGAAATTATAAAACAATTGTAGTATTAACAGCAGCTAGTAGTAGTAGTCTAGTGATAGTAGTATAGTAGTTGTAGTGTAATAGTACTGGAGTAGTAGACTAGTAGTAGAAGAGTGGTGGTAGTAGTGGTAGAGTAGTTGTAGAATAGTAGTAGTAGAGTAGTAGTAGTAGAGAATTAAAAGTAAGTAGTTATAGTAGTAGGTGCGATACGAAGGTCGTCGGGAAATGCCGATATTGAGCTGGTGTGCGAATATGATTTCTATAGGAAACTAGCGGAGCCGGCAAACGTCGTCCTGCTCACTGATTTGGAAACATGCTGACAGCAGCGCCATCTAGCGGGTTCAAATGTGTCGGTTCAACTGTTTAGGACGTACGCCCGCACCGCTGTAGTTATTTTGACGCGCGAGAGTTTTAATTTCGCTATAACTTGTAAGATAAAGATTTAAATTATGTATATGGTTTAAAGGGAAAAATATATAATATGATGTTAAAGAAATTGATGTGAATACATATTCACACTCTGTTTCTTCAAAAGACATCGCAATAAATGCATAGTGAAACCCGCATTAAAATCCGTTTAGTAGTTCCATAATAACATAATAATTTTGTGGATGTACATATGAATATATGGAAATGCCGGATCAATAATTTAAATCTCACTAATAATTATAGAGCCGAAAGTTTGTTTGTTCTGATGTTTGTTACCTCTTCACGCTAAAACGAGGCAATGGATTGAGCTGAAATTATGCACACGTACATATATATTATGTGGACCAGGATTAACACTAGGCTATCTTTTATCCGGGTACAACGCATGCAGAGCAGCGGGCACAAGCTAGTTAAAATATATCTTAAACATGGGATGTTGATTTAAAACTTAAATACTATATGTCATCACATTATCTGTTTAAGATGTATTCATTTGTAACTATATATTTGTATACACATAATATCTAATACTCTTTAATTAGAGTATGTAATCCGTCAAGGCTAAGCAACGGTATGCGCGGTAACACTTGCACGGGTGACCATATCCTTTTGTTGATTTTCCTTATAAAATAACATGTGTTTGTACCTACTAATTTGTACAGAACCCTCGGTTGGTGAGACTCGCACTTGGCAGTTTCTTTTATTACTCGAAAATTAATCGACATTCTATTAAGTAATTTATAAATTCTTTTGGAAAATGTTGAAGTGTTTGACAGTTTAAGAAAATCTCCTTAACTTATAAAAACCGATGCTGGTTCAGCAGCTGCTCTGACGTCAGTCTCTCGTCCTAGTTGAAACTGTTCCTAAGTCAAAACGATGTGTACATTTTAACAGCCAATAAATAAAATGTGAGCTAGTTCTGCCCGTCCGTTTATCTGGCGACTGTCAGCAGAATTGGTTGAATTACCATTTTCCATGTCATGTTTGTTTCTGTTATCTGATCTGTGTGTGGCAGGCCGGTTCGCAGATGTTATAATGAGAGTTGCCGCTCATGTGTTAGTTTGTAATTAAATATCGATGCGGCGATCGCTAATGCGTGGGGTCGTTAGTCGAGCCGTGGACGCGGCCTGCGCGGCCAACGTCCGCAGCGGGCGCAGTTCTAACAGTGCTCTTGCGGGTTCTGTCATGCGATTATTAAACAGGTACCGTTACATTCGTGTTGAATGAGTCCGGCTGCGACGTCGACTACGCAGGAGACAGAGGAGCGGGACGAGACAAGCTGGGGGTGGCGCGGGACTCACGTGGGCGTCTGCGGCGCGTCGAGGTGGTGGTGGTCGAGGTCGTAGCCGGCGGCGGCGGCGGCGGCGGCGGCGGGGTTGTGGTGCGCGTGGTGCGCGTGCTGGCGGAAGGCCTCGTAGTGCAGCTGCTGCTGGCGGTAGCCGTGCGCCGGCTCGGGCGACGGGCTGGGCTCGGGGCTGCGCCGCAGGTAGCCGTCGCCCGGCGCCGTCAGCTGGTGGTGCTTGAACAGCGCCTCGTCGAGGTGCACGAGGTTGTGCATGTCGCGCGCGTGTGCGTGCGCCACTCGCAGCTCCTGGTAGCTGCGCGAGTGGGAGGGCGACGGCGGCGCGGGCGCGGGGGGCGGCGGCGCGTGGGCGTAGCCCGGCCCCCCCGCGCCCCCCGCGCCGGGGGGCGGGCTGCCCGACCCGCCCGAGGCGCCGCACGACCCGGGCCCTTCTGCAAACGAACATAGCACATCACCATTACATACTGCTGCTATCCTATCTACTGACGCATGCCATCGAACATCGCCGTATGCGGTATGCACTTATTGTTTTTAATGAACGTGTTGAAACCGATGTTTCAAGTGTAATGAAACATCGAAAGTAGCTAAATAGCGCCTTTAAGGGTTTTAAAGTAGTTGCTGACTTAAACTGAATGTATGGTTCGACCACACAGGTCTTCTGTAATCTGGGCCAGGATTCGTCTCCGCGATAACGAGCATGCTCATCATTATCATCATGAGATCCATACACGGCGCGGCGCGGCGGATGCAGACGAGCGCAGCGCAGTGTACTTTTTACATTTTGAACAGATTGTTTGTCCCAGGCTTGTAGCGATAATTAGCAAACACTGTGTTGGCTTGTAATTAATAATTTTAATGAGGAATCGTTAGGTTTTTCTTATTATTTGGACAACTAAAGACGTTTACTCGTTAATTAGTTAAATATAAACATCATTATTGTTAAAACGAAACTAACATTAAGTTGACATTTCATTATCAGAACGGGGTCATCCAGTCCGTGCACTTACATAGGTAACAGATGCTTACAAAAATAACGAGTAGGCACCTACTTGAATGATTTGTTGCGGGATGTTAAACAGCTTGTACCTCTGGTACCAGACCATGCAAGTGACGCGTGACGTGTCGTTCTAAGCTTTCGCAAGTTCTGAGTAGAATACTAGGCCTTGGTTAACCGTAGGGAACAGACATTGAGAAAGGAAAACTAAAGGTAAACAATCAGTGGGTAAAGACGTACAGATAGGTACCCACTAACCATGAGCAAACCTATTAAATGGATCATCGTGCCCTTTGTTTCAATGTTTATGTTGGTGATAGGGTAGAACGAGATAATAGAGGGGCATATCATGTATCTCTTGATCCAGACACATTTGGTCCAGACACATAGACTACCATGGTAACCATGAGTTCTAAGGACAGGGTACAAATCTTCAGGAAATTACATACTATCGTTAAAAAGTCTAAATTAATTAAATTTTTACCTTTAGGATACGATACGACCCTACAACCATTCAAGCAGGTAACCTTTCTATGGAGCAGAGCCAATGAAACCTGGTAAAGCGAGCTGATCGTTCAACCAAAGCTGTCATGTGAGCCGCATCTCTGCAGCGGTGACCTGATCCGCGCTGGTCGCAGGGCTGGCGGGGCGGTGGTGGTGGGGGGGGGGGGGGCTCACCGATGTGGCAGTTGTTGTTGACCTCGTGCATGAAGGCGTCCAGGTCGCAGGGCTCCGTCTTGTAGGCGGCCGAGGGCCAGGCTTCGTGCAGCATGCCGATGACACTGTCCGACCGAGACTCGATATCGCGCACGACTGGTGCGTGCTCTCGCTCCGACGCCTGCGCGCGCACTGCCGCCGGGAGCTGCGCCCGCGCCGGACCAGCCCCTCCACGCTCCCGCCCCACCCTTCCCGAGAGAGTCCTGTTCCCGGTCGCTCCCGCCTGCCCCCCGCCTAAATGCTCTTTTTGTTTCCACGGGACCCTTGTCGTATACGTGCCTTGATGCGATGCGCAATACATTAGAGCTGTGATAAGATTGAATAAAAAACACGTTCGGTCGCCACGCACATGGCAATGAAGCCGCAATATTGTAAACAAAGCGACGGAGGTACCTAAGGAACTGACTTTGTCATGGCCATTTCGACAAATTTGGTGTTGATATTGTAGAGGATTGACATTGTTTTCCTTTTCTTTCTTGTCCAACACGCTTTGATTCGATACTATTTACTTCAGTAAACTGTTTACTGTAACTGTTTGCTTATGTAAACAGTATTGAATCAAAGCATGTTGGAAGTCCACATGACATACCTAAGGCATGTGCGATATGATACTGTTGGCTGGTGGCAGTCCTGTCGCGGTGTGCGGTGTGCTGCACCAAACGATAGATCGACGATACCATTTACTATCTTCATAGCCTTGCCGATGTATCTTCCTCCTCCGGGAAGAGGTGGCGAAGATGCTATTTAGAAAAGATTTCCTTTTCTAGACCAATTAATTGCACGAACTCCGACCAAACGTTAACACACGGACAAATAAAGTTAATCAGAAAAGCGTAATCAAAATTGCAATGACTCTTTCCCTAATTGGGCATGATTAGTTTCGGCAGGCTCGGCCTGGAGGCGGCAGACGGTGCGTCTGCGCCGGCGGCGTCAGCTGATTGCGGCGCAGACGTAGCGATAGCGGCCATAGGAGCATATCGCACCGTACTACTGCAAGATAACGTATCGCAGCAGCACGTGCGCCTTATCGCGCCATCTCCCGACCTATCCACGCCGCGCGCCGCGCCGGCCTCGGCCCGGCGCAGGCGCAGGCGCGCGGCGGGACAGGCCCTCCCCTCCCTCCCCTACCCCCCTTACACACTTGTTCCCCACATCGAGAAAGTATTCTTAAAATGCTTCTATGACTTCTCATAGAAGCATTTTAAGAATACTTCCTTCAACCTTCCAACCAACTTTGGACCAACATTGATCCAACATTGAAAACAAAACAAGTTAATGATGCCGCGGTTCATAAGACCCTTTTGAAATTGCAGCGAAGAGTACCTGCTGGAATGTAAAAGATAAACTCCTGACTGAGAAACATTAGTCTAATAAGATTCTAGAATAAATTAGATTTTTTATGCTTTGATCAAAATGAAATTTATGCTTAATATTGATCAAAGCACAAAAAATCTAATGAAATGGTCATGAGACTTTAGATATTGATTAATAAAGATTTAATTGACACTTAAGATAAATCCTTGCAGATGTTTCGGCCACAGTAAAATATTAACCGGTATTAAGTAGATCATTGAATAGTAAAACTACTTATTAAAAGCTTAATATGTTCTCAAACAAAAATAAATTAAAAGTAAAAACAGACTTTTAACAAACAAACTCTTATTTAAACGTACCCACTAAAAATAATAAAATAAACATTTTCCATTAAAGTTTAATGTCAACTTAAAACGTCTATACACAATGTATATAATAAAAAAGCTTATCGCGAGATTAACCTGTGTACCTGCAACTTGATCTAATTGATTTAATTTTTTTTTCAAACAATGTAAAAACGAGTACCTGCTTAAATCTCGCGACAATCTTTTTATTACATATATTGTGTATAGACGTTTTAAGTTAACATTAAACTTTATTGGAAAATGTTTATTTTAATATTATTATTATTATTTAATACCCATATTATAGGAGTACATTAAAAGTAAGTAGGCCGCCATCTTGGGTGTTCCGCCATGTTGGATTCAGAGTGACGTCATTTCATTTTTTGAGTTATTCTCAGCAAGCCCTTTCATTTGATACCCATATTATAGGGGTACATTAAAATTATGTAGTCCGCCATCTTGGGTGTTCCGCCATGTTGGATTCATGTCAACTCAAGAGTGACATCACATAGCTGACCATGCATTGTCATCCAAAGTAAACATGTATACAAAATTTCAGCTCAAATGGTTGAAGATCTGCTTCAAAATTGAGTTGCAAGATTCCGCGAACAAACATAGTTACAGACATACATACATATGTACATACTTCTGATATATATGATACATACATACAACATACAGGGCAAGCTAAATAAAAGCTTGTAAAAATTGCAGCTCATCTCTGTTCGGACGCAGACCACGAACTAGGACGCGAAGGGCACGGGTGCGCCCAAGCGCTCCATGTTTCCTCCTTGCAAATCGTCTTACATTCAGTTTCCTTTTCTGATAATGAACGTGGTGTCACACATTCTAATGAGAAAAGAACCAGTCTGACTTAATTCTTAAAAAAATCTTCTGTTCTAGATATTTGACAGAAAAAAATATTAACCGGAATCAATAAATTATAAAATATCTAGTATAGACGGTAAGAAGTGAAGTTAGTGGTGTTAACGCAGTAAATCAGGAGGAACGGCGAGTTCCGGGTACCGCGCCGCCGCCGGGCGCGCGGGCGCAGCCGCGGCTGTAAATCTCTTATCGACGAGGGCTCGTTAGGGGATGTTTATTTGGCCACTCGCCGCGGGGCGCCCGACTCCAATACACCCACATTTGTTTTTCAAACATGTCAGCCAAAATAAACAATATAAACGGTTATTTGAGTAAGTTGAAAAAATGAAGCTAGGATTATTAAGCGCTTTGTTTATACAAAGCACGTAATAATTGTAGACTGCCCTCATCGCTCTTCAGCTTAACTGAGCCATGTGTCCGCCCGCCTCGCGCCGTCCGATATGGCCATTTGCAACATTCCTTGTTTGCTAGTAGTCCAATAGCAGTAACCAGTTAAAAACAGATTTAAAGATTTATGAATAAATTGTGACGGACCACGCGCTATGAGCGTTCGGTAGATATCCGTGGACCGTGCCTCGGGGGCCGGCGGAGTACTTATGGAGAAGCATGAGTACTTATGCATAAGGATTTCGAATGAAGGTTGTAGATACATAAATGACTAGCTGCCCCGGCGAACTTCGTATCGCACCTACCACTGAAACTTCTTACTACAACTACCCTACAACTACTAATTTACGGAACAAAAAGTAGCCTATGTCCGTTTCCATGGTCTAATCTACTCCTATTCTAAAATGCATCTAAATCGGCTCAGCGGTTTTGACGTGAAAAGGGAACAAACATACATACATACCTACATTCTTACTTTCGCTTTTATATATAGGGTGTAAATTAAAAGTATGAGTCAGACAATGTAATGTAAAAATGAAAGGAAGAAATCAGGCCCCACGCTGAAGATATAGCGGAACATATTGGCGGAGGACGTGAAAGACAGAATAATTTATCATTTTTTTTTACCAAAAAAACGACTTCTTTGATACTTTCTAAATCGTTGTTGAAAATACCTAAGCAGGCGGGTTGACGAGCGCAGTACGAGATGTTCATACACAGAAAGACGCTGCTGCCCAGACGGGCAAAAGAGGAGAGGACATTCTACGTCCTCTCCTCTTCTGCCCGTGGGATGCAGTACGAATCTGCCAAGGGAAGATGGGCAGCAGCGTCTTGCTAGCTTCCTTGCGAGTTAAGCCTTAATTCATTCACATTGTCCGACCCATACTTTTAATTTAAATTCAATCATTTATATATCTACAACCTTCAAAAATAAAAGCATGAGTTCCACATTCCTTAATTCATATTTAATAAAAACAATACAATAATAACTGACATAATAATACAAATACAAATCTTTACAAATACAAATCTTTATTGTAACAACAAGGTGGTAACAAATTCGTTGCAAGCCCTGAATCCCAAACTAGCGTTAGCTGTATGTTGGGAGTCAGTTCCTTCCCAATTCTATGTAAAACAACTGTTACAAAAAAAAAAACAAACACAAACTAAGATATAACAAATGTTTAAAATATTTATTGTGTCAGCGCGCGTGTATGTGTATTGTGAGTGTCTGTATGTGAGGGTTTATGTGTGTGTTAGCGCGCATGTGTATGTGTAATAATAAATATAGTATATAATATAGTATATATATGTATTTTATATGTATTACTTTAATATATTAAATAAGTTTTCTACGTCATCGTAACTCAGATCTTTAAGCCAAAGATTAATTTTAGCCTTAATTTGGTAGTTAGATAGGGTTTTAGTTTTGTACAGGGCATTTAATTTATTATATAGTCTAGGTGCCACATTGGTATAATGTTGTTGGGCAAATTTACTTTTTACAAATGGTACAGGACATGGATCTCTCCTTTTATTTAAATAAGAAAAAAAACTATAAATATAAATGTAACGCAAAAAGAAACGCATGTACGGTTTTGAATAAGTATAAAATATGATTAACATATAACCGGGTATTTATCGCGTAAATTACCTTTATTATTTCGCAAAGAATAAACTAATAAACTGCTATTATCATTAGCTAATCCAATAGTTTTCACGAGAACATGATATCTGATAATGATAACTGTTTACCGTGCAAAAATTGTCAACGATTATCAACGACACCCCACAAGATGGAATAAATAGGAAAAAAAACATCCCCATCATACGTCTTAGGTACCCCAAATTTTATTTATTTACCGTTTTTCGGCGTATTTATGTGTGGCTGTATCTCCGTACAGGACGGAGAGACAGTCAAAACTAGAGTTATTTGTTTCTACGGAACCCTAAAATTGGCATAAAATTTCATAAATATATACGAGTATAATGTAACTCATTATTTGGTTCTCTGGGACGGCGATAAGTACTTGGTAATGGATTTCCTAACCAGTATGCCAAGGGACAGCTTATCACTTTGTATTTGCTACGTAATTAGTTAATTACCCAGAGTACGAATGTCGAATGTCCCTTTAAATCTCATGTTCGCGTTATAGCACCTTTCAAAATTTATCCTTTACCTTCTCAAGTATTCCCAAAAGAGAACTTCCCAGAAGTGCGAGGAATTCAATGTATGTTTGCGTGGAACAAACCTGCTAAGTTCGTTATAAATAATGAGATTGTGAGTATGTTGAATGACTTTTCATTGTGTTTACCGGAGACTCGAAAGCAATTAGTTTTCTTCATTTGGTTCATCGGTGTATGTTATATTAATGGTAACTATATTATATACGAAAATCGAAAACTAACTCAAAGACCTACAATGTTAGAAAGCAGTTGGTTTAGTGGTTGATTGGACCGCACTCGAATAAAACGGACAAGTGTGAAACCTAAGAGTTCCGAAATTAGAGGTTTAATTTGCACACCTGTTAAATATTCAGGTAGAAACTGCCAGGTACATGTACATAGATGGTATGCTTATGACATTTGAGTTTTTCCCTCGATTTATCATGAATCCCAACATCAGAACTGGCTAAGCAAGCAAACATTATTAAGTGAAACAGTAATTTATCGCATATGACTTGAGGAGCACCAGTACGCACTATTACAAGTGTATTTCATTTAGCGCATATGCCTTGAGGGGCACCAGTACGCACTATTACAAGTGTATTTCATTTAGCGCATATGCCTTGAGGGGCACCAGTACGCACTATTACAAGTGTATTTCATTTAGCGCATATGCCTTGAGGGGCACCAGTACGCACTATTACAAGTGTATTTCATTTAGCGCATATGCCTTGAGGGGCACCAGTACGCACTATTACAAGTGTATTTCATTTAGCGCATATGCCTTGAGGGGCACCAGTACGCACTATTACAAGTGTATTTCATTTAGCGCATATGCCTTGAGGGGCACCAGTACGCACTATTACAAGTGTATTTCATTTAGCGCATATGCCTTGAGGGGCACCAGTACACACTATTACAAGTGTATTTCATACAGCGCATATGCCTTGAGGGGCACCAGTACGCACTATTACAAGTGTATTTCATTTAGCGCATATGCCTTGAGGGGCACCAGTACGCACTATTACAAGTGTATTTCATTTAGCGCATATGCCTTGAGGGGCACCAGTACGCACTATTACAAGTGTATTTCATTTAGCGCATATGCCTTGAGGGGCACCAGTACGCACTATTACAAGTGTATTTCATTTAGCGCATATGCCTTGAGGGGCACCAGTACGCACTATTACAAGTGTATTTCATTTAGCGCATATGCCTTGAGGGGCACCAGTACACACTATTACAAGTGTATTTCATACAGCGCATATGCCTTGAGGGGCACCAGTACGCACTATTACAAGTGTATTTCATTTAGCGCATATGCCTTGAGGGGCACCAGTACGCACTATTACAAGTGTATTTCATTTAGCGCATATGCCTTGAGGGGCACCAGTACGCACTATTACAAGTGTATTTCATTTAGCGCATATGCCTTGAGGGGCACCAGTACGCACTATTACAAGTGTATTTCATTTAGCGCATATGCCTTGAGGGGCACCAGTACGCACTATTACAAGTGTATTTCATTTAGCGCATATGCCTTGAGGGGCACCAGTACGCACTATTACAAGTGTATTTCATTTAGCGCATATGCCTTGAGGGGCACCAGTACGCACTATTACAAGTGTATTTCATTTAGCGCATATGCCTTGAGGGGCACCAGTACGCACTATTACAAGTGTATTTCATTTAGCGCATATGCCTTGAGGGGCACCAGTACGCACTATTACAAGTGTATTTCATTTAGCGCATATGCCTTGAGGGGCACCAGTACGCACTATTACAAGTGTATTTCATTTAGCGCATATGCCTTGAGGGGCACCAGTACGCACTATTACAAGTGTATTTCATTTAGCGCATATGCCTTGAGGGGCACCAGTACACACTATTACAAGTGTATTTCATACAGCGCATATGCCTTGAGGGGCACCAGTACGCACTATTACAAGTGTATTTCATACAGCGCATATGCCTTGAGGGGCACCAGTACACACTATTACAAGTGTATTTCATTTAGCGCATATGCCTTGAGGGGCACCAGTACGCACTATTACAAGTGTATTTCATTTAGCGCATATGCCTTGAGGGGCACCAGTACGCACTATTACAAGTGTATTTCATTTAGCGCATATGCCTTGAGGGGCACCAGTACGCACTATTACAAGTGTATTTCATTTAGCGCATATGCCTTGAGGGGCACCAGTACGCACTATTACAAGTGTATTTCATTTAGCGCATATGCCTTGAGGGGCACCAGTACGCACTATTACAAGTGTATTTCATTTAGCGCATATGCCTTGAGGGGCACCAGTACGCACTATTACAAGTGTATTTCATTTAGCGCATATGCCTTGAGGGGCACCAGTACGCACTATTACAAGTGTATTTCATTTAGCGCATATGCCTTGAGGGGCACCAGTACGCACTATTACAAGTGTATTTCATTTAGCGCATATGCCTTGAGGGGCACCAGTACGCACTATTACAAGTGTATTTCATTTAGCGCATATGCCTTGAGGGGCACCAGTACGCACTATTACAAGTGTATTTCATTTAGCGCATATGCCTTGAGGGGCACCAGTACGCACTATTACAAGTGTATTTCATTTAGCGCATATGCCTTGAGGGGCACCAGTACGCACTATTATAAGTGCATTTCATTTCAATGACCCTGATGACGACGTGTCAGTGTATAATGACAGCCCTCTTTCGATGTCGTCACCCGTGATATTTGATGATGCATTAATATTGATGAGTTTCGATAACCATCTGTGGTCTTCTTCATCAGTTTCGCTTTGCCAATTAATAATAAATGTTTATATATTTTTCTATCACATAATATTGGTTATTATTTTTTGGTAAAAAATCATACGTTTTTGAATGAAAATGAGCTTAAGAGCTAAATATGACAAAATAGTGATTTTGAATAATAATATAACAATTTTGGCATATTACAATATATGAGGAGTTTCCTTGATTCCTCAAGGATCCCATCATTATCATAATAATTTATTAGTATTAATATTATAAATCCTAAACACCATCAGAACTAAGTTTAAACAATGGACGTGTTTTATAAAAATTACTTTTCAAATCGGATCGGACAAACAAAAGTGGAGGTTCGCAAACCTCCACTTTTTTTAAAGTCGGTTTGTAATCAAAATAAATTTTAAACGATTTGGATGGTGCATAGTGCTGCGAAATGCCTAAATATCAGATTTGATCCTTTACTGGTGCTACCAAAGCGTTCCAAATGTCAGAGTCGTGAGACTGGAGGTGCCCTACAGGTTATCCATTTTAGCCATTTTCATACCTGTTTATACATCTTGCTATAACTTCAGAGTTATATATAACCTTGGTTATTGAAGGATCTGCCCGCAGCCCTACATTATTGTTATAAATTTCAAGTTCAGCCGTTTCGGAAAAAAGGGTCGTGACAGACAGATAGACGAACGAGTGATCCTATAAGGGTTCCGATTTTTCCTCTTAGAGGCTCGGACCCTAAAAACCGCTCATTACGGAAAGTAAAGCTTTCGGCACCTCAATTCTTTAAAAAAGTAAACAAAAATTATAACAATACTTAGATTTGTAGACGTTAATTTTTAGTTATCTTCATATTGCACAACTTTCGTTACTTTGGCAATCATTATTTTGAATTATCCCATATTATTATCCCATATGTCGATCATGTACTCGTATTATGTAACAAATAAACGTCACAACCTCTTCCGTTACATGGCAGGTACTCAGCGGTATGTTGTGTTGCACTGCGCCCGCGTCGCACACGGTCGCATTCATGAAAACCACATAAACGCTTATTACTTGTCCAATGATGATGGCAATAATCCTGTGACTAACGTTCCTAGCCCTTGTCAAAGGTTGCACTTGGCCGTTTTTTGGAATACGGGACGGCATGCAGGAGGTATGTCTGTGTAATCCCGGCTCCGGAGAACAATAGTGCTGGCCGGCCGGCGCGTGACTCAGCGCGGCGGCATGCAACCTACGCGCCGCCTGCCGCATGCCGCATGCTGCGTAATAGCCTGATCGCTAACAATTTGTAAAATATCGTGAACAATCTAAAACAGTATTTTTAGGCATAACCTTGCTTTGGCAAAAGCTTCGATGGGGCCCACGCATAGACCAACAATCGGGTAGGCTTAGATCTGCAGCAAATGCAGTCAAAAAATCCGCTTCTTACAGACGTAGATACCTCTAGACTTGTTTACTTCAGCTATTTCCACAGCATTATGTCTTATGGCTTACTGCTGTGGGGATGGGCTGCAGATATAGACACCATATTTGTGCTGCAGAAGAGGGCTGTTCGTTCTAAATATCTATAATATGGGTCCCAGAGAATTAGAGAGAGAGAGAGAGAGAGATTACAGTGGTAAAGCTTATAACACCCATCTTTTTTGTCGAGGGTAAAAATATCACTGGTCAATACAATGTAAACTCAACTAAAATTAGTAAACCACCTTTCTCTTTGGAACCACACATGCAAGTGCCTCCGCAAACATGCTAATTTAAAGTCTTCTCGTAGCATAATCCATAATTGTTTTAACGAAAGAGTGAGATTTCTTTTTCGATTCTTTCCCTCAATTGAAAAAGTGCTTTATTCAATTTAAATGTGTTTCGTTTTTCTGAGAACTTTTGCTGCTGCTGCGTAAACGATTTAAATAACGCAACTATCATGTTTGGCGGAATTGTACCCCTTAAGGCGACGCATTGCAAAATCATATGTTTTTTAATCGACAATAAATAAATTACAAGTAAAAAAAACTTTTTAACAACCTTTTATTTAAACGTAATAAAAATAATAAAATAAACATTTTCCATTAAAGTTTAATGTCAACTTAAAACGTCTTTACACAATTTATGAGATAAAAAAGCTTAAAAATATATATGTAAATAATATACAACTAAATATTCTGTGAATATTTCAAGCGACTATCTGTTGCTCTTATATATGTATGTATATTATATTTATATACTATATATTAATATCATCATCATCATCATTTCAGCCGTAAAACGTCCACTACTGAACTAAGGCCCCCCCCATGGATCTCCATGAGGGGCAGTTGCCATACTCACCACGCTTGGCAGGCGGGTTGGTGAGCGCAGTACGGGATGTTGATATACGAAAAGACGCTGCTGCCCATCTTTCGGAGGTGTCCCTTAGCAGGCTCTTACTGCATCCACGGGTAGGAGAGGAGGGGTAACATTCTACTGCCGACACCCCACGGCCTATATTAATATATCAAGCAAAAAACAAAAATATATTTATTTTATTGTTTTTTTGTATTTTTTGTCGCTAAAGGCAATAGAAATACATCGTCTGTAAAAATTTCAACTGTCTAGCTATCACGGTTCATGAGATACAGCCTGGTGACAGACAGACAGATACACAGACCGACAGACGGACATCAGAGTCTTAGTAATAGGGTCCCGTTTTTACCTTTTGGGTACGGAACTCTAAAAACTACGAACGACTTGAGAACCTCCTCTTTTTTTAAGTTAGTCAAAAAGTAATTAATTAGGTTCTACAAATAAAATTATTAAGAGTGTGTAAGAGTGTGAAGTGTGTAAGAGTGTAAAGTGTGTAAGAGTGTGTAAAAATTAAACAGTCTATCATGAAGGGTTCCGCAGACTTTTTATAAATAATCTTTGACCCCTTTACATTTTACTTTTTACGTTTACATTTTTTCAATTCTCAGTGCTGTTGGTGGGATTCCTGAGGAATTCCGAAACTCATTCATTTATTTACGTAGTTTGCAATTACAAAACATAGACTGTCAACTTACAATAAAAAATCGAGGGAACTCCTTATTAGCTCCTTAAAGCGTTTTTGGTATGTTCGGCAACAAGTCCAAAAGTATGATTGATGGAGGAGACCACAGGTAGCCATCGATGCTCTTCTATGTTACACAATCTTTAGGGTCATTGAAGTCGGTTGTCCGAACTATACAATGTCCTTGCAAACATTAAATTAAGCCTAAGTAAGACAAAATTGTAACAATTAATAGAAGTGAAAGAGTAAGGTTTCTTGTTCGCTTCTTTAATTACGTGCTCTATCCCATTTAATGCGTCTTCTTCTTTTGTAAATTGACTATTCTATGTAGCTTTATGCTCTATTGAATAAATACTTTTTGACTTTGTTATATTTATTTAATATGTAAATGGGCGTTTTTCAAAAAAAACTAGCACCCCATAAATGTGTTGTCCACTAACTTCGACAACAAATTTCTCAGCAACCCTAGTAAGAGTAATATTTCTACTACAGAAATTATTAAGAATTACCTATACATCTCGTAAAAATTCAAATATTGTCAAAAATGTAATACGAAAGAACACAATTTTATATGTCCCATTAAAAAAGTTATTTAATGGAACGGAAGTCTGCTTAAAATTGATGATAAATCTATAGATTATTAAATTAATCAACTAAATTCAATAAAATTTGTATTTTCAAAAGTTATCTACAATTCGTTCCATTAAGTAACTATTTTAATGGGACATATGAAATGGTGTTCTTTTGTATTACATTTTTGACAATATTTTAATTTTTACAAGGTGTATAGGTAACTTATTAAATTAAAACATAATTCTTAATAATTTCTGTAGTAGAAATATTACTCTTACTAGTAAAATGTCTTAAGGTTGCTGAGAAATTTGTTGTCGAAGTTAGTGGACAACACATTTCTGGGGTGCTCATTTTTTTTTTTAAACGTAATTTTTTCCTTAAAATTGTATGGATTTACAACAATGATTTCGTAAACATATTGACTGGGAACTGTCATTTCATTTACATTTTCAAATTTATCACACGGATTCTATATCATAATTCATAAAATTCTGACATGATGCCCATCATTAATTTGACCTAATTAACTGATCAAGAATAATATCCCGTTCTTGTTAGTAAAACCGTTCTATATAATCATGATAGTTTCAAAAGCTAGAATTAAGTAGCTTGTGTAAGTAGGTATTTGCTATAGGTATGTGAGCCCAACTGCGTGCGTGCAGTGCGGCGCAGCTACCCCTACGCGACTGATGGTGATTCATGTAAGAACTACCTTTGAATTAAGTAGTATTTACATGAGAACGAGTAAATCATATGTTAAACTTACATTGTTCGATATAAACAAATCTAAGATCGATATTGGGGCTCTATACTGTCAGTACTAGCACAGATTACAGAAATTAAGTACTAGTGAACGTTTCGCACGGCGGCGCCGGCGCACGGCGCGTCGCCGCGGACTGCGGCCTGCTCCGGCAAGTGAGGCCCCTCCTCGGAGGGACACTCTGAGTCACCTGCAGAACTCTAAAGCAACTACCTACTGATAATTGTTTAGGAGTTCGTACCTATTGGTCCTTTTCACAGATTTCTCCAGGCATGTTAACCGCCTTTATCATACGACAAAGGTTACCTAGGCGCTATCAAACATGGGTCAACGGTCATTATCTTATGTTATATGCAAAAAAAACAATGTTACGCAAAGAGAAAGAAGCTTTGCCGTCCAAATAAAACTTGAGGCCCAGACATAGGCAAGAGGTACACAACAGAGCGGCATCGGCAGCGTCTGTACATCACATGCAGCATGCATTCATCACAGCCGTGCAGCCAGCCAAAGAGCTGACTGCATGCGATGTTTGTGCGGCGGAGGGCGCGGGGCGAGGGGCGGGAGGCGGGCGGAGGTCGCCGGTTCAGCCGTTATCGGCGCCCCGCCGCGCGCCCGCAGCCCGCCGCGGCTCCAAACGAACACATCAACTGTACACAAGTATTACAAAAATAATAATCTTAATAATGCTCTATCATTTGAGTATACGCGCTTCTCATTGTTTCATACGTGGAGGTGACACGAAAGCTTCTTCGGGCTACGCTTTCATGGTGGGTACCGAAAGGTAAAGCACAATGTCACTCACATTGCGGTCCATCCCGGCTACCCTCAAGGCCGAGGCCCTAACCCAAACCGCGGAGGCCTGCTGCGCTAGGAGCGCTTGCGACACCCGATAAGGGTGCTGGGGCGCGCCTGCGCCGCCTCTATCGCCGCTATCGACTCCTTCGATAATGATGTAAACAATGAGGCGTGCAACCGCCGGCACCGGCGGTGTTCGCATCCGCTTGTCTAACCTCCTAAAATTGTAGTATCCTTTCAAGCTGGGAGAATTGCTCGGCGTAAAGGTGCCTCGGTTTTCCCAAAAACTATAGGTTGGTGGAGGGCTCCACCGTTTTGAAGCATCATCGTACGGGGCATGTAGAAACCGCGTTGTCGACCCTGATATTCAGCGGATCGACCCAGGCACGGCCCTGCAAAGCGATGCCCGATGACTATTGAAAAGAAAGATACAATCGGAGACAGCGGTGTCAATTAGTTAGCAGGCTTTTGTCCCCGATCTTCTGCTTATAATTAGAGAGGGTTGTCTCGTCAGCGCACGTGGCGACCGCATGAGCTGCGTCGACGCAGCCAAGGCGAGCCGAACCGGTTGCTCCGCCGATATCACGCCAAAGAAAAACTGTAAAATCGTGATATTGTAAAGTAATAGCCGGCTAGTGGTTATGCAGCGGCGCGGGCGCGCGGGTCGCGCTTATCGCGGCCGCCCCGCGCGCCCCGCGCCCCGCCTGAACCTCGTTTCCAGCATTCGAACTGAACTGTTCCGAGCATTTTATGTGACTTTCCATGAACCGAATGACTTCGTTTCATAACAAACTGTGGCGACGCGGAGAAAATGGCTTTGAAAACTCCTAGAACCTCACTCTGATTAACTAACGGCACTCATCTTCTGATGATCTTGCATAGTTTTGGGAAATGACGACACAACTTTACGGTTTCTTACCCCAAGGGTCCCCGGGGCACGATAGCGTTAGCCAGGTCTTTAAGAGGTAGGTGTTCGATGTCGGCACCCTTCCGTATGAGTAGTCTCACGACTGATCTCGGAACTGTGCATTGCCACAACGGACCAGACGGCGCGGGTCGCGTGCGTGCGACGGGTCCGGAGCGGGGCGGGCCCGGTGCAGGCCCGGCGCGGGTCTGGTGCGGGCCCGGCGGGGGCCGGCGCGGGCGCGCCAGGTTGCAGAGGCGCGCGACAGCCTACTGCCACCGCCACTCGTCGAGTTTGAGCGATTTCCTTTATCTAATCGCGTCTGATAAAACTTGGCTCGCGCAGCGCCCCGCCGCGCGCCCGGCCCGGCCCGGCGCTCCGCCGACGGCCGGCTCACGCCGGGTTCAAAACATAAAACTCGCTTGCTGGACCTCAATATTGCTATCTGCAAGTAGTCCCTAACTGAATGATCCCTTATCAGCTGAATAACATTGTATGGAGATTGCGCGCGCGACCCTGCGCCCCGCGCCGTATTATTGTTTCATCATCATTTCAGCCATAAAACGTCCACTGATGAACACAAGCCTCCCTGATGGATCTCCATGAGGGGTAGTTGCCATTCTCACCACGCTTGGCAGGCGGGTTGGTGAGCGCAGTATGGGATGTTGATACACGGATAGACGCTGCTGCCCATCTTCCGGAGGTGTCCTTTAGCAGGCTCTTACTGCATCCACGTTAATTATTATTATTCTTATTGTTTAATTCAAATAAATAACTTATAACTACTATTGATCGGGTAACTACGGAACCCTACATAGCGGTGGCCCAACACGCACTTGGCCTAATAAAATTTGAATGATCTTGTATAAAATAGTGGTCTGATGAGTAGATAATAATATATACATAAGTATCATAATGACGATCGCGAACCGTGAAATTTGAAAAAAACCGGGCAAGAGCGAGTCGGACTCGCGCACCGAGGGTTCCGTGCCATCATACAATATAATATATGACAAAGGCGGTTTTATATTTGTTGGAGAACTTTGACAGCGGCATCTCTTGTCTGATAGCGGAACTTATGTAGATTTTTTACACTTTCGATGATTGCTAAAAAAGTATGCCAAGTAGAGTGTTTGTAACAAATTTTCTGTAATTTTTACATACACTTCTAATATTAATAAAAGTTTGAGAGGTTTATCTCCGCAAACTTCGGAGATAAGGGGGGGGAACGCTATTTTTTTAAACATTTTTGTAAATAACTCAAAAACGATACGAATTAAAGGAAAACTTAAAACTGTTTATTAATTTGCAAATGAATACCTTTCATATCACCTAGTAACTTTCCAAAAAATTTGAAAACCCCCCTTCCACACCCATTGTCTAAAAAAACTATGCAAATTAGAGAGTTCGCTATAATTTTCCTATCAAGTTTACGTATAATTGTATTAGCTACAAAAATATCACGGTTTATCTCTGGAAACTTCGGAGATAAGGGCCCCCCCTTTATCTCCGAAGTTTACTTTTTGTTCCAAAAATTAGTTTCCGGAAGACAGATATGACGTAATACGATTCCTTTGTAAGATAATTTGTCTTCGTTACATCTTTACGCAAAAACTACCCCACGTATTGAGCTGAAACATTGCACACGTATAGATGTTGACCAAGAATAACACATAGGCCACTTTTTGTCCCAAAAATTTGTTCCTATAAGACAGATATGACGTAATCAGTTTTGCTTTGTTATATCTTCACGTACAAAACTACCGAACGGATTGAGCTGAATTTTTATACACATATGGAGATGTGACTTAGATTGACACAATGTTATTTTCGTCCTAAACATTTGTTTAAATAAAAGTTTGTTACGACGTTATACAGCGTGTCCCGTAATTGGGGTACTAATCCGAAAGGGGGGTTTTCTACCCCCCCTGGCAAACAACGTTTGTTCTACGACTTTCTTGATTTTCAAGTTTTTCAGTGATAAGATAACGTTCAAAGTTTATACCAATTTCATAAGAGTGACAACCCTGCTCTCAGCTGTTACGGGCAATGACCTATTGACCGCCGGGGATTCCCGCGGCGCGCCCGCAACGCGCTTGTGCGTATATTAAGTGTGGGTATAGGTGCGTGGTGTGCGTAGGCGCGTAGGTATGTATTACGGACACACGTCTGTTATACATTAGGGTTGACAGCGATCTGGAAAACTTTAATTTTAGATGGAAACCTGAAAATACGTTTTTCTGAAATCTTTCTTCGCCTTTGCATTCCTTTGGTGGGGGGTAATTTGCAGCTCCTAGCTTCATACACCAGTTACGGGACACCTTGTATAATTATGTTATTATGTGTGATAATTTATCTTTGTTACATCTGAACTTTGTTACATCTTACAGGTGGACAAGATCAATAACAGGTTCGTAGAAACCGTCCATACGGTTGGGTCCCAGTTCTTTAAGACCCCCCGTACTAGTAGACCTCAGAAACTTTCTGATGACATCCTTAACTTCATGGCTGAACGACGTTCTTTGAAACTGCAATCTCACGATGATGCTCAGTGACACAAGCAGCTCAATAGGCAAATATGGAAATCCTTGCGGCACGATATACATAAGTACCTATAATACAGCTAGTATTAAAGATACGATAGAGCGAAATAAAGGCCCCAAAGTATTTGCGAGAGTTAGTTCTATTGGGCAGAACCAGATGACGAAGATGAAGAGGGAAAATAGCAGCATAACGTCAAGTAAAGCAGAAGTGTTAAGGGAAGTCGAAAGGTTCTATAGACGGCTCTACGGTTCGGTCACTAAACCTGTTTGCATTGCAGCCAAAGACCCAAGAGCTAAACTGACCCGACATTATACCGAGGATATCCCGGACATCAGCCTGTACGAGATCAAGATGGCAAACAGCTTAAGAACGACAAGGCGCCAGGTGAGGACGGAATCACTTCAGACCTTCTGAAAGCGGGTGGATCACCGGTACTTAAAGTCTTTCAGAAGCTATTTAATTCCGCCTTGCTGGAAGGTACGACGCCAAAAGCATGGAACGAGGGCGTGGTGGTTCTGTTCTTCAAGAAAGGTGACAACACCTTACTTAAGAATTACAGACCCATCTGCCATCGCTGTTGAGCCATGTTCATAAGCTGTTTTCAAGGGTCATCGCGAACCGTCACGTACGCAGGTTCGATGACTTCCAGCCTCCCAAACAAGCCGGGTTCCGAAAGGCTACAGTACCATAGACCACATACATATGCTACGGCAAGTCATACAGAAGACCGAAGAGTATAACTTGCCACTATGTCTCGCGTTTGTGGGCTATGAGAAAGCCTTCGATTCTATCGAAACATGGGTGGTGCTTGAGTCTCTCCAGCGATGCCAAATTGACTATCGGTATATCGAAGTGTTAAAGTGCTTGTATACAAACGCCACTATGTCAGTCTGATTACAAGAACAGAGCTCGAAGGCGATTCCCTTAGAAAGATGTGTAAGACAGGGAGACGTAACCTCTCCGAAACTGTTTACGACCGCTGTGGAAGATTCCTTCAAGCTCCTGGAATGGAAAGGGGTATGCATCAATATTAACTGCAAATACATCACTCACCTTCGATTTGCCGATGATATTGTGGTCATGGCAAAGTCGATGGAAGAGCTCAACTCGATGCTCGAAGGCCTCAATCGAGTCTTCCAACGGGTAGGTCTTAAAATGAACATGGACAAGACGAAAATCATGTCGAATGTCCACGTCGTGCCTGCCCCAGCTATAGTTGAGAACTCGGCTCTTGAAGTTGTCGACGCGTACGTATACCTAGGACAAACAGTCCAATTAGGTAGGTCCAACTTCGATAAAGAGGTCAATCGTCGAATCCAAATTGGAAGGGCGATGGTCCCCCGTTATCTCGGGGGACAATGTACCTGCCCCGCTGCCCCGACCCTAACATAACCAGCCCAACTCCTTAAAATACAGGAGAAGGACTCGGGGCCGCCGGCAGCATTCCATGAGCATCCCCGAAGGGTGTGAATATGTTGTGGAAGAAGAAGGGCATGGCTCCATGAGCCGAAGTAACGTATTCAGCTTCCAGCAAATCAATTTGCGAAATTACTTATAAAAAAATCACTTAAAAAAATCTGCCGAAGTATCTTTTACACACCTTACGGTCAAGTACGTAAGTTGCGTCATAAAAAAATCCAGCGTCTGCCGAGGTACCGTATTCACCTCCCGTTAGGTAACATTCGAGAGGTATCAAGTAACGTAAAATAAAAAGATTAGGTAAGGTGCGTTAAGTTTGTTAGATGCAACATACAAAAAATCCAGATACCGCAGCTTCGGCCAAAGTACCGTATCTAGCTTTCGGCATTTCAAATTTGAGAGATGAGTCACGAAAATTTCCAGCTAAGGCAGCATCTGTGAAAGTTCCTTATTCCACTTCCCAAAACTCTTAGTATGTATCTTATTGCACTTCCGTCAGGTAAAGTTCGTAGGTTGCGTCATAAAAAAATTCCAGCTGCTGCAGCATCTGTCAAGGTACTATGTATTCGGCCCCTGTTAGATAACATTCGAGAGATATTAGGTAACGTAAAATAAGAAGATTTAGGTAAGGGACGTAAAGTTGTAGCAGATGGCCGTATCAACGACATGAGTACAAGCTACTGAGGGGGTGTCGCAGCCAGGCTGGCTGGTGCGCAGGCGGCGGCGACACTAAAAAAAATTTGGAACACAGTCTGAAAAATTAATCTCTACAGAGGACACTTTAGTTTTCAAAGAAAAGTCGTAACAAATTTCTAGCAGTAGAAAAAATTACAAATTAACGCGGGCGAAGCGGCGGGTAAGAACTAGTATTAAATAATAACTTTAATTCGGATATAACCACAAACATGATACACGGCGATCACATCGATCCGGGACCTGTCAGTATAAATGGCCACCAACTCGCAAAGAACTTTGTTTCAGAAAACTTTCTCGGTTTAGATTTAGCAATAAGGTTAAAACAACTTTTCTGCCTGAGGGTTCAGGGAGGCCGGGCCGCATTTGGATTGAAAATTAAAACTTTTCACTATTGCATCCCAGCCGTCAGGGCCTACGTTGCAGTAAGTGGACGGCCTCTCACGGTGCGCCTGCTCCTCCAGTTTAGAGTAGCTCAGCGGGCTGTTGAGCGCGTGATTAAGAAACAAATCGATTACACGACAGAATAACAAAATCATCGACATGGCGCATAGGATGGAGTAGCAAGGTGCAGTGGCTGGGGTGAACTAGTGGTTTGGGAACGGCCGCTGGTAGACGCTGTACGACAAGCCGAAGACAGTGCAAATGAGGAGAGGTTTATGTCCAGCGGTGAACCAATTTAGGCTGCATATGATGATTGCAAAATAACCTCTTCTATAAGGAAGACCATTATTGATGATTTATACAGCGCCACTGGTATTTATGCTGTACGGGACGCTGTAGTTCCTGGGACATTGATATATGGATAAGGCTTGCCCAGCACCTATATATACCGTCCTCTCAGCTTAGTCGGCTATTAGTCAGTCTTATTAGTCCGCTGACTAAGTCAGATTTCTTCACGATGTTTTCCATCCTCCTGCCCGTCTTCCGGAGGTATGCCTTAGCAGGCTCTTACTGCATCCACGGGTAAGAGAGGAGGGGCAACATTCTACTGCCGGCACCCCACGGCATAATTTTTAATTACGAGTACCCGTGATATTATATATATTATAACGTAATATTTGATAACCGTTCAAGCATTAAGATAACGCAATACAAATTAAAATATTTTCCAGTTGCTTGAAGGTTGCCATGTCTGTTCGTCCTTCGGTTTTTTTAGGATTTCTTATCACATTAAATACATCCCTTAAGGCTAATAAATGTACATACATACATATATGATATAAAATTATTTTACACAAAGGTGTAAAAATTAAGTGACACAGGTTCAGTCCGTGTCTGCGTATATCGGTACAGTCGCCCGCAATAAGGTGTAAATACTTCAAACTGGAACCGAACAATAGAGCGTATATGGCGCTCATACATGTTATAGCAGATGGCCGTATCAACAACATGAGTTTGTGCTAGTGAGGGGTGTCGTGCAGCCAGGCAGGCTGGCGCGCGGGCGGCGGCGACACTCACCGAACTGGTACTCGATCTTAGTGACGAGCAGCGCGGGGCTCTCCATGGCGCTGGCGGTGGCGTCAGGTGCGGCCGCGCATGCTGCGTGCGGCGGGCTGCGAGAGATGCTGCGAGACGCGCGTGTGCGCCGCTCCTCAGCGCGCGAGTCCACGCCGCGCGCCCCCGCCGCGCGCCCGCGCACTCGCCCCGCGCCCCGCGCCCCCGCGCTTACGCAACGCTGCGCCACCCGCCTCCGCCGCCGCCCAGCATCATACATAACATAGATCGAGGACCATTGCAAACATCTCGTTTTGTTCGTGTTTTATCTTTTATGTACTGTTACCGTGAGCTCAAAACCTGTGGAGACACGGTATTGGTGGTGTTATTGGTCTGATGACGGAGATAGAAAGCCTCATGCTCATGTTTAAGCTTATTTTATTCATCTCCGTGAAAACTTGTGACCTATTGCGTGATTTGATTACATGATTGGTGTATTAAAATATCCAAACAATCAAAACCGTGCATTATCTACCAAGTTTCATACCCATATAAACCCACTTTTAATTGACTTCAAAAAAAGGAGGAGGTGACCTCGTAATTTATTCCATTGTTGAATTCGATTGGATACACTTTTAGCCTGGTCCCAATTGTTACGAAACTTCGTTCTGATAACTAGGCCCTTTATAAAAAGGCCTAATCTAAAAAAACTGCTGAAACTTATAGACAGCATCCAGTCCCGAAGTAAGCAGAGCTGGTGCTTCGGGTAGCAGATAGTTAACGGAATATTTGAACACAATAAGTATTGATGAAATACGTCTCTAACCATTTTATTTGGTATTTTCATGACAATTGCCCTCGTCCATCTCCACCCCTTTTCCACCCTTTTGTCACGGGTGGAATTTCACTACATTTATTTTAGCGAGCATCTGCAATTTTTTCGTCCATGACTACCACCAAGCTGTCAACTACTCTCAAGATAGAACAGTGTCCGTCATGTCCATGTCCAGTCAGATATCTACTGCAAACAAAAATGTCCATTAGATTGATCAATTAAAATAGCTAATTTTGCCTGAAGCCTGTCGACTTATTACTGGCCCATCGATTTATTACTGGACTCCTCAAAATTAACTTCCATGCAACACCTACCAGGATACAGTTCATAAGATAGGTGATAAATGCAATCCTGTCGAAGCGTCGCCAAAAATAAAGGTAAATAACGCGATTTTACCCATTTAAATAATGTGCTAATAAAATAAGAAAAAAAAAAATAAAAAAATGCAAGTCTCTGTCTCTGATTTTCTGAGTTTTACTGTTTATCTTTAATTGTCAACTGTTTAACGGGACTTTATCGCGTAATTAGGTACCTTGTTTTATTACCGACGTTCCGCGTGCCTTGCAGCCCGTAGTACCCGTAGTCACGGGTAGACTGAGTCTTGATAGACTAGAGACTCAGTCTAGCCGTGATCACGAGGACAAAAAAAATACCTAGGCAGCGCCTTCTTTTGTCTTAATATTTAAAACTTTCAATGATTTCTTTAATACTTTGATAGACAGAGAGCCTCAGGTAAAGTTGCGATAACAAAACAAAACCTTCATGGGTGAGCGTAGTACGGGATGCTGATACACGGAAAGACGCTACTACTATCTTCCGGAGGTATATCTTAGCAGACTTTTGACTGCATCCACGGGCAAGAGAGGAGGGGAAAGTTTTTATTGCCGGCACCACACGACAATAATAATAATTAAAAAAAATTAAAATTAAATAAAGATTCATATTTGGAGAAGGAGGTTTTTCCATATATGAATCTTTAATGAAGCGGACATTGGCAGAAACGTGGCTAAACAAATACCAATTGTCAAAACTAAGAAGAATATGAAAGTTGAAGAGTTTGGCTTGTGCTTCGTGCGTGGGAGTGACTTAATAACAATTTTATTGGCATGTAAATTATCATGATCCAAGCAGGATATCTTGGTGAGACTTTCAGCTTGAAGACAAGTTGGAAAAGACTTATCTTTTATAGTTTGAGTTATTTTGTTTTTGTGAATCTAAGGTCATTAAATTAAATGGTCGATCACTCACCCGATTTCGACAGTTTTTGTATTGGAAAACAGTCAAAACCGAAGCACGCCATTGCAATGGCAGACTTGGGCCCTGGTTGAAGAAGAAATCCTTATTAACACATATTTAACCGGGTATTTATCGCGCTATTTACCTTTAATATTATGAAACGTCGGGCAATAATAAAGGTAAATAGCGCGATAAATACCCGGTTAAATATGTGTTAATAATGTGTCGTGATCGCGAAAGTTTGAAAAAGACTGAAGAAATCCTTCTTACAGGCTACGAGCTTTTTTTAACTTGCCCTGTTAGTTAGTGTGGGTCGAGTCAGTCCTGCAAGCTAATTTAGAACCACTTTCTGAAGTTTGATTGAACTCGAAGGTTGCACATTAATGATCTACCTCATTTTTTCAGAAATAATCATAAGATTGTATTGTTTGTTATTGCCGTGGGATGCCTGCAGTAGCATGTCACCCCTCCTCTCATGCCCGTGGATGCAGAAAGAGCCTGCTAAGGGATGCCTCCGGAAGATGGGCAGGAGCGTCTTTCCATGTATCAACATTCTGCGCTGCGTTACGCTCGCCAACCCGCCTGCCAAGCGGGAGATTATGGCAACTACCCCTCATGGAGATCCCTCCATGAGGGGTAGTTGCCATAATCTCCCGCCATAATCTCATGGATATGAGGGAGACCTGTGTTCAGTAGTGGATGTTTTACGGCTGAAATGATGATCATGATGTATTGTTTGCTGATGACACTTCATTTTTGTTCAAAATGAAACGACGTACCACCGATTATGACGAGGTGAATAATGCAATCTCAAAAGTTGTTAATTGGTTTAATGTCAATAACCTATTACTTAATGATACAAACTGCATTAGATTTACTCTCCCTAATGTAAAACAGGTTGATGCCAACATTAAATAATTGAAAGGCGAAAGTTTAAAACTTGTAGAAAAAACTGTATTTTTAGGCATAACTTTAGACAATAAGCTTTAATGGCCTACCCGATAGTTGGTCTTTGTGTGGGATTTAAATAAAAAAAAAATATGAAACGCTTTCACTATCTAGCAAAAACCACTTGGGACGGAATCTCCAACTCCGTCAAACGTAACATAAGACAAAAGAAAATTGTTAAATGATGACTATAACGACGAGTTAGGTTCTTCTGTTCGCTTCTTTTCCTAACTCGCGTGTCATCTGAAGTGATCAGATTCAATTATGTACTTTATTATATTAAATTTGTATTGTTTTATTTTGTAATTTGTGACGCGTCAACCATGCCGGCTGCATGGACCTTATTGACTGAATAAAGTAATTTTTGAGTTTGAGTTTAAGTCTGAAACAAGATAGATCCGTCTTGTTTGGGCTCGTTTGATTTGTCTTGGCAAGCACTCCGGTGCTATCTATATAATCCAGAGTCTGAAGCAGTCGGCAGAAGCTGGATTAGAGCCAGTCATTCGAGAGATGTCGATGTTGACATTTTGCATACACCTTTAATTCCGGTATGCAACAATAATACTAAACTTTGATTAGTCCCTTTTACAAAATACCTGGTCAACCAATGAATAAGTTTAGGATTAAAAAATATTTTTTAAAACAACATTCAAGCCTTTAATTTCATATCCATGTTATGGGATTTGGCAATAAATACATCATCCACCAAATTATGGCCGCTGCCATAAGATGGCGGATATATTTTAATCCTAAACTTATTAATTGCTTGACCAGGTACCTACTTTGTAAAAGGGACTAATCACCGCCGAACTGAAGTCATTTACCTATGCAGGAATTATTTTTGCTTAAAAACACATTCCGTCATACTATTGTAAGTATGACGGAAGTATTGTAAGTAGCATATAGTAAATGTAACCTTTACGCAGCGCACGCAACGGAAGCTCTCAAAAGGAATACATTTTCTACTCGGACTAGCACCACATATTACAGAAACCTAGCACTTCTGAGTAGTGTTAGTAATTAGCGCGTTCAACCAAACGAACTATTCAGCTTTACTATATCAGTATACTGATATTGTAAAGCTGAATAGTAAAATAGTAATAGTATAATACTATATATAGATGCAGCTTATAACTTTAGTACCTATAGATTGAATTTCATCTCTACTAAAATTATTAAGCTGAATATATAGTGATATTTCAATTTATTTATTCGTCTGTGAACCTAGGTGAACAATAGATGTTACTTAACAATAGATGTTACCAGGTGAACAATAATGTTGCTTAACAATAGATGTTACTAGGTGGACAATAATGTTACTTCATTTGAGAACCACTAGATCCTGCTGATCAGCATACAAACACTTTTATAATTTGGTTATAAGTACGTCAATATTACACAATTCATATTTAAGTATTTACCATTAATAATAAATATAAATAAAAATATAATGTCAAGCTAAGCTTAAGTCATACCTACAAAAAAATCTAAAAATGTCAAATGATTTCACATTGTCAATTCAAAATATTATCGTCAATTAGAAATTCATTCATGGTATAATAGTAGGCTTTTTTAAATAAAATATCATTAAAGCTGGTCTTGAATTCACTTTTGGATAGGGCATTACTACAAAGATAGAAAGAAAATTCTTTATTGCACAACTTAAAATTAATCATCACCATTTTCTTTGTAAAATAAAAGATTTACACGTCACATAATTATCACTAACGTCACTAATCATAATAACAAGAGAAACACTGAAAACCAAGTGACAACGGCGGCCTCATCGCTGAAGAGCGATATCTCTCTGTTGTCGTATACAAGGTAATGCATAACGCGGCCAGTGATTCTCAAGACAGAGAATCACCCAATGAAACAGCTCAAGCCATCTAGCGGCCGTGAAGCTCACTCGCTTGAGTAACCCTCGCCTACGCGGCTCCGCAGAGCGCCGTGCCTCCTACTCATATAGTGTCATAACATTCCAATAGAGTGCGCTGTTCGCACTCAAACACATATTCTAATACTCATGCCAGTCTGAATGGACGTAACCGACGTTTTTTAACCTACATTAAATCGAGCATTTCAGAATATTGCTGTTTATAATCTGGTAAAATCTATTTTTATAGCTTGGAAGTTATGGCTTGGCAATAAAGTCATCAACATTTTAATAAAACCGGGCAAGAGCGAGTCGGACTCGCGCACCGAGGGTTCCGTGCCATCATACAATATAATTTATGACAAAGGCGGTTTAATATTTGTTGGAGAACCTTGACAGCGCCATCTCTTGTCTGATAGCGGAACTTATGTAGATTTTTTACACTTTCGATGATTTCTAAAAAAGTATGCTATGTAGAGAGATTGTAATAAATTTCCTCTAATCTTTACATACACTTTTAATAGTAATAAAAGTTTCAAAGGTTTATCTCCGCAAACTTCGGAGATAAGGGGGGGGGAACGCTATTTTTTTCAACATTTTTGTAAATAACTCAAAAACTATACAACTAAAAGGAAAACTAAAAATTGTTTATTAATGTGCTAAAAAATACCTTTCATATGATACCCCACATAACCTAGTAACTTTCCAAAAATTTTGAAAACACCCCTTCCACCCCCATTGTCTAAAAAACTATGCAAATTAGAGAGTTCGCTATAATTTTCCTATAAAGTTTACATACACTTCTATAAGTTATAAAAGTATCACGGGTTTATCTCTGCAAACTTCGGAGATAAGGGGGGGGGAACGGTCAATTTTTCGACATTTTTGTAAATAATTCAAAAACAATACGTCTAAAAGGAAAACTAAAAACTGTTTATTAATGTGCAAATGTATACCTTTCATATGATACCCCACATCACATATTAACTTCACAAAATTTTTGAAAACCCCCCTTCCACCCCCCTTGTCTAAAAAACTATGCAAATTAGAGAGTTTGCTATAATTTTCCTATAAAGTTTACATACACTTCTATTAGCTATAAAAGTATCACGGGTTTATCTCTGCAAACTTCGGAGATAAGGGGGGGGGAACGGGCGTTTTTTCAACATTTTTGTAAATAACTCAAAAACGATACGGTTTAAAGGAAAACTAAAAACTGTTTATTAATGTACAAATGAATACCTTTCATATGATACCCCACACGGCCTAGTAACTTCACTTAAAAATTTTGAGATCCCCTATCCGCCCCCCTGCAATCAAAATAAGAATATTTTTTAAAATTTTTATATATGCTATATAAGTAAAAAACTGTTGTCTTTTACCATTTTGAATTGCAAGTCGATAGCATTAGTAGTTCTCGAGATATCCATCTGTGACAGACAGACAGACAGACAGACAGAGTGATTCTATAAGGGTTCCTTTTTACCATTTTGGTCCGGAACCCTAAAAACGGTCTTCACATACCACTGTTACCTACCACGGAGCAATTTTGTTAGGTAGGTCTCTTCTCCTCTCTCTTCTCTTAGAAGAGACGGAAGTCCTCTAAGAAATATTATTACCTACAGCCGTGTCGCCGTCCGCGAGTTGGGGTGCTGCAAATACACGCATAAGGCTACGAACGAATAACCTTGGGGTTGTACTTTGTAAACTTTCGCGATGTTTAGACATAATTGGATACAGTTATGCATAATGAGTCCAAGCGCCAAATTGCATTTTTTCATTTTTTTGCATTTTCGTAATCTCCAAGACATAATTTAGCCATAGAAAAAACACTTATGCAGCAAGCTTCACTCTGAGTTGTATTTTTTAATACCCAGTCCAAGCGCCTTCTATAGCAAACGAGATATTTTGATACGCAAAACAAGCCCAAAAACCAATTTAAAACTAACAACGAAATTTAATAATGAAAAAACACTTTTCCGTTTATACATAACAAACCCAAACGACATAGTGTTACGCATCAGTAGTCCACGCGACATTTATTTGTGACTTGGACTGGTTTTGCAAAACTAAAAACATGAGTTTGGTTTCGAACGCAAACCAATCATACAAACATTTTTCGCATGGTCTTGTAACTACCATGACTGCATAAATACCATAGGGGTAGAAACACAGTAGAAATTGATGTTGAGAGAAAAAAAGGTAGGAAAGGACATACATGTTTTAAAGGGGTGCCCATTTTATCTCCGAAAATCGATTGTCCGAAAATCACCATCAATAACAAGTGTCTCTGAAACATCACCATCCAGGATATTATGGTCCCATAGATAACATTACTGTTCATCCTTATGCTCTTTACACATAAAGCTATTTTACCTTATATATTATTTCCATAATTTTCATCGTTATAAACATTAATAATAACGAATCATAAAACTTATTCTTCCGAATATTTTCGAACGATTATAAAACTTACAATTTCCAACCGAGACGGAAGGACAGTAGGTTATTAGGTTTTTTTTTATAACTATCCGATAACATTGCCTGTGACAGAACCGAGATGGAAAGACAGCAGGTTATTAGGTTTTTTTATAACTATCCTAAAACACTGTCTTTGACAGAACCGAGGTGGAGAGACAGTAGGTTATTAGGTTTTTTTTTGTTCAGGGTGTTCTGGATGTTTTTCTATATAATAAAAAATATCTATCTATGTAGTATCTAGTACCCATAACACAAGCTCTGCTTAGCTTGGGGATAGTTGATGCTGTGTGAATTGTCCAGCATTATTTACCTACTTATTTTATTTTTATAACTTCCCGAAAACACTGCCTGTGACAGAACCGAGATGGAGAGACAGTAGTTTATTAGGTTTTTTTTATAAATAACCGAAAACACTGCCTGTGACAGAACCGAAATGGAGAGACATTAGGTTATTAGGTTTTTTTATAGCCAACCAAAAACTCTGCTTGCGACAGAACCGAGATGGAGAGACAGTAGGTTATTATGTTTTTTTAACCATCCAAAAACACTGCCTGTGAAGAATTTTTCATCAGGGGGCAATTTTCGTATTAATTATTGGGCCAAGACGGCGCTACTGTCCACATAAAGTAGATACTGGGTATATATTTAAGTAATACTCCAAAATACTTAATACGAGCAACCGTAGTGAGCGGCCGCCTGAGGAATTTTATTGAATTGAAGACTAATTTAAATAAAATTACTCTTGTGTTGACAACAATAAAAAAAATCACTAAACAAGCGGTTTCATTTGCTTGTTGAGGTGCTAAATACAATCAACATACAATGTTATGAATATTACAATTATTCTAATAATCAACATCATCATTTCAGCCGATAAACGTCCACTACTGAACAAATTATAAATCAAATTCTAATAAAATGATTTAGTTAGTTAATAATGTTATGGATTACATTATTTATTGAGAATGACTTTATGCGTGTTAATCATTATGGAGACCGACATAAGTGGTAACTATATTATAGATCCTGATTATTCGAGCAAACGATGATTATGAAAAAAAAAATGAAATACTATATTAGGGATGTAAAATTTCGGAGACGAAATAGAGAACCGTTGTAAAGACATGGTTAAACCTCTTTGGCCTAATGGATAGCCTGTTTCGGAGAAAAAACTAAGATTTAAAAATCACTGTTCCCATATAACCCAAAAGATTTTAAGTCATTTTACAAAAAAAAATATTACAGACGATACGATTGATGATGACGTTAAAGGGTTTGATGGTAATTTAGATTTTGATCCAGAACATGTTGAAGAAGAGAAGATTTAGCATCTACTCGATGGCATCTACTCGATGGCATCTACTCCATCTACTATATCGTAAGTTGTTAGGTACTAGACAGGTTCTGGGGTGAGGGTGGTGTTGACTAATATCATCTTCAATCGTCTCTTTGTCTAAGAAAATACATCTGGGACTATGTTAAAGAATACATGTTTAAATTTTTTGGTAAAATTAGTTTGTCTTAAGATTGTTTTTTTTTTATATTAATCTTGCCATTACCTGTGTCATTTAATTAGTATTTTATTTAGCTTTCTCAATCCTCTTTACCCTGGTTTTAGATGCAGATAAACCTATTCTATCAAATTTAGTTACACATGAGGAGTCTAAACGACATAAATGTCTCTTGGACTCGTTTTGCAAAATAAAAACATCGCATTTATCGAGAGTCCAAGTGCATTTTTAGCTATATCTTTTAAAATAAATATTTATTTTGTATTTTTTTCTTGTGATATGTTAAATTACAAATAGAAGCGTCGATGTATATAGATTTACTTTCTGATGAAGCAAATTCAACTCTCCTGTTAATAAAAACGCGTTTATGTCATTTGCCAAAAAAGTGAAAATGGCGCTTGGACTAGTTATGCTTAACAGCATCCAATTTTAAACTGATTCAGGGAAATAATATAAGAAGGTTATTACGCGATAAAGTCCCGTTAATCAGTTTAAAAAAATAAACCTTGGGGTTTATTTGATAACAAAGGTGTTTATTCAATAAGTGACGTTTATTTTTAAATAAACTGTAAAGTACTCCGTCAATTGTTTTGTACGTCTTGAATGACCTGAAGTTAGCGATGTGCGAAAGCGGGGACGGCCTGGTATTCTACTCGAGTGAAGTTATCGCAGCAGGTGGCCGTCCGCGCCCGCGCCCGCGCTCCGCCCGCCTTCCACAGTGTCGAGGTCGCGTGCGCGAGATCGGACGTGCTGCGATGGCTGCCAGCAGCGAGGCCGGCGGCGGCGCGCGCGTGATCGTGCGCGACGCCTCCCGAGACGACATGCCGCTCATTCACGCCATGATCCACGTAAGTAGCGCGTGGCCCATGACTGTAGTCACACACGTTTGCGCACTATTTAACTATGCTATCATACTTTATGACTACTTTGTTCGAAGGAACTTGCCGCGTTTGAGGGAATGCCTGAAGGCCCGCAGCTCAGCGTAGCTGGTGAGTGACGTCATGGACAAAATTGTTTAATCACTTGCAAAAATCTATTAATAAACTTTTAATGAGTGTATTGTAATAATAACTTACCCAAAAGTGGTAAGTCTATCAAAACAAGTACCTAGTTTTGGATGATAAAAATTGGGAATATTTATTTTAAGCTTTTATTTAGCTTAAAATAAATAGATAATATAAAAAGATATCTGCTTCAAAATTGAGTTGCATATGCAACAATAGCTTGATATGGGCAAGCTAATGTTGCATATGCAACTCAATTTTGAAGCAGATATCTTCAACCAATTGAGCTGAAATTTTGTATACATGTTTTTGATATGAAACATCATGGGCTGGACTGGACTGGACTAAACTAGACTGGACTGGACTGGGCTGAACTGGGCTGGACTGGGCTAGATTGGACTGGACTAGACTGAACTGGACTGGACTAGCCTGGACTGACTGGACTGGACTGGACTGGACTGCACTGTACTGCACTGCACTGGACTGGACTGTACTGTCATGTACTGTCCTGGTGAACTACTTATTTTCTTAATGTACTCCTATAATGGTAGGTATCAAATGAAAGGGCTTGCTGAAAATAGCTCAAAAAATGAAATATTTTTTTTTTTTTTATTGATTAGTTTACAATAATAAACATAATTGTACCCTAATAGTATTACAATCTAGCCAAGAAGGCTAATGAGCAATTTTAATTTGACATAGTTTTATAAAATAAATTATATCTAAGAATGTGTCCAATGGCACTTTTCTTACTGTCTCTATTTAAGGGGAAGACACTATGTTCTTGTGTTCTTTATTAATATTTTTACACTATCACTTTTCACTACACTAACTCAAAAGGTTTAGTTCTTTTAAGTCTTCTTACTTGATCTGTATTGTCGAGGAGCTGGATTGCCTCAACGTTTACATGATGATGAAGTCTTTTTTCGTGAGCTTCTGCGTATTTTTGTATAACTGTAGCAACGAAGTCTATATTGAGGTCCCGGTGGAGATCTTCGTTTCTTACGTACCATGGTGCATTCACAATATCCCTGAGTACTTTGTTTTGGAATCTTTGTATAATGAGGATGTTACTTTTTTTGGTACAGCCCCATAGCTGTATACCATAGGTCCATACTGGCATCAGGACTTGTTTGTAAAGCGTTATCTTATTATGTACCGACAAAGCTGATTGTCTTCCAAGCAGCCAGTACATCTGTTTGTAGCGAAGCTCCAACTCATCTTTTTTCTTCTTGACGTGAGCTTTCCAGCGAAGCTTTGCATCAAGCGTCATACCTAGGTACTTGGCTGTATTTTCATAAGGCACTTGTTTGTGATTTATGAATATTGAGTGATACTCTTCTTTTTTATTCGTGAAGTTTATGTGAATCGACTTTGTTTCATTTAAGTTGATCCTCCATTTTTTTGTCCAGTCGTATACCTTGTTGACGGCCTCTTGAACTTTTTCTGTCGCTTCTGCATGAGTTTTACCAACAGCCATTATGGCAGTGTCATCTGCAAATGTTGCTATAATAGTATTATTTAATTCTGGAATGTCACTAGTATATAATAGGTACAGGACCGGACCTAAGACACTTCCTTGTGGTACCCCAGCTTTTATTTCTTTGATTTCTGAGTAGGCATCTTCGTGCCGTATTCTAAATACTCTGTCTGCTATGTAAGATTCTAAGATGTCTACATATGCTTTGGGTAGTGTTTTTCTTAACTTGAATATAAGTCCTTCGTGCCAAACTTTGTCAAAAGCCTGGGCTACATCTAGAAATATAGTGGAGCAAACGTTTTTGTTTTCTAGGGTGTGCTCTATTAAATTTGTAATTCTATGGACCTGGTCTATGGTTGAGTGTTTTTCCCTGAACCCAAATTGGTGATCTGGGATAAGGTTCTTGGCTTGTATGATAGGTTTCAGTCTTTTAAGTAATATTTTTTCAAATAGTTTTGACATAATAGTAAGTAAGGAGATTGGTCGGTAAGATTTTACGTCACGAGGTGGTTTTCCCGGTTTCGCTATCATTATGACTTCTGCTACTTTCCATAGGTCGGGCACATACCTTAACCTAAAAGTAGCATTAATGATGTTCGTTATTTTTACTACGGCCTTTTTAGGTAGTTTATGTAATATTTCTCCCGAGATAAGGTCAAATCCAGGAGATTTTTTTGGATTTATATTTTTACGTATTTCGCCTCGAACTTCTCTCGGGGAAACCAATGGTATGTCTAAATCTTCTTCTGTGTCATAATATGTGGTTTCTGGTATGTTGGTTTGACCATCATTCGGTTTGAATATATGTTCCAGGTGCTCGGCGAACATTTTAGTTTTTTGTTCATTACTAACTGCCCATTTCCCATTTTCTTCTTTAAGCGGCGGAATTTGAGTCATTGGTCGTTTCATGTTTTTCGTAGCTTTCCAGAGTGAGTAATTACCCGTACGATTATTGGAGAGTTTTTGTAGGTAAGTAGCGGTCTTGCTGTCATTGTAGGATTGTATTTGCTTTTTAAGTTGTTTTGTCATGTTGTTTAACTTGGTTTTATCCTGTGGACACCTTGATAGTTGCCATCGCTTTCGTTGGCTTCTTTTTTGTCTTATAAGTAATTTTATCTCGTTAGGATAATTATTACTAGCTATTCTTGTTTTTGTTTCCGGTGTGTTATTCCAAGCGATCTGCTGTACGAGGTGAATAAATTTCTGTACTTCATTATTTAGTTGCTCTGGAGTTTTCAATGGAACTTTAAGATCAATATTCAAATCTAGTTCATATTTGAAACTATCCCAGTCTGTATATTTATTTACCAGGGTCGGCATGCTATCCATAAGGAGTACTTTATCACTTATTTCTAAAAATATTGCAGAATGATCAGAGTTCATATCGTAGCTCTGATCTATTTTAAAGTAGTTAGAGGATATATTTTTGTATATAAAAAAGTCTATAAGGTCAGGTATTTTTAGTGGATCAGTTGGCCAATAGGTTGGTGATCTTGTAGAAGCAACGTCAGAGTGTATTGCTTTTATGGCTCCCAGGAGTTCTTTTCCTTTTGTGTTTGTTAGTCTGGAGCCCCAGTACGTATTCTTGGCATTGAAGTCACCTCCTAAGATAAACTTCTCACCTAATTCCTTTAGGAAACTTGTATATATGTCTTTTCTTATTGTATGTCGTGGTGGGCAGTATATGGCAGCTACTGTAAGAGGATACTGCTTAGTCTCGATACAAATTGAGATAGATTGAATGTCCGGGGTCTCGTATTTGCTTTTTTCGTGATGTTTAATGTGTTCCTTTACAATGATAGCACTGCCACCTCTGCCTTTATTGGCAGGATGAAGTGCGTGATAAACTTTGTAACCTTTGAATTTGATATGTGATTGTTTTGTGAAGTGTGTTTCAGATATTAAACACACATCAATATTTTCCATGTTGAGGACTACTTGCAGTTCATTCTGGTGATTATGAAGCCCGTTACAATTCCACGCCATAATTTTAATTGTGCAAGTCATTTTTTATTCTTAAGGATAGCATTTGTAGCGCTATATTCTATCTTCTTTAAACGTTCATCAAATGTTATCATTAATTTCAAGATCTCGTCTAATTTATTGCCGCTAGAAGACGCAGGTGCCAAGAAGCTAGATTTATTTTGATTACTTAAAATGTGCTTTCCAGCAACATGAGCGTAGGACATAACATTGTTAGTAGTACCTGATGGTTTTGTATGGATATTGGGCTGGCTGATTTTTGGTAATATATCGCTTACCGGTATTCCGGATGCCTGTTGTTGTCGACCGACTACTGGCTTTTTGACAGCCTTATTTCGAAGTCTATGGATTTCCTTGGCCACCATACAACCTCTGTAGTTAGCCGGGTGTGCCTCTCCGCAATGGACGCACTTTGGTTTTTCTCCCGCTGGTTTTTTGCATTCTATGGTTAGGTGTTTACCTGTGCATTTAACACATCTAGGTTCTTTGGCGCAATACTTGTGTGTATGTCCATACGCTTGGCATCTTTTGCACTGAGGAATTAGTTTGGTTGATCTAACTGGTTGTATTTCGACCGCACACCCCAGTATATATTTTACAGCATATACTTTACTAATGTCTTCTTGGTTGTTAAAAGTTAGCATAAACATATTGAGTGGTTCCTTTGATTTCCAGCTCAGTTTGTTTACAGCGTCCTCAATCTTATATCCCTGGTTTGTCAGGTCTTGTATGATCCTATCAGGTTTACAAGTGGCAGGCAATTTCTTAACCATCACTCGTATTGGTCTTTCTTGCTTATTTTCGTAAGAATGCCAGAGACAGTTATTGTCTGACAATATCTTTGTTATACATCTGTAGGCTTCATTGTTACAGGAGTTAATTTTGACACAATCACCGCTCATCATCTTTACTGTGAAGGTGGCGCATGGTTGTTTTTTTGACACGAAGT
Source organism: Pasiphila rectangulata (assembly GCA_963082625.1). Taxonomy (NCBI): domain Eukaryota; kingdom Metazoa; phylum Arthropoda; class Insecta; order Lepidoptera; family Geometridae; genus Pasiphila; species Pasiphila rectangulata. The sequence continues at coordinate 23,857,807 of OY720239.1, forward strand.
CGTAGAAGTTTTGGTAGTCTTTTACCCCGTCGACTATAATAGGAGGTGGCAACAGTACCTTCTTTTTATTTTCTTGCGTTGAAGAAGTTTTAGCAACATCCTGTGGTGAGAGTGAGGGAGAGGTGTTCAATTTTCTTTTCTTCCTTGTCTTGGTTCTTATCCACTCGGTTTCTTTAGCGAGTCCTTCCTCGTCAGTCTCGTATTCGACTTGCGATGAAGAACTTTGAATGTATTCTGTTACTGGTGGAACAGACTTAGTTGTTCCAATGCAGTTCAGCTGCTGCTGAAGATTTTCAATTTGACTTTTTAAGTCTACTATGAGGCTTCCTAGTTTTTCGCGTTCATTTCGTTGAAATTCACGTTCGTCTTTAAGGCGTTTGTATAATAAATGCTCTGTTTCTGTATTTATCTGCAGTCGTACTATACCCTCTTTAGATGGTGATGTATCCATTGTTGAGGCATGTAATAGCGTCGCCTTAACAATATGATTTGCTGTATTATAACGTGCCTTGCGCAATCAATAACTAGGTCATGATCGCGGACAGGCCGTCGCGACACGGCTTTGTTGTGATGCGTAAGCACTTTGCTTCGTGTGGGTACGCGCGGTCGCGAGTGACACAACTGTTCTTAGCGAAAATCGAACGATCACTGAAAAAAATGAAATGTGATATCATTCTTCTTTCATTGATGGTGGACTAGTTATTTTATTAATGCACTTTGACAATATGGATATGAAATAAAATGGCTTGCTGAGAGTTACTCGAAAAATTATAAGACATCACTCTAAATCCAACATTGCGGGCATGATATCAACCATCGTCATCATCATCAGCCTTTATCGACCCACTGCTGGGCATAGGCCTCCCTTTGATTTTGCCATTCGCCTCTGTCATAAGCTATTCTTAGCCAGGTGCAACCCACGGTCTTTCGAACATCGTCAACCCATCGGGATGGTGGACGACCCCTTTTTCTGTGCCCTTCTCTCGGCCACCATTCAGTCAGCGTTTTCGTCCACCTGTCGTCATTTCGTCTGGCCAAGTGTCCTGCCCAACTCCATTTGAGCCCCATTATTCGCTCGCCGACATCCTGAACCTTAGTCCGCTCGCGAATTTTGACGTTGGGGACCCGGTCTATCAGTGTGATGCCGAGCATGGCGCGCTCCATGGCTCTCTGCGCAACGCTGATTTTGTGCACTGCCTCCTTAGTAAGTCGCCATGTCTCAGCACCGTAGGTCATTGTTGGTAGGACGCATTGATTGAAGAGACGAGTCTTAAGACACTGTGGGATGTGGGTAGATTTAAAAATATCGTCTAGTTTTCCGAAAGCTGCCCATCCTAGTTGTACTCTCCTGGTAACCTCCTTCATCTGATACTCCGTGCCAAAAGACAAAACATGACCAAGATACGCATATGAATCAACCATCTCTAACCTCTCGCCCCCAACTTTAACGTTAGAATTCGAGAGTTCAGAAACGTTTGACATCACCTTGGTCTTGCCCATGTTCATCTTCAGGCCGACTACCAAAGAGGCATCATGAAGGTCTCCCAGCATAACCTCCAGGTCATTCATAGTTTCGGCAAACAATACAAGATCGTCAGCAAAAGGCAGATGCGACAGGTAGACACCATTAACATTTATACCGCATTGGTCCCATGGAAGCATTTTTACGACGTCTTCCAAAACAGCCGTAAAAAGCTTGGGTGAAATTGTGTCCCCCTGTCGCACCCCCCTCTTGATCGAAATAGGTTCTGACAAACTGTGTAATCGTACTTGCATTGTTGCCGAGCTGTATACCTCCCGAAGAAGATCCACGTAACGAGCGTCAATGTGGCAGCGATGGAGTGAGTCAAATACGGCCCAATGCTCGACGCTGTCAAAAGCCTTCTCAAAGTCGACGAAGGCCATGCAAAGGGGCCGATTGAACTCGTGACTCTTCTCCATCAGCTGCTTGACTGAATGGATGTGATCAATGGTGGAAAATCCACTTCGGAAGCCAGCCTGTTCTAAAGATTGATATTCATCCAGCTTTCGGGTAAGACGGTTGCAGAGAATTTTGGCAAATAGCTTATAAATTTGGGACAGCAAACTGATAGGCCTATAATTAGATAATTTTGAGATGTCACCTTTCTTATGGATAATTGTAACAAGTGCATTTTTCCAAGACTCAGGTGTTCGAGCTTGATTCATGGCATCGTTGAAGAGCCTCATTAGTACGTCAATCACCGGTGGTCCACCTGCACGAAGCAGTTCAACAGAAATGCCATCTTGTCCAGGAGACTTTTCACTTTTCATCTGGCCAAGGGCATGTTCCACCTCACTACGTATAATAGGTGGCAGTTCATCAGTATCCAGACTTCTCACGGGTGGACTTCTTGGATCGTTAGTTAAATACAGGTCTGGTGTAGATTGTGAAGCGTATAGTTCTCCGTAAAACTCTTCTACTATTTTAAGAATCTGTTGCCTATCTGTCGCATAGTTACCATTTTTATCTTTCAATTTTATTATTTGTTTGTTTCCTGTTTTTGTTTTTCTTCTAAAAATCTTAGGTCCTCTAAACTGTTTTATTGTATTTTTTATTATATTAGTGTTATAATCTCTCAAATCTTTTTTAATTGACTTATGAATAACTTTATTTAAATTTAATAACTCTTGATGATCCACGATACTGCTTTGATTCATTGTTCGTCTTTGCTCAATCATATCTCTTGTCTTCAATGAGAGCTTACTAGCATTTTTGGGCGCTGCACTTAGATGTTTACGAGCCGTCTCCGATAGAGCATTACACAGTAGTTGATTTATTTGGTCGACATCCATGTTTGATTCTTCAAGCCCATCAAATTGATTCCGAAGGTCTTCACGAAATTGATGTTGTAAAGTTGCAACTTCTTGTTTTTTAAATCTGTCGTGAGCTTTAATAATTTTTTTCTTTCTTGTCTAAGATCAAACCTGAATGTCGCTCTTACTAGTCTATGGTCACTTCCTGTCTTAAACCGTGAAATAACAGAAACATCAGTCACAATGTTTTTATGTGAGGAAATTATGTAGTCTATTTCGTTTTTATAATGACCGCCAGGACTCGCCCAGGTCCACTTCCTTGTAATACGCTTTTGAAAAAAGGTGTTCATTGCATAGAAGTTAATTCTTTCAAGGAAGTTTACAAGTGCTTGTCCTCTATTGTTGCGCTGTCCGAGTCCAAAACTGCCGACGGATTTTTCATTTATTAAAGGAGCTCCTATTTTCGAGTTAAAGTCTCCTATAATAGTAGTATAATGGCATGGCGTTTCTGAAAGAGCCTTTTCAATGTCCTCATAAAATTGATCTACCTCGTCGTCAGTATGGTTTGTGGTCGGGGCGTCAACTTGAACAATTTTGATTGAGTAACGTTTGTTGAGTGTGAGCACCATAAAACAGACGCGGGTAGAAATACTTTTGATATTTTGCAAGGAAGCTGTAACTTTTTTGTTTATCAGAAATCCCACGCCTCCATAGGAGCTGTCTTCATGACCTCTGTAGTAAAATAGGTCCCCAGATGTTAGTGTTATAAGATCTTCTCCTTTTCGTCGGACTTCTGATAAACCTAATATGTCCCACTTAACGGTATCCAGTTCGTATTGCAGTTCAATCAATCTTTCATTCGTGCGAATCGTCTTGGCGTTGTAACACGCCAAGGTCAGGGTCGTTGGGTTGTGGCAGCTGGGCGACTTCCAGCGATTCTTAGCACCCTCTGCCCCGCTGGAACCATGACCGCTGCCGGAGTCAGGAATAGCGGGGCTGCTGGGGACTGAGGGCCGAGGCTTGTTGGCATTTATCATAATCAAAGAGGATTTAGCCTTAAAACGCCACGCTGGCCAGTGCGTCTTGGCGAGTTCTATATCCCAGTCACGTTAGCCTATAGTGAGAAGTATAATCTTAACAAAGTATACTTCTCACTACAGTTACCATATAGATATCAACCATAGACGTAGAATTTTTCACTACGTTCAGATATCAACAGACAAGAAACTAATTGAAAAATATGGGGGGCTCGACTGACGTCCGTAGGTGTCAACCCTTAGAGGCCCTACACGTGTTCCCCGGGTGGTGCTAATAGAAACTCTGGTGGTAGGCTTCGGCCGTGGCTTGTCACCACCCTCCCGTCTGTGCCATGCCGTGAAGCGACCTCGTCGTGTTGCGGGATGTGGTCCGGAGTAGCCATCGTGGATTAGACAGGTCTGAGCAGTTTTGCACTGGAGCGTGCGAGCGTAGCTGGGCTGCAACAGTGCAAATGCACAAGGCAGCTCAACTTGTATGTAGGCAATCGTGCTCCAATACGTCGTATGGTAGAGTCCTTTAATCGTAACTTTAGTCATATAGATATATTTGCATGCACCATAGATAGATTTAAGAATCAATTGATAAATTCACTTTTTCTACAAGATCGTTGTAACTAGCAAACCCTTTCAGTTTCTTTTATTTTTTAATTGTCTTAATTTTGTTTTGTTTTGTGTTTGTCGTTACATCTCTATATACTTATGTTCTGTGCTATTGTATAAAGTAAAAAACAACCCTCTAGTTTCATGATTATCTTCTTCCGTTTCTATGTACAAAACCACAATATGTGGATAGCGCAATGGGCTGCATTTTTATAAATTCGTAGCTTTTAAGTTAAGTTGTGTAACAAACAACTACATTATATGTATATAATGTAGTTGTTTGTTATTCCTTAATAAATATATAAATAAATAAACTTGGAGGGTAGCGGGATCCGAAGCACGGTTCTCCGCTGGCCGACCGCAAGTTGTAGGGGGTCCAAGTAGCGTGCTAGCCACACGTGAAAGGCTGCCCCGCCGTCTCGCAAAAAATCCCGAATGCTCTATCGTGCTGGTTGGCGACCGGATGAGAGGACCCGATAGCCATTCCCAGGGGGGTTCGGGCGTCCCCGCAGTCTCTATTTTCAGCGTTCCATATATGAAAAATAATAAGTTTTGCCGACAGCGGAAGCACGTCCTCTCCTTAAATGTGCCCCTATGCAACATGAATGTTGCAGATCTCGACTCAGTCCTTCACCACCTTGAGACTGCAAAGCCGCACTTATTATTCCTCACAGAGACGCAGATACAGCGACCTTCCGACATAGCATACCTCACCTACCCAGGGTTTACCCTGCAGCACAGTTTTAAACCCAAAGCTGGAACATGTATTCCTTTCACCGATACTTCAGCTTCCGACTGAGCTCCCCCGTGGTTTAATTCCGCATGTACCAGTGCATCAGCTCAAAAACACGTGGCATACCTCGCGTGGGTTGACGCTCGTAACAGTAAGGCCACGGACACATTGCTGAAGAAAAAAGCCTTTAACAAAGCCGCCACGTCCCTCAAGAATGTGCTTAGGAAGGCTCGCTTCGACCGGACAAGCCGTTTAGAAGCTAAGCTAGCCTCGCACCCTGCAGATAGTAAAGCATTCTGGTCTCTGGCAAAGTCGGTCGAAACCAACTTTAGCCGATCTTCTTTACCCCCACTGCTGAATCCTGATGGATCTCTGGCCCATACAGCAGTTGAGAAAGCAAACTTGTTTGTGACTCAATTTGCCGAAGCCTCACGTCTCGAGTCTACTAATATAATTCCACCCAGCCTTCCGCGATGTCGTACTAGCATGCCCGACATTCGCATTCATCAAAAGGAAGCGCTCAGAACATTACGTAATCTCGACGTGAATAAGGCTAGTGGACCAGATGGAATTTCAGCATTAGTCCTGAAATCATGTGCTCCTGAGTTGTCACCTATATTAACACGACTCTTTCGCCTGTCTATGGAACTAGGTAAAGTCCCTAAGTCCTGGGAGCTTGCTAATTTGCAGCCCGTGTCCAAGAAAGGCAGTCGTGCCGACTTTTCGAACTATCGACCTATGTGGATTCTATGTGGACTAATAAGGATTCGTGGTAATCTGCTCAGATGGATGGATTCTTACTTGCGCAATCGCTCACAAGCGGTAGTTGTAGGCGGTTTCTGTTCTAACTTTATAGATATTCCATCAGGGGTCCCACAAGGTTCCATTCTGGGCCCGCTTTTATATGCATCTTATTTGTATGACGTAGGGAAATGTTTTAGGCACGTGCGATACCTCATGTATGCAGACGATACTAAAGTTTATATGAAAATTAGAAATGAAACGGACTGTAAAAAACTTCAAGCAGATTTGGAACGTTTAAGGCATTATTACGCTGCCAATCGCATCGGTATAAATATAAGCAAATGCTCAATTGTATCTTTCACTAGAAAGCCGAGTCCCACTAGATTTGATTATCTAATTAACAATGTAAAAATTAACAAATTAAATGCAGTTAGAGACTTAGGTGTATACATAGATTCTAAATTATTATTCTCAGAACATATTGACATAACAATTAACAAAGCATACAAAAGTCTGGGTTTTATTCTACGTGTAAGTCGTTCCTTTTCTGACCTTGCTTGTTTAAAGGTTTTATATTACTGTTACGTTAGAAGTATACTTGAGTACTGCTGCGTTATTTGGACACCTCACTACATTACTTATATTCAAAGTCTTGAAAGTATTCAAAGCAAATTTGTGAAGCATCTTAATTACCGATGTTATCGTGGCTTTTCGGACTATCAAGAAGCTTGTCAGTACCACCATCTAATGACACTAGAAAACAGACGTTGTCTTACTGACATGACCTTCTTGCATGGTTTGTGTAACGGAAATATAGATTGTTTAGATTTGTCTATTAAAATCCTAAGCTTTTGTGCACCGTCCATACGCACTAGACACACTGTCAAAAATAGTAAAACTAATTACGCACGAAATTCTCTGGTAAAACGCTTGCATAATTGCTACAACAAGAAATTCAGGAGAACGGATATTTTCTTTTGTAGCAAGAATCAGTTTAAGTGCGAAATACAGCGAATGCTTGAGTCACATGATTCCTAAAATAATCTACTACATACATATATTACATAAATACAATTTATTATTATTAATATTATTTTTTAATTTATTATAGGTACTATACATTATCATATACATTACACATTTAGCATGCCATTAGTGTAGAACAATAAGTAGGTATCATTTTTATTATTATTATTATTTTATTCAAAAGTACTTTAGGTATACGTAATATATATATTTATATGTGTATTTATATATCATACTCCCCCTTCCCCTCAAATACACACACACCTATATTGGTGCGCCTCTGTTACCCAGATTCATTGGAGACTGGAATAACGGAGGCGCATACAATACTTGCACACAAACCTCTCTCCTCACATTCATTCCTTACACACACGAACATGGTTCACCTGCTACCCAGTCTCTTTAGAAACTGGAGTTAGCATGTGAGCCTACAGACACTTACACACACACACACACACACAGGTTTCACACTTTATAGTATAATAAAATTCAGCATAATTTATGTTATATATGTATGTACATTTATTACTTATGTATTTCATCAGCGACGGTCGGAATACATATGATCTAATTGTAAAAATTAAATCCATTATTGGCTTTATGTTATGTATATAAGTTTAATTAGGTAGTTTTTAAGAGCTGTGTGATTTTGTTTTATAATAAATAAATAAATGTATATCACTCACTTCCCTGCTTTGTAAATGCTTGAAACTTGTTCTGAATAGTAAGCTCTTGGCATACCTTGAAGACGCTCCTTAGTGACAGTCAATACGGCTTTCGCCGAAAACGGTCTTCTGGTGATCTTCTTGTGTATGCCACTCACATTTGAAGCGAGGCCATTGAGAAACATGGTGAAGCCTTAGCGGTATCACTTGACATCTCGAAAGCCTTCGACAGGGTCTGGCGCGATAGCCTTATTGACAAGCTTTCGGCATACGGACTTCCAGCACTCCTCTGCAACTGGCTTGACGACTTTCTGAGGGAAAGATGAATTCGAGTAGTTATTGAAGGCTGCTCGTCTGATCAAACCAATGCTGGGGTACCTCAGGGGTCCGTACTATCTGCCACACTGTTCCTGCTGCACATTAACGATCTGCTGGTTCCCGGTATCATTGAGTACGCAGACGACAGCACAGTGATAGATAGATATTTGACCAAAGCCACAGGCAGTCGATTAGAGATACAGGCGCAAAGAGAAAAGATGTTGCAGCGCTTGAACTTGACTCTGAAGGCAGTCTCAGATTGGGGAGAAGCCAATCGAGTTAATTTCAATGCCTCTAAAACACAACCCTGTCTTTTATCTACCAAAAAGAGTCCGTTTCTCCATTTTCCTGAGTTCCGAGATGTACCGGTACCTATAAAAGATCAGCTGGAGCTTCTAGGTGCCACTTTAACACCGACACTCAACTTTGGCACCTTCATTGAGTCCAAAGCTAAAACTGCGGCCATGAAGCTAGGGATCCTGAACAAGGTTAAGCGATGCTTCACACCGGGACAGCTTCTGTCCCTTTACCAAGCTCAAGTCCGGACTGGTATGGATTATTGCTGCCATGTTTGGGATGGCTCAGCCAAGTATCCGCCGCAAGGTCGCTTGCCTCGCAATATTTTACAGGATACATTTTGGAGAGTGTTCTCAGGAACTCCACGACTTGATACCACCATCTCCATTCCACTCCAGGACAAGCATACAAACAGTATTTTTTGATTCTTGATTCTTGATTGGATGCGCTCGTGTGAGTTGGATATTTAAGATGGTAAATTATATAAGTCGGCTAGATTACGAAAATCCCCATTGTATTCGTCGATAAACAATTAATCGCTTTTATGTATAAAGTTCACTAACCTCGCAACGTAGCACGAGGTTTATTTGAGCCAACAGCAAAAAGAGTCTAGATTGACACCTGAATGTCTAGACATTCAGGTGTCAATTCTGAAAATGCTGCTATATTATTATGCTCAGCAATTATATTTTCGTTATTAGTCTCGTTCTGGTTTAGCCTTCTTTGGCCGACTGGTTATTTAGCATTTCAATAATGGTATAATGTGTTTTCAGATTTGATCGCGGACGGGTTCGAGTCGTCCCCGGCGTGGTTCTTCGCGCTGGTGGCGGAGGCGGGGGGGGCGGGGGAGGTGGTCGGCTACGCGCTATGCAACCGCGCCTACTCGAGCTGGACGCGGCGCGCGCTGTACCTGGAGGACCTGTACGTGCGGCCGGGTGCGCGCGGCGCCGGCGTGGGCTCCGCGCTGCTGGCGCGCGTGGCGGCGCGGGCGGCGGATCTCGGCGCGTCGCGGCTGGACTGGCACGTGCTGGAGTCCAACGAGGGCGCGCGCCGCCTGTACGCGCGCGTGGGCGCGCGCTGCCTGCGCCAGACGGAGGGCCGCGCCGCGCTGCGCCTCGACGCGCCCGCCATCGCCGCCCTCGCCGCCGCCGCCGCGCAACCTGCACGACTCAATTTATCATAAATTTTATAAATAACAATTAATTAGTATCTTTTATTTTTATTTTACTAACTTGCCCTAGGAAACATCCGAAGAATAACTGTGTCAGGCAAGGCTTACCTCCGTTGTCACCTGAGAAAGTCACTTATTAGTACTATAGAAAGTTATCTCTCATAACATATTTTCATTGCATACATATATGTATAAACTACACATTTATGCATCTTATAAATAGACTTGGGGTTGCGGTTATGGATCGTAAGAGTACCACACACACAAGATGGGAGACAGGTCTTCGGCAGAGGATGACCATTCCATCCTGCTCAGACACAATTTCGCGACGGACAGCTATTAGAACCTTTTTTTGATCCGTTTCGAGATAGTTCCGATCACGTCTCCAAACAATATATCTGTCATCAAATAATACAGTATTAGAAAAACTAGCATTTAACAGTGAATACAAATGACGACCTCTTGGGAGAATGTCCTGCGTGCCCAAGATGTCATTAGCACAAGCGGGAATTTTAATGAAATAAAGCATCTGCCTGCTCCGTGGATTACAGACGAAATTAAGTCGTTGATGCACAAGAAGGCAGTTGCCAGAGCGAGATACAAACGATGTGCTAGTGACGTCAATAAAGATAAGTATCACCTTGCTAGGAATCGCTGTAATAGGATGTGTAGGGACGCTCAACGCCGCTTTATTCATTCCTCACTGTCAAATGCCAGTCCAGCTAAAGCCTGGAAATTTTTACGAACTATAGGAATTGGTAAGTCGCGTCATGACGATGCGTGTGCTAAAGATTTTAACATTGACTCGCTTATATCTCATTTCTCGTCGACTCCTAACATGGATTTGGATGTCAAAAATAGAACTTTAGCCCATCTTTCTTCTTTACCAGTTCCTGACTATCCTCCTTTTATCTTCAATCAATTCACCGCATGTGATGTTAAGAAGAGCATTCTGTCTATTTCTTCAAACGCTTTAGGGAGTGACAACATCGGTCGCAACATGATAACTCCTATTTTGGACGAATTGTTGCCCATGCTGTGTCACTTATTAAATTTTTCCATCACTAATAGTGCCGTTCCAACCGTGTGGAAAGAAGCCTACATTATACCTCTTCCTAAAAAATCCAAACCCTCTTCCTGTAATGATTTCCGTCCTATATCTATACTTCCTTTCCTATCTAAGGTCTTAGAACGGCTAGTTCATGGCCAACTCAGCTCCTTCCTCACCTCTCACAACCTTCTTAATCCTCTTCAGTCTGGTTTCCGTCCCGGTCACAGTACAACTACTGCCCTTGTTCAAATAACTGATGATATAAGACTGGGTATGGAAAACGGGCTCCTTACTATTCTTACTCTCCTCGACTTCAGCAATGCTTTTAACATTGTTGAACTTGAAATTCTCCTTGGACTAATGAGCTCACTTAACATATCTCCATCGGTGGTTGACTGGTTTCGCAGTTATCTGCAGGGGCGCCGGCAACGGATACGTATTGACGATTCTTTTTCCTCTTGGTGCGTCACAACTGCCGGAGTCCCACAAGGCGGCGTATTATCTCCCCTTCTTTTTGCTTTATTCATTAACTCTATTTCCAACAAATTAACTTCTTCCTACCATCTCTATGCAGACGATCTCCAAATTTATACTCAAGCTCCCCTAAATGACTTGGCTAACGCTATTCACCGCACAAATAACAACCTGGAATGCGTACTTGGCTGGAGCGTGGACTATGGTCTCCAGGTAAATCCTGCTAAGACCCAGGTAATAATCGTCGGCAGCTCACGTACCACTTGTAAAATTGACTGGAGCACTCTACCACAAATTAAATTTAACAATGTAATCATTCCTTTCAGCAGCAGTGTTAAGAACTTAGGTATTTTTATAGATAAAGACTTGTCCTGGGGTCCACAGTTGGATGCGGTGAGTCGGAAAATATTTGCGTCTGTCGCGTCGTTACGACGCCTTCGTAACTTTCTGCCAACAGCTACCAAAATTACGCTTTCTCAATCCCTACTCCTTCCTTTACTTGATTACGCTGACGCCTGTTACCTTGACCTCACTGAGGAGCAGCTGAACAAACTCGAGCGCCTTCAGAACGTTTGCATCAGATTTATCTTTGGTCTTAGAAAGTTTGATCATGTTTCTGAATTCCGCTCTAAACTTAAGTGGCTTCCTATCCGTCTTCGCCGGAATACTCACATCCTATCCCTTCTGCATAATATTCTGTTCAATCCTTTCACCCCATCCTACCTGAAGGAACGTTTTGAGTTACTTCATTCTTCCCATCCTTCCCGCATCCTTCGTTCTTCCGAAAACCTGGTGCTAAAAACTCCTGCACACTACACCACTTTCTTCGACAAGTCCTTCTCTGTCCAGGCTGTAAGACTGTGGAACGCACTACCCGAATCTATAAGGAAAACATTGTCCTTGCCAGTATTCAAAACTCGCGTAAAGAATTTCTATTTCTCAGAGAATTTATTATAGGTATATGTATATATATATATATTATATTTATATCATAGAAATATTTATTTTATTGGTTTATATTTTTTCGTAGGTTTATGTATTTATTGTATGTACAGTACACCCCTGCCTGTCTTGCTTCCATATTTCTCTCCATCCAAAGGTTGTCTGGAAGAAATCGCTTCTAAGCGATAAGACCGCCCATTGTACCAAATGTTTAATGTAAGTTTTTATTTCTGTAATTTCTTAAGGTGTGCAATAAAGTATTTTGTATTGTATTGTATTGAATTTTAACAAAATTAGTTATGAAATTTTCGACGCATGTATGCCTAAAAAGCGTAGGAAACACACAGGTAAGCGATATCCAAAACAGAAGAGGCGATTGCATGCAGTGTGGAAACGCGAACAAACTTAAGTGACCTACAGCACCTGGCCATCGCAGTTTTGAAAGTTTAGTGATGGGTCGTTTCATGATTCCGTTCTTAGTTCGTACGCTGACCACGCGTACACATCCGTCCTTTCCTTCGTGAAGTTGTACCACTCGGCCTAGTGCCCATTTTCCAGCGGGCAGATTGGATTCATGAACGATTACCAGGTCGTTAACGTCCATGTTTGGCCTTTTTTGTCGCTATTAGCTCCGAGATGAGAGTTGAGTCAAATATTCACGACGAATATTGATATATTGACGAGCTCTGTGGCGCAGCGGGTGAAGGTCCGCCTGCGACGCAAGGGGTTGCGGGTTCGATTCCCGCCTCGGGACAAATGTCTGTACGATCTGCAGATATTTGTTCAGGGTGTTCTGGGTGTTTTTCTATATATAATAAAAATATTTATCTATGTAGTATAATGTATTAAGTATATCAATCATCTAGTACCCATAACACAAGCTCTGCTTAGCTTGGGGCTAGATGATGCTGTGTGATCTGTCCAGCATTATTTATTATTATTTATTATTATTATTCAGACTGCCATCTCTTCCAGACATCCTTGAATATTTTTTGAACTAGCAGCCAGCGAGTTCGTAGGTCAGTTTCGACTATGGTTAAAGTTGATCTACTTGATACGGAATGAGATGGTGTTAAATAGTCTATGTCTTCCGGGTCTTCTGCTAAGAGTCATCTGGAATTCAGGCAGGCTTACAGTTCTGCTAGAACAGTAGACAATTCTTCATAGGTTAATTTTTGCTCTCCTAGGACTCTTCTCAGATGAAACTTCAGGCTCTTAACTGCTACTTCCCAAAGTCCTCCAGCACTTGGCCACGACGGAGCGATGAAATGCCATTCGATGTTCATGTCATTTATCGCTGAAAAAAACTTGGGATCGAGTGTCCTTTTCAGATCTATGAACTCTTGTTGGAGTGAGTTATTCGATCCTGTAATGTTAGTAGCATTGTCACTATGTATACGACGAGGCGCCTCTCGCCGGGCTGATAGTCTTCGCAGTGCTGCCAAGAACGCCGTTGAAGTGAGATCATATACCAGTTCAAGGTGCACGGCCTTCGTCACCAAGAATACGAAGACAGCGACGTATCCTTTTGTTGTGTTGACACCTCTGCCCTTATTTGTTTTTACATCGATGTACTCAGTGTAGTCAACCTCCATGTGATAAAACGGCCGAGCTGGGTTACACCTTGCCGCCGGTAGGTCTCCCATTCATTGAGTATATTGTATAGGGCTGTGCCTTCTGCACTTCACATAGTTAAAAATGCATTTTTGGACAGCTCTATTGCTGCCAATAATCCAATATTGTTTTCTCAACTTGGCTGACGTCACATGAGTCCCATCATGGAAGGTCATCTTGTGTGTGTGATCAATCAACATCTCAGTAAAATGACCATCATGTGGGACGATGATCGTATTTTTCTGTTCGGCGTCGATGTAAGCGTTTTTGATCCTTCCCGCCACTCTAAGTAAGCTTTCTTAGTCAAGATATGGGTTGAGGGGAAGCGGTTTACTTCTTCGATCTATCTCCTTGTTCAGTTCCAGATTCGTAATTTCATCCCTGAAGTAGTTTTGTTGTATGTGTTTCAAAATAATGTTTCTAGCTTTTTTAAGTTCGGTTACAGTTAAGTAGTTAGGTCACTGCTCGTCACGTGATATAAAGCGATCCACGCGATGACTCGAGTAACCCGAGTGATACAACTGTTTCTTGTAACTAGGTCTTGAATGATATCGTTTTCGTTAAGTGTTGTTGTTAAGTTTGTTTGTAATTTCTTCATTTCTTCGTTCGTATTAAAATTTGTTGTTGTTTGAGCCATGCTGGCCCATTCCACCACAACGGGTGTGTTTTTAGTTGAGTTGGTAATATTCCACGGCTGGCACAGTCCGCGGGATTATCCGCGGATTTGACGTAGTGCCAGATGGTTGGAGGAATTGTTTCCGTTATTTTCTGCACCCTGTTGGACACGAAGATATTCCAGCCATTGTGATCACCACAGCTCAGTTCAAGACGGGGTAAAGAAACAGTTTTCTGGACTGGTACAAGGCGTGATTTGGCGGCTACTATCACCACGGAGCCCTGTTTTGTTTTGTTGTAGATTATGCAAGAGTAGGCAATGATACTCGCGTCGCAAAATCCACGTAGTTCTATATCTTCACTTTTTTTTATTTCTAACCATCTTTTATCACACAAATTTTGTAGACGTTTTAAGCTGACATTAAACTTGAAAAACTGGAAATTTATTTCTAAACTAGCTGTTGCCCGCGACTTCGTCCGCGTTTCCGTCGTTTTTCGTAAAGTAGCCTATGTCCTTTCTCACGGCTCATTGGTTTTGATGTAACAGACAGATTAACTTTTGTATTTTATTAGGGAAATATAATAAAAATAAATAAATAAATAAAATCACTTTATTTCAGGTAAAGACCCATATCACAAAATACAAATCAAAATGTGTCAATAAAAACGTAATACAAACATTATAAGAATTGTATGCTTAAAAATAATATAAGATATAAATATCTATACCTATTTTTTATTTGGATTTGTGTGAACACAAATCCAGTGCTTGTATATTGGATTCATTAAATATTCAGAAACAGCCGCCAGAACAGTATTTTTGGAGCGACTTAGCCGATTCCAGAAAGCTGCTATTCGTGTCCGTCTTATTGCAAAAAAGTCAGGAACTCCCGCCTCAGAAAACATAGTCGACGCACTGCAGTATCGTGGCAGCCTCATAAGGGCCCGGTATACATTATTATACTGGACCCGTATGGTGCTGAAGGATCTCTGAGTGAAGTTGTACCACAGTTGGCAGGTGTACATACCCAGACAATATGCTTTGAATAGGGTATTCTTCACGTCAGTGCTGCAGTTGGCGAATCGGCGTGCGATCATGTTGCCTCTGACGGCGAGAGCTCTCCTTTCCCGTTCTATATCTACATCATCCTTTGATGATTCTGTCAGCAGGTGGCCAAGGTACTTAAACTGCTTGACTAGATTTATTGGCGTGTTTCCCATGCGCACCTCTGGCACCCGCTCTGGACCTTTACCAGACCTGAACACCATCATTTCGGTTTTAATGACATTGTACTTTAATCCATGAGCAATACCATATTGTTCACAGATTAAAATAAGCTTTTTCAAACCCTTGATCGAGGGACTGAGAAGCACCATATCGTCAGCATAACTCAGATTGTTTATACAGACATTGCCGACATGACATCCGATCCTAGTGCTCCTCAGCTCCCCGATCAGATCGTTAATGTACAGGTTAAACAGGTCCGGAGAAGTCAACCCGCCTTGGCGAACCCCGCAGTCTAGCCTATAGTCGCTAGAGGTCGTGTCGCCCCACTTTACATTGTTGATTTGGTTTCCGTACCAATATCTCAACAAATTGACAACATGACTTGGTACTTGCGCGTTTACTAGTTTTGACCAGAGAATTTCATAATTCACAAGGTCAAAAGCACGACTTAGGTCTAAAAAGCAAGCGTAGACAGATGTACCTTGTGACGTGTAATAATTGACCGTAGTCTTTAAGCCCATTATGGCCGAATCCGTTGAGAGACCGGGGCGGAAACCAAACTGCGCGTCATCAATATTCAAGTTATTTAGCAGATCTGGATGAATAAGTCGCTCCAAAACTTTACCTATCACCGTACCTAATGAAATCGGGCGGTAATTTGTAGAGGAAGTAAGGTCGCCAGTCTTATTTTTAGTAATAGGTACTACTATAGTCCTCATGAGATTTAATGGCAAATAACTATATCTTATACATAAACAATAGAGCAAACTAAGGTGATCAAATAGGTTGTCACTAGCCCAAAGAATGTGTTCAATGCCGAGACCATCGTGGCCTGGTGATTTGCCGCGCTTCATACTTTTGACCGCTCTTCTCACGTCATTAGCCGTGATCTGAGGATGGTAGTCACACGGTATGGCTTCGGCAGATGGCACACTCCTTGCAGGCTGCGGCATGATTTTAAAACGTTTAGCAAACAATTCAGCTATTGATAGAGGTTCCTGCAGGCCTTCCATTGAAACCGGTAAGCTTTGTTTATAATTTAGTTTTTTAGTTGCGTTCCAAAATTTTGAAAAATTCTTGTTATTTTTATGCAAGGCTAATATATTAATTTTAATTTGTTCTTCATTCCGCTGACACCACTTTATTTTATTTTTAAATTCCGATCGGGTACTACGCATTTTATCAAATAAAGGTCCCACCGAAGGCCTACCGGCCTCCACCCAATAGCCGAAACTTAGTCTAGCTGCCTGATGGCTGTCCCTGACATGATAATTCCAACCAATCACCTTCTTACGTTTGATTTTAGCACTGTTACGGGCACTTATAATTGCTGCCCTTTGCATTGTCTTGGTTATATGGTCATAATATTTATCAATATAATTATAATAATCATTAAAATGAGTGCAGTTTAAAATATTATCACAGATACAATTAAATTTAAAATTATCACAGTTGTCAATATTTTCATAACAGTATTTATTATATGTTTTTATCTGAAGAGAGTCCCTCTCCCCCCATCTTATTTTTTTCATTACATCACAATTGTTTGAGCTGGCTGAAACAACTGGCACACTTCCCAAATTACACACAACACGTAATGGAAAGTGATCGGACCATGTCACATCGTAAAGTACGTCCACAGACACAACAGTATCCCATGCAGCTCTTGTTACAAGGCAATGGTCCAACCAGCTCATACACCCGTGATGCGCGTCACTCATAAAGGTATACGTACTAGACTCCACACCGAGAATGTTGATGTCTGCACATTCCCATTGCAGGTCTTCACAGAAAAGCTTCATCTCCCTACCAAAGGGCTTGCTAGGATGCGCGTTAAAATCACCAATCACAAATGCTACTTGTCTTGTAGGTCACTTTCCTCGATTATAGCGCTGGTTAGCGCTAGACATTCAGTGAATTCCGCAATGTTCATAACATCGTCCACAGGCATGTACACGTTCACAACTAGAAAAGTGCCCGAGTCTACGGATATCCTTACGGCCATAATACGGTCACATGAACATTCTACAGGAGAGACATTTGGAAACTTGGCCTTATTCCATAATATGGCCAGGCCACCATAGGGCCTTCCCCTGAGTATACCTTTAGATGTATCCATAGACGACTTGGCAATACAGCCAAAGTCCCCATTAATTTCATGGATGAAATTAAGATCATGAGGCTGCAGCCAAGTTTCCTGTAGCGCGATGATATCAGCTGACCTGGACAGGTCCCGGACGCTTTGGACGGATCTTTTGACATTCTTACAGTTAAACGAGACTATAGATACATTTGAGGTTGTACTATGCATGTTGTGGAGTATTATTCGTCCTTATTCTCGCCGCGTATTCACGGTAATGCCTAAATTTTACACCTAATGGCCAAAAACTTTCGTTCAAAAATAAATCAAGCTTATTCCTGGGAATAGTAACTTTAAAAGAGTTAAACTCCGTTTCTTTTTTTTGTGTCAGGGATTCTATACTTTTACATTCTTGTCCCATTGAAATCATGTACTCACGAACGTCATCAGCAGTGGTGGATTTATTCAGTCTTGATACATAAATATTTGACGTGAATTCCGCTACCTGTAGCTTACTCGTACCCTGCCCGGTTCCAATACAAAATACAAAAATACAATACAAATCTTTATTGTAACAACAAGGTGGTAACAAATTCGTTGCAAGCCCTGAATCCCAAACTAGCGTTAGCTGTATGTTGGGAGTCAGTTCCTTCCCAATTCTATGTAAAACAACTGTTACAAAAAAAAAACAAACACAAACTAAGATATAACAAATGTTTAAAATATTTAGTGTGTCAGCGCGCGTGTATGTGTATTGTGAGTGTCTGTATGTGAGGGTTTATGTGTGTGTTAGCGCGCATGTGTGGTTGTGTATGTGTAATAATAAATATAGTATATAATATAGTATATATATGTATTTTATATGTATTACTTTAATATATTAAATAAGTTTTCTACGTCATCGTAACTCAGATCTTTAAGCCAAAGATTAATTTTAGCCTTAATTTGGTAGTTAGATAGGGTTTTAGTTTTGTACAGGGCATTTAATTTATTATATAGTCTAGGTGCCACATTGGTATAATATTGTTGGGCAAATTTACTTTTTACAAATGGTACAGGACATGGATCTCTCCTTTTATTTGTTGGGACGAGTGTTGGCACGACAGTTTTGTGGTACTTTCGCATGCTTTGGTACACAAATAACTTTCGTACAGATAGAACACCAGCTTTTTCATACAGTGAATGTGTTGGGTGCCTAAATGGTAGGTAAAGCAGCACTACACACAATAAAGTTACATAACCTTTTCCGCTTCTTACGCTCCACCACAGTAAAGCTCTCATTCAGTGTCGGCTCGCGCCGCGCGCGGGCGTGTGTCCGCTCCGGTGCGCCTGCGCTCACTACTATATCGCGATACGATGGGAGCGCAGTATACACTGCGCTCGGTGACAACTGGGGACCGGGCGTCCTTGAACGCAGGCGCCTGTCCTGCTTGCGCTTAGCCGATGCATTTGCATTAGGCAAGTTATTACGCTTGCTACGATCGCTTACTGCATCATTTTTTTCGTTCTGCACATAACTCATGCCGTATTTTAGTGCAGGTGTAGCCTCGCTCCCGCTCTCACAGACTGAAGTAGATTTAAGTGCGAAGTCGGTTGCACTTTCTTGTTTAGCGCATATTTTCTTGCTGATTGCTTGATCTGTTTTTAAGCCGCTGCTCTGCTCAGTGTACGAACTTAGTTCTCTTATCATTTTTTTTACTTCCTCAAGTTCAGTTTTCAGACAGTTAATATCTGATCTGTCATCGTCATTTTTGTTGGATTTGATAAGGGCTACGTCTTTTCGTAAAACCGCCATTTCCTTAAGAAACGCCGATACATCCACATAGTCAAAAGAAACTGCAGGTAAACGGCTCAGGTTTTTTGCAACAAAGACAGGCAAACAATCCGGATCAAACTCCTTAATTAGCTTGACTATATCCTGTAGGCTTCTTTGCTCTGATCCCTCCTTGCGTCTTAAAAACTTTTTATTCGGCGCCAAAAGTTTCGCAGAGATTGCCCGTGCAGTCTCGATTTCCTCATAGGAATAGGCACTTAAACAAATCTGCAAAATAGCTGGTTCAGGCAGTGTGTCGACTTTATGGCTTATGAAAGTCAGCAGTTCGTTTATCACAATTTTACATTTTACGCACTGGGATTCGTCATTTACAACATCACTACCGCAATTATTCACTACGTTAGTTGGGGACCGCACCGTAGCCATTGTGCCGCGCGTGCTATGCGCGCAGCGGCGAGCAAGCGACTGACTATGTATAATATGTCAATCTACAATACTGTTGAAAAATATCGCAATACGGAACCGCACAATATTATTGTTAAAAGCTGTGCCCGCGACTTCGTCAGCGTGTAACTCCTTGTGTGTTATTAAGTTAATGTATTGGTAATATTGTTTAGATCACGTTCACATGAGGCTTAAGTACCTATACCTCTAGAACGAAAATACTTTAGCGCAAAGCTTCCGGGTAAACTATGTTGAAAGTTGACCCGTCCGGCAGGTGAACATAAAGATTTCTAGAACTGCTAACCCGAGAAAGAGCGACGTACAACTGACCATGCGAGAAACAACTGACCTAACCAACCTCTCAGTGAAGGTTTCGGACTCACAGGATAGTACATGCCGTTCGCGATCAGCTGTGAGACGTAATACCCTCTCAGTGAAGGTTTCGGACTCACGGGATAGTACATGCCGTTCGCGATCAGCTGTGAGCCGCAATTCTCGGTGTAAAGCAGTTTCAGCTTCTCGGGATAACACATGTTGTTCTCGGTCAACGGTAAGCCTTAGCTCTCGTTGAGAAGAGCTTTGAGACGCCCGTGATGTAGCTCGTCTCGCTCTGTCAGCTGCTAATCGCATTTCTATCTATCTATAGGCACCAGCCTCTCACAACTGATTAGAAATATAAAATTGAAAGCATCAGTGTGTATCTAGGATAAATAACCTATTGTGTGAGAGGAAATAAATAAATATTCATTCATTCATACATTCATCTCTTTCTCGGGAGAGCTTTCATTGGCTCGAGAAGTTGAGGCACTAACTCTCATAGAGTTTAACCGATGTGCTCTTTCCTCTGCCGATTCTTGAGAACGCCTATTTCTCATTCACTTAGCTTCTCTCGAATTTCGAGATAAAGATAATTGTTTTTTAGGTGGCATTGATGCAAATGCAAATAAAACGTAATTGAAAATAAAACTAATATAAAAAAGTGAACGTAAATTGGACAAAATTTACCTATCGGTATCTAAAAATCTATGCGTACCTACTACTACTTCACCTAAAAAGAAATAAAATGTAAACTATTAATAATTTGTTATTTGAACGCTTATTTCAACACTACTAAAATAACTAATACCTGTTAAATAAAATAACAACAAAAGGAATCTAAAAATAAATTATCAAAGACTAAAAGTCGCGCTGATAAGCACGGTTTGTTAATATCAATTAAGTATTTTCTGTCAATAAGGTCGAACGCTTTGAACGTCTATTCGCATCAACAGGCAAAAATTGTATGAAGCTAAGCTCGCGCTCGGACGCCCCGCCTTTTTATACCTTCGGCCGCGAGACGCGTCGAGCGTGATTCAGTATTCAAGCGCGATGGCTTATTAATAGCGTATTTCATGTATAACTTTCGTTTTTCCGAAACCGATTTCTATGATTATTTTTTATGGAATAGTTAATAATGTTAACTTTTTTAATTAAGGATGACTGAGAGTGTTATAAACGTAAGAGTAGACAAATATAATCAGAAAGCTTCGAACTGCTAAGCTATCGGGAGTTACACGTGTTATTGTGACTCAACTATAAAAGATAGACATATGCTGTCGTGGGATATTTTTTATATAATTTTAAAGAGAACATTTCCGTCATACATGATTTCTGTGTAGCTTTAACGATTAAGGTTGCACACGCGACGGAAGCTTAAAAAATGGAGTAACTTCTCCCGTTTTCCCAACATTTCCATTCACTACTCTGCTCCTATTAATTGTAGCGTGATGAAAAGTATACTATAACCAGCTCAGGAGTATGAAAAATAATCGTACCAAGTTTCGTTAAAATCCGTCGAGTAGTTTTTGTTTCTATAACGGTAATATGTACATACAGACAGACAGACAAAAATTTTACTGATTGCATTTTTGGCATCAGTATCGATCCCTAATCACCCCCTGATAGTTGTTTTGGAAATATTTTTCATGTACAGAATTGAGCTCTCTACAGATTTATTATAAGTATAGATATAGATAAGTCAAAAGCTATACGGCTCGAAGGAAAGTATTTAATGAACCTAATAAATATCCTACCGTGAGACGAAATAATAAAAGTAAAAGGTTATTCATTTCATTTCATTTCATTTCATTTCAAATGTCCTACACAATTATCATCTGTATAACGATTTCTTTGTCAAATCTGTGTTTGATGTTCTTCGTAAACTTTTACAATCACCATTCATTATAATAATAAAACTTCGGGAATAATCAAAGGTATTACGCGATAAATTCCCGTCTTTTTGTAATTATAATATGATGTTCTTCTATTCAAAGTAATAAACTGTTTATTTTATAGGAGTAGGTATGACATTCGACAAGTGGTTGGAAGTGATTGCCACTTTTATGCAAGCATTATTTTAGTTTACTGAGGTTCGGCTTCATTTATGGAAAACCTTTCGGCACTGCTAACCTATACGCACGATATCCACGAGCGCTTCCCTCAGACATTCACGGAGCGAGCTCTCCGTCCGGACGAGGGTCCGCGCCTCGCGCATGCGCGGGCCGGCGCGCGGCGGCACTAGGCCGCGGCCGCTCCCCGCACGCACAGGCGCTCCGCAACACTAACAGCGCCCACTCAAAGCTGTGAGCTATGAAATCATGTGAGTCCCCTACACAAACTGACTAATTTCTATGTAGATACATATATCGTATAAGATTTAGATAGGGACTTTTCTGTTACATCGTGTTTAAGTAAATAAAATAATAATTTATACCAAAACCCAACAAGAATTTCATACAATGTTTATATGTCAAAAAAAATCTATGTTGAGGTATCAAATTTTAACACAGAGAAAAAATAGTAGATGATAATGATGACAACATTATTATGTGAACATTAATTTAACATTTAAATGATTTTAGTAAGCTATTCTTATCAGATAAACATATGCCACCGCTGACTTTCAAATCAAATCAAATCAAAATAGTTTATTTGCCAGAATACAATTTTACAATAAGGTCTTATATAATAGCGGTAGTGCCTGTATTCAGCTTGTGTGCAAGCATGCAAAATATTATTTAAAATGTTATTTAACGTAGGTATTAAATTATTAACAGTTCAGAAAGTCATTTAAATCATAAAAACATTTTTCCAGTAACCATAGATTAAGTTTTTTCTTAAACAATACTCCTTTTAAGGCCTTCAGTTCTTCCGGAAGCTTATTATAAATTATTATGCACATATTAACAGCATTTCTCTTATAAATGTCTTTATGACATGTGGGTTTATATAAAAGATTTTGAAACTTTGCCCTTTTTTGACGAATCACCACTTCACTGCGATATTTAAAATATTTTGGATACGTTTTGACAAAAATACAAATGTCTCTGATGTACATACTAGGAAGAGGAAGGATTTTGCATTTTCTAAAAAGAGGCCTACAGCTATCGAGAAACCATGATCCATTTATTGCTCGAACACATCTTTTCTGTATTTTAAATGCCCTGTCCACTTCTACTGAGTCGCCCCACATTAGCAAACCGTAACTTAGGACCGATGAAACATAACCATGGTAAGCAGTTAGAGCTGCATCAAACGAAATAGTATGGCGTATTTTCCTAAGTGCAAAGACAAATCTGCTAAGCTTTTGGCATACCGAGTCAACATGTGCTTTCCAGTTAAGATGACTATCTAAAATTACTCCTAAAAATTTATAAAATGTCACTTCTCCTACTATTGAATTATTTAAGGTTATGTCAAGAGGTAATGTATTAGTATTGTATGAATTGAATTGCATAATTTTGGTTTTATCTACATTTATATTTAAATTATTATTTAACGACCATGTCACAATATCATTAAGTGCATTTTTCAGTGCATCCTGGGCTACACATCTGTCTCTTACCTTTAAAATGACTGTTGTGTCATCTGCAAAAAGTATGCATTTATGAGACATATGGTTTGGCAGATCGTTAATAAAAATAAGAAACAGAATAGGACCCAGTATGCTGCCCTGGGGCACACCAAATTTATTAATTAACATTTCTGATTTGTACTTCTGTTTAATGAAATTTTTCCTACTATTGTGAACTACTTTAGTTACTTCGGTGTATTGTAATCTATTATGTAAGTAGCTTTGTAGCCAATCCAAAGCCATGCCCCTAATACCATTTTGGTCAAGCTTATGTAAAAGTTTTGCATGATTAACATAGTCGAAGGCTTTAGTTAGATCCATAAACAAAGCAATTATCGGATATCCCTCATTGATGCTCTCAGTTATTACTTTCACTAGGTTAAAACAGGCTAGAGAAGTAGAGCTTCCCTTTCGAAAACCATATTGGTCATTATGTAATATGTTATATTTAGTGAAAAAGTTAGAAAGCCTTATTAGAAATGCCTTTTCAAATATCTTTGATAAAATTGGAACAATGGTTATGGGACGGTAATTACTCGGATCAGATTTGTCTCCTTTTTTAAAAAGTTTTTAGTAAGCTATTCTTATCAGATAAACATATGCCACCGCTGACTTTTCTGTAGACTTACGAGTCTAAAAGAGGAACAATTGTGTTGACTCTTAAAATATAAGACATTCAGAATGTTTTGTGAAAACAAAATAAAGTGTTCTATAGGTAAATATTTTTTATTTAATCTTTTCGAAGAACTCTCCATCAGCCTACACAAGGTTTCGCGCGTTTGAACCAGTTTTCGAAGCACTTTTGCCAGTCCATCGCAGACTCCTCGTTTACAGCCTGCTCGAACGTCGACAGCGCATCTTCAGGAGACGAAAATTGTGTCCCTTTTAAGCAGGTTTTTTCGTTTCTGTGTTTGGTCGCTTGTTGCTCACAACGGAGAAAACTTCTGCCAACTTGTTAGTATAATACCATTCGGCGTTGATGCTTCTTTGGTTTCGTAAAGAACAATTTCTAACAAATTTAATATACCAAATAGCCAGTAAAATTGAAATAGCTGGCGATCAAAATGTTTCCTCCGATCGTGTTGATATAAATCCAGGGCTCACAACTTATTTATTTTATATACTGAATGAATCTCCTGATGCGTAACTCGTCTATTGTCTTGGATTCACAGCTAGCACGTTTTCTTCCGTAACAGCCGTCAACAGGCGACCACTTCTTTCTTCATCCCCCAAAGTTAGCCGACCGCCAAAAAAATACGAATTTCCGTTTTTTTCTTCCAAAACTACTTGTTTTTATAGGTTGCGTCCCACCCTTGCGGGTTAGTAAGGCCTTTGCATCTATTATAGATGATTTATACAGCGTCAGCAACTGGTATTTATGCTGCACGGGACGCTGCAGTGCCTGGGATATTGTTAGTTGGAACTAACCATAGTCTTGTCAATTGTGTCTACTAACAGAATATATAAAAAGTAACAAAAACTTTTTAACAAACAAGCTTTTATTTAAACGTACTTACTAAAAATAATAATATAAATAATTTCCATTAAAGTTTAATGTCAACTTAAAACGTCTTAACACAATTTATGTGATAAAAAAGCTTGTCGAGAGATTAACCTGAGTACCTGTAACTTGATCTAATTGATTTAATTTTTTTTTTCAAACAATGTACCTGCTTAAATCTCGCGACAAGCTCTTTTATTACATATATTGTGTAAAGACGTTTTAAGTTGACATTAAAATTTAATGGAAAATGTTTATTTTTTTATTTTTAGTGGGTACGTTTAAATAAAAGCTTTGAAAATAATTTATCTTTTGGAAGAAAAGGGTTTTTTGGTATAAGTAAAAGTCACTGGTCTATGGTACGGACTTCACTATATTGTCCCTTTCCTTATTGGTAAGTGGTAAAATGGTATGAACTCGCGACGGTGATGGTTGAACGCGAACTAACTCAAAGCGGGTGAATCGCGGCGAATACGTATGCCAATGCAAGCGCAGCAGAATGCGTATTTGCTGAGTGTTCGGTTTACCCGAACAAGCTTGTTTGTTAAAAAGTTTTTTGTTACTTTTAATATATTTTTTATGTTACAAGCACACAGGTAAATCTCGCGACAAGTTTTTCTATTGCATATATTATATTTTTATATATTATATATTATATATTTACAAAAATGTAGATAAAACGACCGTTCCCCCCTTTATCTCCGAAGTTTGCAAAATAAACCCGTAAAACTTTTGTAGCTAATAGAAGTGTATCATATCATATCATTTATTCATAAAACAATTTTACAATCGTATTTGAAATTAAATTACATAAATATAAAGTCTTAATACTACTAAATTAAAAAAAAAACCATGCATTAATTAATAAATAAGAGACAGCTTCTTTGACTTCTTTCCATATTTTAAAAATTCCTCCACTGAGTAAAATGTTTCTTCCAATAGTATGTTTTTAAGTTTTGATTGAAATGTATGGGGACTCTCGATAACTTTTAATTCGGCAATTCGGCTTTTAATTGTATGTAAAGTTTATAGGAAAATTATATTAAACTCTCTAATTTGCATAGTTTTTAGACAAGGGGCACCCCCCTTGTCTAAAACTAAGGGGGATTTTAAAATATTTTGTGAAGTTACAAGGTCATGTGGGGTATCATATGAAAGGTATTTATTTGCACATTAATAAACAGTTAGTTTAGTTTTCCTTTAAGTCGTATAGTTTTTAAGTTATTTACAAAAATGTTAAAAGAACGACCGTTCCCCCTTCATATAAATCATCTATAAATCATCGAAAGTGTAAAAAATCTACATAAGTTCCGCTATCAGACAAGAGATGGCGCTATCAAGGTTCTACAACAATTATACCGACTTTATCATATACTAGCTTGTGCCCGCAGCTTCGTATGCATTGTACCCGGATAAAAAGTAGCCTGTGTTATTCCTGGTCCGCATATAGATGTGTATACATAGGCGTGTGCAACATTTCAACTCAATCCGTTGGGTAGTTTTTGCGTGAAGAGGTAACAAACCTCCAAACAAACTTTCGGCTTTATAATATTAGTGGGTTTATATTGTATGATGGCACGGAACCCTCGGTGCCCGGTTCCGACTCGCTCTTGCCCGGTTTTATTTTAGTTTGCTTTGCGCGCGCCATTTTCTTTTCAAGTCCTATTATTAAAACCTTAGGTAAAACCTTAAAAACAAGGAACTTAAAAACAAGTGAAAAACCTAAGATGAGTGGTTCTAGCGACGTGGAAGTTTATTTGACGCCAACAGAATTGACTGAAACTGTTAATAATGCGCAACGTTTTTTTTTCTGCATTTAGTCATTTCCTCGTTGAGGCGGGATGAAAAGTCGTGTTCTACTCGAGTACAAAGATTTTTCACCTGGTGCTCTTTTGATTTCTTCGCTAACGCTCAGGATTCTAATTTCTTAATCACTCGCTGCTCTCGTGGTTCAATTTTAAGTAAACATTATTTTTAGAACCTATTATTAACTCATGTTACGTGATTTTCTTGTTGGATGTCCTTTAATAAATAAATAGTAAGTATCCAGTATAGTAGTATGTCTGGCCACTTTTTTTACACGTTTTTTTCCTGCCAATTAAATAGTAGCGAAAAGATATAAATATCGCTGTTAGTCCTGGGGTTCTGACGCTAATACCTTTGAATTAGCTATAAATAATATTTTATTCAAAGATTTATGTAAATCTTTGATTTTTTTCAGCTAGGATACAAATATAATCTTGCCTATGTTCAGACAGGTTAGATATTTCTTTAAGATCCAATCGTGTTCTGAGGTTTTTAGACCTACTATTTTATTCCTTTATTCATGTTGATGAACTCAAACTGAGAAACAGGAATAGATTCATAATCTGTATACCTAACGATTGCAACCGAGCGGTTATCTTACGCTTCAGCGGATCCAACGACGACGACGGCGGGCGAGGCCTTTGATCTGGCGCAGCGAAGCGCACGGGCCGGCCGAGCGTGAGTGCAGGGGCCGCGGGGGCCGCGGGGGCCGCGGGAGCCGGTCGGGCGGCCGGGGCTGCGGGGGCCGCGGCTGCGGGCTCAGGGCATGCGGCTCGCGCGCGCCGCGCTTGCCCTCGCGCTCGCGGCCGCGCTCGGCTGCAGCGCCGCGCCCGCGCCGCCGCCGGCCCCGCTGCTCGTGCTGCGCGCCGCCTGCCTCTCACCCCGGTCAGACTTCGAACGGCTCGCAAGCGCTGACCCACGCGTGCTTTCCTACGAAGGTATGAGCGAGACCTTCTTTTCGAATTCAACTGACCATACTTTTAAGAAGCACCGCTCGCGTTCGTTGCAGACTCGTGTGGGGCGGATTGGAGCGCACGCGTGGCGAGGGCCGGCCTGCGCGCTCTCGCAGAAGGGCGCTCCGTCGGAGTCGCGGGGTGGCCGGGTGCCGCCGCTTGCGAGGCGCTGCGGGCCGCGGCTCTAGCGCTCAGGAGCCCCGCGCCCTCCACCTGCGAGCAGAGCGTTGCGCTCGGCGCCGCTGCGGCGCTCCTGGCAGGGTCGGATGCGGTACTAGCGACGGCTCCTTCGGGTTCCGAGTGTGCAGCCGTGCTTCGAGATATGAAGCGCGCCCGCCCGCCGGAATGGGGCAACGCGCCCTCTTACCCTCATCCCGGTGCAGGTAAGCGAAATGGACGTCTCTTCCATTGTTGGAATCTCAAAAAATATATCGTGCTCATGTCATTCTCGAAATGTGGTCTTTTCAGTTGCAGTCCTCTGCCTGTCTCGCGAGCGAGGCGTGGATCCTAAGGCGCTGTGGGTGACGAAGAATGCCAAGCGGGTGCTACTGCTACACGTAGACGAGCCATCCTTTGAAAACCCGGCATCCTCGGCCGCGCCTTTTACGTTTGACCCACTGGCACTCGCATCGGCGACTCTGCCTCACAGCACCCTGCTGGTGCTCACGGTCGAGAAGCTGACGAAGACGCCTGCGACACCGGAGTTTGCTCTGAGCGAGGCAATCGCTACTTTAAACGTCGGTGTCGATGCACATCTCCCCCTGCAATTGTACGAGCGAAACGAAACGGAGTGGCGCCATGCAACTCTTTTGGTCCTCCCCGCGCGCCCGCCCGCCTCCGCCAAGATGAACCTAACCGAGGCGTTCGCTCGGTGGGGTGCGGTTGAGGCGCCGGGCGCGGCGCGCGCCTGGCCGACGTGGGCGAGCCCCGCGGCTCTCGGCGCGGGCGGCGCGGCGCTGGCCATGGGCTTGGCGGCGCTCGCGGCGCTGGCGTGGTGGCGTCGCGCCGTGCGGGGCGGAGCGCGCGGCGCCGTGCTGCTGGCCGTCGGCGACCTGTCGCTGCCGGCGGACGAGCGGCGAGTGGGCGAGGGCATGGAGACGATGCTGTCGTGCTGGCTGCGGCGCCTGCACGAGTTCGGGGGTCCGGAGACGGAGGCGGCGCCGGCGGAGCCGCTGGTGGCGCCGGCCCCGCGCGCCTCGTCGCTGCCCTCCTCCACGTGCAGCGTGAACCGCATCACGGCCATCGATCGTCGCGCCAGATACAAGGTCTGTGCTCATTGACAATCCGGGCTTATTGCTTTTTAGGTCTGAGGGCCAAAATGGTAATAGAAATAAACACTTATAGTGAGTGTGACAGATAATCGTCATAACTGGAACCTGGCTGAATGAAAGCGTTCTAGATGCCGAAATATTAAATCAGTCCTATAACATTCATCATCATCATCATTCCAGCCGTATAACGTCCACTACCTGAACACAGGCCTCCCTCATGGATCTACATGAGGGGTAGTTGCCATACTCACCACGCTTGGCCGGCGGGTTGGCGAGCGCAGTTTACGATGTTGATATACGGAAAGACGCTGCTGCCCATCTTCCGAAAGTATCCCTAAGCAGGCTCTTACTGCATCCACGGGCATGAGAGGAGGGGAACATTCTAATGCCGGCACCCCACGGCAACATTATTATTACATTATTAACAATATCAAAAAGGATGATGGTGGAGTTTTAATTGCTGTCTCTAAGAAAATTAGTTCGTCGTGTATAAGTAAATTTGAGAGTTGTTATGAAGACTTATGGGTATGGATCTATAAACGTACAATCTAACACCGCTCAAAAGAAGTTATACATACATATGTACATATGTATGTCTTATCCATGATAGTGCTAGATTTATGCTGATTTTTCCAAATTTAAAATGTATATATTTTCGTAAAATTTCTTAGTAGGTTGTCGTTTTATGATTTCATTTTGTTGCTCTTTTCAATGACTACAAGAAAAACTAAGCACTGTCCCAAATAAAGAAGCCGGTATTTCGTACCAACCCAAATTACAAATGGTGTACGATTTATGTATACCGCAGTAAAAAATCTACTATTTCCAATCCTGCATGCTATATTTCGGACCTCACTGCAGCTGTGGACGATGCTAATCAAATTCCTCAAAATCGGAGTTCCTCAGGGTTCACATATAAAAAATAAAATAAAAATAAAATACATTTATTTCAAGTAACAGGACTCATATTGGTATAACACAAAAAATATATAAATCTAAAAATTATATATTAAAATATATATCTAATCTAGATCTAAATATACATATATCTAAAACACACCGGGGTGTGTTTTGTTAGGTGTGTGGGGTAACCCCTGAAGTTGAAGCCGGGGTAAGGAGGTCTAACCTCGACGCCCCACTCGGAGACCTCCGAAGGGGTCCGGAAGACAGGAATGTTGATTTCAGAGCATTCAGTCTGCGCTGGCGTTCCGCTTGTTGCAGTATTGGCACAGTGATTCTCTGGCTCAGACGCCCCCTCCTCCCCCTCCTCCCCCTCCTCCCCCTCCTCCCCTCGCGCTGCTCCTGCGCCGCGCGGTTACGTATACGAACGGTTTCGTTAAGCACCCCGCTGATACAAACCGATCGCAATCGTACCTACTTACCTGTATAGTTATACAGGTAAGTAGGTACGATTATTACGTTTCCACAAACAAGCCCAGTTGGGCTTGTTTGTGGAAACGCAATAAACCCTATAGTTATTATTGTACTAAGGTGATAACACTACGAAGAATACCCACCTACACAACTACTTTAATTGTTTAGATTAAAACTGCATGTTGTGTTTTCCTGTCAATGGACTTTCACTATGATTTTGATTATTTTGTGTATTTTTTTGTAAATTTTAAGAGTTAAGTCTGTTGGAAAACCAAATAAATTAAAAATAAAATAAATACAAGATGTGTCTGTATACGTCCGTCTTGGGAACAACTGGTGCAATCAATTCGAAATTTTGAAAATCTACTGTTAAATGCTATAGGATAGCACTTATTTACATATATTGCAAATATGCATAAGTTTGTTGAAAAATATTCTTATATTATGATTTATTTATTTATTCTTGGAAAACCAACAGCTTGAGAAACTTAAATCTTCTATTAGAAGAGGGAAAATAACTAGCCTTGAGTAGTTTTCGCTTTTTTTACATTACGGTTCCTACGTAAACTTTTCTTTTCAATGTGGGGAATTTCCAAGTAGACTGAAAAATCTATTGTTAAACGCGTCTGTAAAAAAAACTACTCAACAGACATAAATAATTATCGCCCAATAATATTAATACCAGTAGAATGTCACCCCTCCTCTCCTGCCCGTGGATGCAGTAAGAATCCGCTAAGGGATATCTCCGGAAGATGGGCAGCAGCGTCTTTCCGTGTAAGAACATCCCGAACTCCGCTCATCAACCCGCCTGCCAAGCGTGGTGAGTATGGCAACAACCCCTCATGCACTTGGATCTCTAAGTCAATGAGGGAGGCCTATTTCCAGCAGTGGATATCTTACGGCTGTAATGGTGATGAATATTAATACCAATTTTCTCGAAAATCTGCGAAAAGGCAATGCACTCTCGCATTACTCGATTTTTTACTAAACATACCGTAATTAAGAGTAATCAAAATGGATTTCAGAAAGGCAAATCGACTACCTTGACCACTTTTAATTTAGTTAAAGCTACTTGAAAAAGTTGATTGTAGTAAGTATGTCTCTGCAGTGTTCTTTGACATGAGCAAGGCGCTCGATTATGTTTGTCATAAGAGGCTCTTAATAAAATGTGAATTGTGTGGCATCCGTGGTCCTGCACTTGACTGGATTAAAACCTACCTTCATCAACGTACACAATTGGTAGATATAAGAAAACTAAATTACAAAAACGAACTTAAAGTTTATAAATCACCTTTTAGACATAATAAACTAGGTTTACCTCAAGGAAGTATTCTTTGGCCTCTATTATTTCTATATATATTAATGATTTATATGACATTACTAAATACCTATTACACTCTTTGCGGAAGACATTCCCATAGTAGTAACAAATAAAATAGAACAAGAACTCATACTTGAATTAAATAATACAGTTGGTGGTTGCATCAGTTTATACAAAAATAACCTAAAAGTGAACGTGACCAAAACTAAATTTATTAGATTTTTAATAGAAAACCTAAAGGTGTTAAATTCAAAGTAACTTACAGAGATGAAGAAATAAAAGAAAGTGACAAAATTGTATTCCTCGGATAAATCTTGTTCAAGCAGGCTACACATTGAACATATTAAATCTAAAATAAATAGTTTTGTGTACGCATTATGGAAAATATCGAACATAACCGACTACAAAACTGCTCTTTTATTTTTATCATGGATAATTAGCATCCCTTCTTAGGTACGGAGTAATTATATGGGATATATGGATAAAATAAATGTTTACGTGCGATATTCAACATGCAGCCATGGGTTCCTTGCACGCCTTTATTCAAGAGGCTTATGATTTTGTCGTGGCCATGTTTCTTTATTTTAGAAGTATGTAAATTTGTCAAATCGAATATGGGAAATATACGTAATTTTTGATGATGTTTATAAATTTAACTCTAGACATAAAGATAGACTGGCATTACCTTTAGTCAGAACTGCACTGTTTAGTCGAAACTGTTACATAATGTCTATTAAAATTTATAACAAATCGCCTCCTAATATCAAGGAACTGAGAGGTAATTTATTTAATAAAAAGCTTTTTAACTTTCTTATCGAACATTGTTTTTACATAATTGGAGAGTATTTGACATTTAAATTATGATGATTGTTTTATTGTAGGTATTAATTTGACATGAAAAAGGTATTATTATTAGTTTTGACAATCTTTGATTGTAAATGAAGTTGACATTTAAATTAATGTAGATAACTATGTATTTAATAATAATCATTACAAAATGTGTAAAATTGTAGATATATTATAAAATTAATGAGACTCATAATGAAATTATAAGTAGATACCTACTTCAATTTATAAATATTAATATTCACATATTAATATATATATATTATATTTAGGCCAATTAGTATCCTTCCAGAGCAGACAAGATGTGGAAATAACAAGACGAACTGAAAACGCCTGAAAGGGCTATTGGTCTATGAAAGATCTAATGAAAGGCGATCTGCCACTGACACTCAAAAGAAAACTCATGGACATGTGCATTTTGCCAATCCTCACCTATGGCGCACAGACCTGGTCATTGACCGCTTTGCAAAAGAGCAGACTTGGGGTTTGCCAGCGAGCGATGGAGCGCAGTATCCTAGGAGTCAAATTGTCAGACCGGATAAAAAATAGTGAACTGCGCTCCAAAACACAGATCGCAGACGTCGCCCAAAAATCGGGCCAATTGAAGTGGGATTGGGCGGGTCATGTCTGCCGCAGGCCGGATAAGTCGTGGGCTAAATCCACTACCGAATGGATCCCACAAGACAGGAAACGACCTCGCGGCAGACCAAGACGTCGATGGAGAGACGAACTCGACGCATACTTGGAAGACTGGACCACAGTAGCTCAAGACAGAGAAAGGTGGAAGGAAGGAAGGGAGGCCTTTGCCCTGCAGTGGGACAGTACAGGCTCTTAATAATAATAATAATAATATTCACATGCCTGTAAACAGGCGAGATGTGTCGCTCTCAGATAACTGTGTTCCACCAATATGTTATTGTTAGTGTGAACACACTTATCACTTAAACCACGAATGTATAACTCTAAAATGAATTGATACAAGTAATAATTAAAAATAATAGTCAATCAGTTTCACTACATTTTGATAATTCATTTCTCATCTAAGGAACGTGATTTTTTGGACACCCTAATTACTGTCGTACGTTGCCCGCAAATGTTGCTGGGCTCGGGCTGGTGTAGGTACGTATTAAAACGAATGGTTGCTTGCATAGAACTTTCCCTTCATACTTTTCCTGCCTTAGGACAGGCAAAAATAATAACTCTAGCACGTTACATTATTAAGTTATTTCAAGACAAGTAAAATTATTAAATTGAATCAAAAAAGCTATAAGGCTAAAGTAGGTAGTTATTTTAGGCGTATTTAAAAAGTTCATTAACAAACAAGTCTTATTTACATACGTAGCCTTTGTGTAGCCGCTAGGATGGTTTCCCGACTTGGCACACGATGTCCTGGAAACCGCTCTGTGTACATCCTACGTGCCAAGGTTACCAGCTATGGCATAAAGCCGCACCATTTCAGTCCACTGTTCGCTTATGCACGACATTGTCACAGCACAGATAAGTTACACAGTTAGTTTACATTTTACCGCGAATCGGCACACATAATGGTCGCGATGTCTCGAACTCACGAGATTGCACGGGACTGGCGAAAGCAGTGGCGCGGGCGCGCGCGCGGGGCTAGCCGCGGGAAGATGGCGAGCGTTTGTGTCGGCGCTTCAAAGAAACGGCCAGTTGCCGAAAGGCGGCGGCGCGTTTGAGAGAAAGAGAAGCCGCATTGCACCTACGCACGTGTATCGTAGCGTGTGTAGGGTGAAACGCATTCATGATTTATGAGGATTTTCTTTACAAAATTATGTAAAAATAAATAAAAATTTTTTCATCGGTTTTGGACTCTTTTCCTGTTACCTAGTCTGTGGTTTCAAGGATAAGACTGTTTACACTAACACCCGGTATGTAACCATGTCTTGTGTAAATAAATTATATTTTTATCTACGGTTTTTTACATCTACCGGTTAGCCAGTAATTGCATATATTTTTTTCTTCGTTTCATTAAGTTCGCCAGCGTCTATCTACTATTTGAACAATTCATGTTTTTATAAGCTTTTTTTTTGTATTTAAAGTGTAAACCCACACTAAGGTATCACTTATAGAAATGAAAAATGCAATCAAAATTTGGTCTTCGACGAGACTCGAACCCGTAACGTTCAGACGAACACCTTTAACGCAGGCTGCCTTTACCGTTCGGCCACGGAGCAATTAACCGTCGGGTCGAAAATCTTGACTGCCTTTATCTGTTACCTGGGACTTTTGGTCCACAAATTTTCTTGTTGTGTTACAATTAATTTATATGTTAGTATTAATAATGTATGTACGTATTGTGGATCAATAAATGATTTTCTTCTTCTTATTCTTTTTTCTTCTTGTCTTGCAGGGCGAGCCGGTGCTAGTGAGGTACCTGCGGGCGCCGGGCCCGATCGAACTGAGGCGCAAGGCGGTCGACGTTCTGTTTACGGTGCAGAGTCTACGCCACGAGAACCTAAACCCTTTTATAGGTAGGAGGATTCTATCTAGCGGGAGGACGGACAGTCTCGCCGGCTGCTATTGAAGGAAGGGTTCTCATCGCAGGATGGGCGGCACACTGCGGCGCGCTGGTGTGGGCGCCGTGCTGGCGCGGCTCGCTGGAGGAGGTGCTGCGCCGCGACGACATCGCGCTGGACTGGACGTTCCGGCTGTCCCTGCTGACGGACCTGGTGAAGGGCATGCGCTACCTGCACGCGTCGCCGCTGCGCCTGCACGGGCGGCTCTCGTCGCGCGCCTGCCTCGTGGACTCGCGCTGGGTGCTGCGCGTGTCGGACTACGGCCAGCCGGCGCTCAGCCGCGCGCAGGCCGCGCTGCAGCCGCCCGCGCCGCCCGCCCGGGGTCCGCACCGCTCGCTAGCTCTCGCACCGCACCGCATGCTCGCCTCTCGCACCGCCCCGCGCCTCCTCCCTGTGCCCGCCGTCTGACCGCCCTCTCGCTTGCAGACCTGCTGTGGACGGCCCCGGAGCTGCTGCGCGACGAGGCGGCCCGCGTGCGCGGCTCGCAGGCCGGCGACGTGTTCTCCTTCGCTATCGTGATGCA
This sequence comes from Pasiphila rectangulata, assembly GCA_963082625.1. NCBI lineage: Eukaryota > Metazoa > Arthropoda > Insecta > Lepidoptera > Geometridae > Pasiphila > Pasiphila rectangulata. The sequence continues at coordinate 23,893,419 of OY720239.1, forward strand.
GGAGGTGGTCCTGCGAGGCGAGCCCTACTGCATGTTGCCGCTGACGCCCGACGGTAGGCGCGCTTATTTGAGTACTATATTGATTCGATTATTTGATCGTCTAAAAATAATGTTTCTATGCTTAATCTTTATATTAATTATTGCGTCTATATTAATTGATCTACGGATAAAAATAGTACAACAAAAAACCCTTATAGTTTCGCCTTTGTCTGTTTGTCTGTTATTTTCAATGTCCATGCAAAATAACAGCTTTCTAGGATTAATAGTCTTTTCGCAAAGCCGATGACGGATGGATAGGTGAAACAGATAAAGCGAATTACGGTTTTTATAAGAAACCCTTAAAAGTATCAAAAATTAGATAAATATTATAATGCTAATGTCTAAGATAGGCTAATGTATAATGCTAATGTCTTAGTATTGGGGCCCAAAAAGCAACGATAAGATTTAATTTCTACTTATTAAACGTTTTTTTCGTTGTTCTAAACAGGATAACATATAGATAATTTCATTTATTTTATGTCTCAAAGAAAGAGAAACAGTTATTAATGAATCATTAAATAAATAAGTAAACCTGTTGCTAAAAATTGGTGTGTTGTTTACGTTTATCAAAACATATAAAACAAGTATTAATTGATTTTTCGGTTTAAAATATTCCGGTACGTTTGGTAAGCCGCATCACGTCACTTCTTATTAAAGCGACATTTTTTCCGAAACTAAAACGGTTATCTTATCCCGTTATAGTGTTTCTAAAAGTTTAAAACTACATTCATGGTTTTTTCAGATTTGTAATGCTAGCTTAGTATAGATTAGATTTTAGAGGGACACTCGGAAAAAGTTTAAAACTTGAATATTTTCCAAACGGAACATTAATCGATCGAAAAATCGTCTATGGTTTTTAATGACCCATATTTAACGATGATGGGAAAAACAAGAAGAAAAAAAGGACCCCCCCGCCCCACACTTTGCCGTTGGGGAAACCCAAATTATTACTCTGTTTACTTTTTTTTATCTCGGCATTCATTATTTTAAATGACCATGCATGTTTTGCTTGCTGTTTTTGCAAAATAAAAACGATCATTTAACCAATCAACCACTCCTTTCAGAACTGGTGGAGAAGCTGCGCCGGCCTCCCCCCCTGATCCGGCCCTCGGTGTCGATGGGCGCGGCGCCGCCCGAGGCGGTCAGCGTGATGCGCCAATGCTGGAGTGAGGCTCCCGACCTGCGTCCCGATTTCCACCATCTGCACGACACGTTTCGTCGCCTGCACCGCGGCCGGTAACGACAGCGCGTAAAGTTGTTCTCTTTTGACTTCCGTTACCCATCTCATCTTACTATATGTTGCAGGAAGGTGAACATAGTGGACTCGATGTTCGAGATGCTAGAAAAGTACAGCAATAATCTGGAGGAGCTCATCCGGGAGCGCACGGAGCAGCTCGACATGGAGAAGAGGAGGACGGAGCAGCTGCTGAACCGGATGCTGCCGAGGTGGGTGTGCCCGTAGATGTACCCGCCCGGCGAGGCCGCGGCGCGGGCAGCGAGCACTGACGAGCGCGCGTGTCGCAGGTCGGTGGCGGAGCGGCTGCTGCAGGGCGGCCGCGTGGAGCCCGAGGAGTTCGAGTGCGTGTCCATCTACTTCAGCGACATCGTGGGCTTTACGGCGCTGGCGGCGCGCTCCTCGCCCGTGCAGGTGGTGGACCTGCTCAACGAGCTCTACAGCACCTTCGACGCGGCCATCGAGCGCTACCGCGTCTACAAGGTGGAGACCATCGGCGACGCCTACATGGTGGTGGGCGGGCTGCCGGCGCGCGCGCCCGACCACGCCGAGCAGGTGGCCACCATGGCGCTGCACCTGCTGCACCTCGCCGGCCGCTTCCGCGTGCGCCACCTGCCCGACACGCAGCTGCGCCTGCGCGTGGGCCTGCACTCGGGGCCCGTGTGCGCCGCCGTCGTCGGCCTCACCATGCCGCGCTACTGCCTCTTCGGGGACACCGTCAACACGGCCAGCCGCATGGAGTCCACCGGTGAGCGCCCGCGTCCGCGGCTCCGAGCCGCGCCCCCGCCCGACTGACCTCGGCCTCTCCGCAGGTGCGGCCTGGCGCGTGCAGGTGTCGGCGGCGACGGCTGCGCGCCTCACGGCGGCGGGCGGCTACCGGCTGCGCTCCCGCGGGACGGTGCAGATCAAGGGCAAGGGCGCCATGCACACGTACTGGCTCCTGGGGAAGGAGGGCTTCGACAAGCCCCTTCCGACGCCGCCGCCTCTCGAGTGAGTGGGACGGCGGACGCCGATGGACTGCCGACTCCGTCGCTCCGTTTCACTACATCGCATCTCGTTGCAGATCGGAGGAGGTGCTTTTCGAGGCGGAGGGTGAGAACGACGGCTCCGTGTCGTCGGCGTCCCCGGTCGCGCGCGCCGCCGCCGCACCGCTCCGTCGCTCCGGGGCCGTGTCGGCCGACAGCAGTCCGCCGGCGGGCGGCCGCTACCGCTGGCTGGCGGGGCCCGGCGCGGGCGCGCTGCGGCGGCAGTGGTCGCTGGAGCGCGGCGACACGCTGGCGGAGGCGGCGGCGCAGTGCGCCGAGCCGCTGGGCTTGCTGGCGCCGGTCGCGCCGCGCGCCGCGCATCTGCCGCGCTACCGCACGCGCGACGATCCGCGCCTGCCGTAGTCTACAGAGAGAGAACGACAATAAATTGTATATGATATGTAGATAGATTAGGCTGATTAGGCACCTTTTGTTAAGCTCCGTCCGTCATTTTCGCTCAAAATTTTGTATTGATGGAACGTGAGTTGGTCCTTGTGATCCTTGTGATCTTTACGACTTTAGGTTAAGCATCTAGAACTAAACATGTTTTAATATAAACAACGAACTTGTCCGTGGCCGTCGGCCCTGTGTTCGATTGCGAGATGAATTCTTCACATTCTCTCTAACTGTGATTTAAATCTATTAGCGAAAGTTAAATTGTTTCCATAGGTGTCAAATTATGATTGTTACCTATTTCCACCTTCTGTAAATTATTAGACTTTATAAATATATAATTTTTTATCCAATTTATGTATTTATTCCAAGGAACAAAAATCCCACAAAATTAAGTCATCAACATCATCTCAATCGGAATGTCCCCAGTGCTAATAATGTCCTGTTATCCGGAGATCGGATTGGATATTAAAAAAAATAGATTAATATTAAAAGTAAGGCCTTTTGCATCTATTATATATTATTAATACAGCGTCAGCAACTGGTAATCATGCTGTACCGGACGCTGCAGTGCCTGGGACATTGTTAGATGGATTAGGCTTGCCCAGCACCTATACCATCCTCTAAGCTTAGTCAGCTTTAACGGTGAAGGAAACATCGTGAGGAAACCCGCGGCTTAGTTAGCTTCAGACGTATTGTTCTGTTCTTTCCTCTGAATTATTATTAAACTGTTAAAAAAATACTTTACTTTTACGATAGTTTAAAATCAAAAGAAATTATGTAAATAAACGGGGTATAAACGTGAGCTCAGCGCGAGAGGTGAGTACCGACTGACTGTGGGAGGTCTCTGGGATTGAAAGAATATGTTGTATAGAAGTTAGGTCAGCGTTTTAGGAAGCAAAGGTAAGGAATTTAGGGTTCAGTGTAATGGGTATAACATCTCCCCGAACACAAGTAAACTTACTGTGAAAAATAAAATGTGAGTTAACTTATCAAAACGGAACCACAAGAGAAAAGCTTGAGCACACGCTTTTACATGATAAAAGTTTAACCTAATAATATAAAAATTTAAAATAAAAGATCTTATCTTAATCTAGGAAGCGGTATCGCAGCTTCCGGTTCAACGTCAATTGATTGTTTTCTTAATATTGAATTTAAAATAATTAACATGTAGTTTTCCTATCTTATTTTTTTATTTTATTTTATTTATTATCTAAAACTCACAGTTACATTATTGTTTTGTATTACACTGTAAAATATGTACTATTCATAAACCAAATCGAGTCTACATTATATTAATAGCACTTACTAAATTAGGGTAGGTAGGTAAGCAATGATGCCACAAACAAACTAAAAATATTAACAAGATAATACAGGTAGGTATGTACATGTAAACTAAACTACGAACAAAATCGCATAGTGTAAGTAAATGTGTAGTGTAAGTGTGTAGTGTGGCTGTGAGACGCATGAATGTGTATAAACCATTGACTTACAACTTCTATAAACAAGGTAAATAAAAAAGGACATAAAAGCAAACATTAGAATTAAAAAAAATATTGAGTAGCCGTGGGGCGCCAGCAGTAGAATATCATGGTTGCAGTAAGAGCCTGCTAAGGGATACCTCCGAAAGATGGGCAGCAGCGTCTTTCCATATATCAACATCCCATACTGCGTTCGCCAACCCACCTGCCAAGCGTGGTGAGTATGGCAACTACCCCTCATGGAGATCCATGAGGGAGGCCTTTGTTCATTAGTGGACGTTTTATGGCTGAAATGATGAATGACGATGATGATTGAGTAGATGTAGATATAATATAAGTATTCTCAGGCCACATTTGTTTATCGTATCGATATGATGATATTATTTATTAACAGAAAATAAAAATATAAAATACTTAATAAAAATGGGTCTTTAGTCGTTTCGCACCACATGCGATTCGGACCGCGGTGCGAAAAACCCAAGTACTGTTTCTGGATGGGGCCATTCGCACCGCAGTGGTCCGGCGGTGCAAAAAACCCAAGTACTGTTTCTGGATGGGGCCATTCGCCCCGCAGTGGTCCGGCGGTGCAAAAAACACAAGTACTGTTTCTGGATGGGGCCATTCGCACCGCAGTGGCTCGGCGGTGCGAAAAACCCAAGTACTGTTTCTGGATGGGGCCATTCGCACCGCAGTGGTTCGGCGGTGCGAAAAACCCAAGTACTGTTTCTGGATGGGGCCATTCGCACCGCAGTGGCTCGGCGGTGCGAAAAACCCAAGTACTGTTTCTGGATGGGGCCATTCGCACCGCAGTGGTTCGGCGGTGCGAAAAACCCAAGTACTGTTTCTGGATGGGGCCATTCGCACCGCAGTGGCTCGGCGGTGCGAAAAACCCAAGTACTGTTTCTGGATGGGGCCATTCGCACCGCAGTGGCTCGGCGGTGCGAAAAACCCAAGTACTGTTTCTGGATGGGGCCATTCGCACCGCAGTGGCTCGGCGGTGCGAAAAACCCAAGTACTGTTTCTGGATGGGGCCATTCGCACCGCAGTGGCTCGGCGGTGCGAAAAACCCAAGTACTGTTTCTGGATGGGGCCATTCGCACCGCAGTGGCTCGGCGGTGCGAAAAACCCAAGTACTGTTTCTGGATGGGGCCATTCGCACCGCAGTGGCTCGGCGGTGCGAGTCGCCAAAGATTCTTTTGAAATGGGTCGTTTCGAACCACGGGAAAAACGATGATCATTTTGTAAGTCCAATTTAGGCACGCATCAAAAATTTAAGGATTTCAATTATTTATTTGTACAGAATTACAGTTATTTAAGAATACAGTTATTTAAGAAGAAACATGGATAGTGATAAAAAAATTGCAAGATGATTATGTAATAATTATATTTGCTCAACAGCTGTATATTTTTTAATGTAATAGGTAGGTTTTAAATCACAGTTTGATCAACATTATACATTTTACTAAAAACTAACTATTGCTATTCACAGGTATGATGTACATTATTATTCATTTATGACTAGGTAATTATTAAGAATCAATCAACGAAGATATAAAACTTTTGAACTAAAACTAAACCAAGATAAGAAGAAACATGGATAGTGATAAAAAAATTGCAAGATAGTATGAATAATTATATTTGCTCAACAGGTGTATCTTTTTTAAAGCAATACCCACGTTATAAAAGAAACATTAAACATTAATTCATGGGAAAAAAAATCCAAAAATATTTACATAAACCACAAAAATAAATAATGAATATTCCACCATAATTCTAAAATTTTGCTAATTCACGTTTACGTGAAGCGTAATGTCTAAGAAATAAGATTGACTATCATTTGTGTTTGTTGATGTTTGGTGTTTAAAGTAACGATCACTTTGAATGAATGGTCAGTATGCAATTCAAGCGCGTCAAATCGTAAATGCGTCCTTAAAGTCCGCCATCTTGGATGTTCGCAATGGATGTTGGATTCAGAGTATCGTCATTTCAATTTCGAATTATTCTCAATAAGCCCTTTCAGGTTAGGGTTAGGTTAGGGTTAGGTTAGGGTTAGGTTAGGGTTAGGTTAGGGTTAGGTTAGGGTTAGGTTAGGGTTAGGTTAGGGTTAGGTTAGGGTTAGGTTAGGGTTAGGTTAGGGTTAGGTTAGGGTTAGGTTAGGGTTAGGTTAGGGTTAGGTTAGGGTTAGGTTAGGGTTAGGTTAGGGTTAGGTTAGGGTTAGGTTAGGGTTAGGTTAGGGTTAGGTTAGGGTTAGGTTAGGGTTAGGTTAGGGTTAGGTTAGGGTTAGGTTAGGGTTAGGTTAGGGTTAGGTTAGGGTTAGGTTAGGGTTAGGTTAGGGTTAGGTTAGGGTTAGGTTAGGGTTAGGTTAGGGTTAGGTTAGGGTTAGGTTAGGGTTAGGTTAGGGTTAGGTTAGGGTTAGGTTAGGGTTAGGTTAGGGTTAGGTTAGGGTTAGGTTAGGGTTAGGTTAGGGTTAGGTTAGGGTTAGGTTAGGGTTAGGTTAGGGTTAGGTTAGGGTTAGGTTAGGGTTAGGTTAGGGTTAGGTTAGGGTTAGGTTAGGGTTAGGTTAGGGTTAGGTTAGGGTTAGGTTAGGGTTAGGTTAGGGTTAGGTTAGGGTTAGGTTAGGGTTAGGTTAGGGTTAGGTTAGGGTTAGGTTAGGGTTAGGTTAGGGTTAGGTTAGGGTTAGGTTAGGGTTAGGTTAGGGTTAGGTTAGGGTTAGGTTAGGGTTAGGTTAGGGTTAGGTTAGGGTTAGGTTAGGGTTAGGTTAGGGTTAGGTTAGGGTTAGGTTAGGGTTAGGTTAGGGTTAGGTTAGGGTTAGGTTAGGGTTAGGTTAGGGTTAGGTTAGGGTTAGGTTAGGGTTAGGTTAGGGTTAGGTTAGGGTTAGGTTAGGGTTAGGTTAGGGTTAGGTTAGGGTTAGGTTAGGGTTAGGTTAGGGTTAGGTTAGGGTTAGGTTAGGGTTAGGTTAGGGTTAGGTTAGGGTTAGGTTAGGGTTAGGTTAGGGTTAGGTTAGGGTTAGGTTAGGGTTAGGTTAGGGTTAGGTTAGGGTTAGGTTAGGTTAGGTTAGGGTTAGGTTAGGGTTAGGTTAGGGTTAGGTTAGGTTAGGTTAGGTTAGGTTAGGTTTTTTTTTTTTTTTTTTTTTTCCCTACCGCCACTCAGATGGCAATCGCCGTCTACTGCCTGTGCATTCTATTTTTTATTGTTCTAGAGCTAATTAAATCTAGGATTCTTTATTTTTATGGTCTAAGAGGGGATGGGTTTACAAATAAGTATTCCTCTGGCAAAACCAGAGACATAACTATTTTTATTTTTAACCTATTACATCGTTTGCTTAGAAATAATAAAAATTACAGGGTAGAGCTTTAATAACATATTTCTTATTTTATACAGGTTTTATATTTTACATGAGATATTTGTAAGATTTCTTATGCTAATAATATATAATCTAAGTATCAAGGGTTACAATTTTATCTAACTATTTTCAATTTGTAATGTTATGGTATATATTCTATAATATATGCCAAACATTTCCTTATTTATCTATTTTTGTTTATTACATTTTTAATTATATCTATACAGTAATCCAAGAACAGTTGTCTCTTAAATTTATCATACATAAGTAGGCAGAAGTTTTCACTCATAATTTTACAGTCTAGTATATTTTCGATATCGTGTCTTTTACAGGAGTAAACAGGGCACTCAGTAAGTATATGCACCACTGATTCCACCGAATCCGGATCGCAGACGCACGATGGGCTCTCCTTACACTTGAACCTATGCAAGTATTCGGAGAGTCCACCGTGTCCCGTCATGATCTGTGTTGTGTAGTGTGTCGGCGTGAGTTTTGAGACGACTCTGTGGGCTTCTATAGCGTCGGGGAAGAAAAGTTTTGTGATACTAGCTGTTTCACCTGACTTGTATCTCCGGTTCCATTCATCAAGCGATTCCAGGCGGATCTGTCGCTTGATGAATGAGATCGGACACAAGTCATAGTCAGGACGTTTCTTCCGGTTCAGGGCAGCTTCCTTGGCCAGCTGGTCCGCTCTTTCGTTCCCCTCCAATCCCGCGTGGGCTTTGATCCAAAACAATGATACTTCTTTGTTCTGGAGTCTGCTCGTGTCTAGGTTGGCACGAGCCTCCACGGCTAAGGGATGGAGGGAACTCGGGTTAATGATGGTCTCCAGTGCGGACCTTGAGTCGCTAAAGATCCCGATGCTAACCTCCGAGTGTTTTAGGGCTATCCCGGTAGCTTTCCATAGTGCAAGGAGTTCGGCCTGGTAGACGGTGCAGTGGGACGACAGCTTAAGCTTTAGAGTTTTGATCTCGGCATCACCTCTCCAAATGGATAGGGCTGCTCCGACCTCACCTTCAAGCTTGCTGCCGTCCGTATAGATTTTTACTGCAAGGTGATTCTGCAGGTCCACCTGGGCCTGGTCCGCCAAGCTCTCGAAAACCACGCTCCTATGTTCCGCTGGATGTCCGATCTGAGCGTATGGAGTGAACCGCTCCACTTCCCTATCTCCCAGCGCCGGTCGGAGTATGCCCCTCCTTGCCTCGTATAGGGCGGCTGCCTCTTGTATTCGGAGGTCAAGTGGGAGCAACCCGGCCAGCACTAGTGCCGAGTTCAGGGAAACGGTGCGGTACGCTCTTGTTATTTTCTGAGCAAAGACTCTCTGGACTGCATTTAACTGGCGTTGGATGCTCAACTTCTTCGTCGCTGTTGCCCAGGCGCTGGCGGCATACATGATCACTGGTTCAACCGTCGCAGTGTAGATGATGCGAGTGATTTCGGGGTGAAGTCCCCAGCTGACCCTGGCGGCTCTAGACAACTGCTTATAGACGTTTAATGCCTTCCTGCAAACATTTGCAGTATGGGCATTAAAAGTAAGCTTGTTGTCTATTGTGAGTCCCAGGATCTTGATTTCATCTCGCATGTCGATGGCGACTCCTCCCATGGCCAGGACTGGGGTGTCGAATTTAAGCTTCCGCGTTACAATCATGGCGTTGGTCTTATGCGGTGCGAATTTGAGCTTATTCTTAACTCCCCAGTCCCGGACATAGGCGAGGGCGGCATTTGCCTGCTGTGACACCTCCAGGGCAGTGTCAGCGTCAACCACCAGCACCACGTCGTCCGCGAATGCCTGACAATAGTCACTTCGTTGCGTCAGGCCTTTTAGCAACGGGTCCAAGAGAATATTCCATAGGATTGGACCCCCGATGGAACCTTGGACGCATCCTTTATATGTGTTTTTTGAATATTCCTCTCCAGCATACCTAACCTTGACTTTTCGGTCTTGGAGGTAGCTGTCGAGAATTCTTCGAATATTGACCGGACACTTTAGCTCCGCCAGTCTAGTACGGATGGCTGGCCACCATGCACCATCAAAGGCTCCCTCTATGTCCAATGATATTACCACTATCAGTTTTTTCAGCTCTAACTTACTGCGGATGTGTTGAATCAGGTCATAGAGGGAGTCCTCCGTGCTTTTCTTTGGCATGAAGCCATATTGGCGGGGGCTTAGTGCCGGGATGACATGCCACTGGATGCGTCTCACTACCATCTTCTCCAGGATTTTTCCTAGCACTGGCAAAAGACCTATAGGCCTGTAAGATTTAGGTTGTGTATAATCTTCTTTGCCTGGCTTTCTTAGGGCAACTACTGTTGCTTCCTTCCAGGTGTTCGGGAAGTGAGAGAGAGCCAGGCATTTGTTTGCCAGCGCTAGGAAAATCTCGGGGTCCTCTCCTATTGCGTGGCTGCAGATATCGGCAGTAAGGCCATCCGCTCCTGGGGCTTTTTTCGGGTTGAAGCTGTCCACCGAGGCATGCAGCTCTTCTAATGTAAACGGTGGATCATGTTTTTCATCATGCCTCCAACCGTTTACTCGGTCGGCTGCTAATCTGGTCTCTTGGTGGTCAGCGTTGTCCGAGTCTGCCGAGTCCTCTGGGTAGAAAGTATCTGCCAGCAGCTTTGCTGAACCCTTCGGATCAGTTGCCCTCTGGTCTTTCGTCAAGAGGATGTCCTCTTGTCTGACATTTGTCCTACCTATCACCCTATAGATTCCCTCCCAGACACCTTCCCTGTCCTGTTTTTCACAAAACTCTTTCCAGCTTTTAGTCTGAGCTTCTCTAGCTGCACTTTCATATTTCTCCTTTGCTTTCAGGTACTCTTCAACAACCATCTGCCTACGGACTGGTGCAGCACAGCGTACTCTTCGCTTTCTAGTGGTGGCTGCCTTCTTCAGTGCTGCGAGTTCTTCGGACCACCACGGCAAGGTAAGTATTTCTTTATTTTTCTTGTTTGGTATGGTTTCTCTACAGGTTTGGGTTATTGTGTCAATGTATTTGTTTACTAGATTTTCTAATTTATTTACGTCGTTTATGGTGTCTATTTCATTTTTGTTTATGTTATTTTCCAGTTTTAATTGTGTCAGTTTCTCATGAAACTGACTCCAGGTTAGGTTAGGTTAGGTTAGGTTAGGTTAGGTTAGGTTAGGTTAGGTTAGGTTAGGTTAGGTTAGGTTAGGTTAGGTTAGGTTCCCCACCGATGTGTTCCCACGTTGTCGTCGTGGTGGGGCTTGCGTGTCTTTATGATCTTGTGGGCTAAGCCGGTAGAGCTACTCATGCCGGAAGGCCACAAGGGAGAGACCTGACCAAGAGGAACACATGTATGTATGTTTATGTATTTATTATATTACATAGTTTATTTTATCGTGTATTTATGTATCTATTTGTATTTATGTATTTTATCTGTGGGCGTATCGGGGTGTTTAGGCGGGGGGTGGGAGGTTCTGGGATAGGGGTGCGTAGGCGCCGTGGTTCTTTTTGGGACTTCGGCGGTAATCTTAGGCTGTTGTAAATATTTCTTTCTTGTCTCTTCTTTATGTAAATAATTTTACCAAATCCTACGGTTTTGGCGCCCGCTTATGGGATGTATGGCCGAGGGGAGCTCGGTCGTAAGGGCGCCCAGGGGGGTTGGTCCTCTCTCTGTGACCCAGAAAGGACCAAACAAAAATGAAAATAATGGCGAATTGTAAAAACATATTACCCCAGGAGGGTACCGGCCTCATCGAGGTCGGGGAATCCCTTGCTGCTTCGGCAGTCAGTCCCTCGTATTCTGGGGGGGACAACAACCGCCTAGGCCTTTTTCAAGGCCAAACCGGCCTTTCTCAAGGCCAAACCGGCCTTTTTCAAGGCCAAATCGGCCTTTCTCAAGGCCAAACCGGCCTTTCTCAAGGCCACATCGGCCTTTCTCAAGGCCACATCGGCCTTTGTCAAGGCCTACCAGATGTGGGGAAAGTAGGTGTTGAAACGCGTGCTTCTAAAGCTTGCGCTAAAGTTGGCATGCTTAAGGAGCCACGTGTGGTGCTCACTCGCTTGTCTGGCTCAGATACAGACAAGAGTCAGGATCGAGTTGGAAGTGAGGAAGCTGAGCGGAGACGTACTGTTGACTCTGCACCTGGTCCGGTCCTGTCATCGGACGGAGAATCAGACGTCAGTTTAAGAACGGTCACGTCCCAAGCGTCATCAACTGGAGCGAAACAAAGCCGCCTTTGGCGTAAGAGGGGTGTTTCCTCAAGTGAGGAGAGTGCAGAAGGGGCACCGAGACTCACAGAAAGGACGGCGAAGAGAGGTCGCGGTCGTCCGGCTACGACCGGCAACCATGTCGGTCTACACAGAGCCAGAAATGAGCTGAAACGCCTCGAGGAGGAAGAGGCAAGGCTGCAGGCGGAGAGAAACTTTGAGGCCGAGGAGGAGCGGAAGAGGAAAGCAGCCGCTGCAACCTTCCGAAAGATTAAAAAAGCGGGTCCGGCTACACCTGACATTACAACGGCAGATTTGTCTGGACTTGTGGGAGATGCGCTCGCGTCTATCAATGACGTCACCTGCAAGTCCGGACACCTGAAGGGGACATTCCAGAGGGCCTTAAACGAGGCCTCTGACACTATACGCAGGGCGTTTTATGAGATGAGAACACGCACCGTCACGGAGGAGGTTGCGCGCCTCGAAGCCGCTAACGCGAAGCTCATGGCGGAGGTCGAAACTATGCGAAAAGAAATGGCGGAGCTTCGCAATCTATCGCGCCCCCCTGCTTCCACTCCAATAAACATGGAGGAAATCGCGCGTTCAGTCATGGTCCAGTGTGGGACCATGCTGAATGCGCGAATAGAGGGGCTAGAGGATCGCCTGCTGCCGGCTAAGCGTCTCAGACCCCCATTGGCCGCAGACAAACGGAGGGAACCAGACGTCGCTGCCCTAACACCTGCAGTGGCAACAACTTCCATGCTTTCCCCTTCTCCTGCGCAGGCAGGCACCAGCGGGGCAAGAACGAAAAAGGCCAAGAACAAGGCGGCCACGAAGGCACCTCGTCCATTGCCTCCTGCGCCGGACACAATGGATGAGGGGTGGAATGTGGTGGCCCGCAAGGGCTCAAAGGCAGCAAAAGTCCCAGCGGCGAGTCCAGCACAGGTCATCCGGCCAACGCCCACGACGAAAAAGGCTCCTAAGAAACGGGAGCCGAAACTAAAGGTTCCCCGGACTGCAGCGATTGTGCTTACGCTACAGCCGGAGGCCGAAAACAAGGGGACAACATATGCCCAGGTGCTTTCTGAAGCAAGAGAAAAAATCGACGTTCGGGCCCTGGGCATAGAGGGACTGCGGTTCCGTACAGCCGCAACAGGTGCCAGAATGCTGGAAGTGTCTGGTGCCGCTGGAGCCGACAGGGCAGACTCCCTCGCCAAAAAACTGAAGGAGTGTCTAAGCCCTGAGGTGGTAAAGGTGTCCCGCCCGGAGAAGTGCGTGGAATTGCGGCTCTCTGGGCTGGATGATTCCGCCACTAAGGAGGACGTGGCGGCTGCCGTCGCCGAGTCTGGAGGTTGCTCCGTGGAGGCTGTCAAGGTCGGGAATGTTGTCAGGCCTCCCGGCCGGCAGGGCACAGTGTGGATTAAGTGCCCTATAGCTGCAGCCAAAAAGGTTGCAGCCAGCCGGATCTTAGTAGGCTGGGTTTCGGTGTCTGCAAAGATACTGGAGCCCAGGCCCCTGCATTGTTACCGCTGCCTAGAGGCGGGACATATGGGGGCGAAGTGCACGACTGGCGTCGACCGCAGCGCGGTCTGCTTTAAGTGCGGCAAGCCTGGGCATATGGCTGCCCAGTGCGAAGCTGAGCCGCACTGCCCAGCGTGTGAAGCGGCAGGCAGGAAAGCCGACCACCCGGTCCGGGGCTGCAAAGGCTCGGCCCCGGGAAAGAAAGGCGGGAGCAAGAAGGTCAGCGTAGGGTTGAAGCCCCCCCCCTCCTCGCAACAATCTTCGCGCCCAGCGCGAGCGGAGGGTCAGATGGACACTAATTAAATGGCCATCCGATGCCTTCAGGCGAATATCAACCACTCTGCCAGGGCACAGGATCTCTTGCTCCAGAGCCTCGCAGAGTGGTTGATACAAATAGCCGTGGTTACCGAGCCCTACATGATTCCCGCCCGTACAAACTGGGTGGGAGATCGGGAGGACTCGGTAGCCATATACGCTCCAGCGGCCGGTGGCTCCCTGCCCTTCGAAAAAGTAGCGAAGGGTCATGGATGCGTGCTGGCCGTTGTGGGTGGTGGCTGTGGCGTGGCGGTAATTGGGGTGTACTGTTCTCCGAACCGTAACCTGGCCAGCTTCGAGCAGACGCTCGCAGAGGTCGGGTTTCTGGTGGGAACAGCACACCCCAGTCCGGTGTTGGTTGCCGGGGACTTCAACGCCAAATCAACGGCTTGGGGCTCTCCGGCCACCGACGTAAGAGGGGAGGTGTTGGAGGAGTGGGCGTCGTCCTTGGGCCTCGACATCTTAAACAGAGGAATCGAGAACACGTGCGTGCGGCAACAGGGTGGGTCAATCGTTGACCTCACGTTTGCAACGCCTACCCTGGCGCGCCGTGTTCTCGACTGGAAGGTAGAGATAGACGTAGAGACGCTATCAGACCACAGATACATTCGGTATAGCGTCTCTGCGTCCGTAGGGCAGGCTCCGGCCCCGCCGGCAAGAGAGGGACCCCGGTGGTCGCTGAGGGGGATCGACCGGGAGCTGGCGAAGGAGGCGGCCATCGTTGAGGCATGGATGGCTGTCTCGGACCTGGGGGATGTTGACGTCGCGGCGGATGCTCTGGGCGAAGCCCTTGCACGCATCTGTGACGCCTCCATGCCCCGGGTCAAGACGTCGGTGCCACCTCGGCGCATATACTGGTGGAGTCCGGGGCTCAGGGAGCTCAGGCGGGCTTGCGTCGTCGCGCGGCGTAATTACGCCCATTACCGCCGGAGGAGGGTGCGCGACGAGGAGGTTGAAAGGGACCGCTACGCCGACTATAGGGCCGCCTGTTCCAATCTTAAGGTGGCCATTAAGGATGCCAAGGAGTCGGCGTGGCAAGAGTGGTTGGAGTCCCTCAACCGCGACCCTTGGGGTCGTCCCTACAAAATAGTGACGGGCAAGCTCCGCCCCTGGACTCCCCCTCTCACGGCGATCTTGGAGCCAGAGCTCTTGGAGAGGGTGGTCTCAGTGCTCTTCCCCCACAGAGAGGCGTGGCACCCGCCACCCATGGCCTCTCTAGGAGTGGGGGAATCCGACGACGAGGTGCCCGAGGTGTCTGAGGCAGAGTTTGGGCTGGCCGTGTTGAGGCTTCGGGCGAAGAACACGGCCCCCGGACCCGATGGCGTGCCGGGACGAGCGCTGGTGTTGGCAGCCGGGCAGCTGGAAGAGCACATTAGAGCGGTGTTCTCGGCTTGCCTGGCGCGGGGCCACTTTCCGCAGAGCTGGAAGAGCGGAAAGTTGGTCCTGCTGAGGAAGAGCGGGCGCCCTGCTGACTCCTCGTCGGCCTACCGTCCGATCGTGCTGCTGAGTGAGACGAGCAAGCTTTTCGAACGTGTGCTCGCTGCTCGTCTCACTCAGCACATGAGGGAGGTAGGACCGAATCTGAGCGATGGGCAGTTTGGTTTCCGGCAAGGGCGCTCGACGGTGGACGCCATAGCGAAGGTGCGAGAGTTAGCGGAAGAGGCGGTCTCCGAAGGTAGGGTGTTGCTGGCAGTGTCGTTGGACATTAAGAATGCCTTTAACACCCTCCCTTGGGAGACCGTGATGGAGTCCCTCAGATACCATGGTGTGCCCCGGTATTTGAGGGACTCCGTGGCGAGTTATTTCACCGACCGGGCCGTTATGTACCCGGCCCGGGACGGTGATTGGAAAATAAGGCGTATGTCGTGCGGTGTTCCACAGGGCTCGGTCCTGGGACCGCTCCTGTGGAACATCGGGTACGACTTCGTGCTCCGCGGGCGGAACTTACACGGTGTCAGCGTAGTCTGCTACGCTGATGACACCTTGGTAACTGCCCGTGGGCGCACACACAGGGAGGCGGCCATCTTGGCCACTGCTGGAGTAGCCCATGTGGTCCACAGGATCAGGACCCTTGGGCTGGAGGTGGCACTGGAGAAGTCCGAGGCCCTCTTCTTTCACGGGCCTCGGAGATCTCCACCGCGGGGGATGGAGATAGTGGTGGGCGGAACCTCCATTGCCGTCGAGTCGAAGATGAGGTACTTAGGCCTCGTCCTCGACGGCAGATGGAGGTTCGCGGAGCACTTCCGGCAATTGGCGCCCAAGATCATAGCCTTTGCCGGAGTGCTCGGGAGACTCCTCCCGAATTTGGGAGGGCCGAGTGTGGGGTGCCGCCGCCTTTATGCCGGTGTGGTTCGCTCCAAGGCACTCTACGGAGCGCCAATATGGGCGGACGCCCTAGACGCTGAAAACCTGACCCTGCTGCGACATCCGCAGCGGGTCATGGCCGTCAGGGCGGCCCGAGCGTACCACACCGTCTCGTTTGAGGCGGCGTGCGTGCTGGCCGGTACACCGCCGTGGAACCTCGAGGCGGAGGTGTTGGCGACGGTGTATTGGCGCAGCGTAGAGGCCAAGATGGCAGGAGAGTGGCCACTCCCGGAGGAGATCAGGCGGTGGAGAGAGGGTGCCCGCGAGGATCTCCTCCTGGACTGGGCACAGAGACTGGAGTCCCCGGCTGCTAGCCGGGAAATGGTGGCCGCCTTTCGCCCCAGCCTCCAGCAGTGGGTCGATCGGCGGCATGGCGCACCGACGTTCCGTCTGACGCAGATCCTCTCCGGGCATGGTTGCTTCGGGAGGTATCTGTGTCGGGTGGCACGTCGGGAACCCACAATGGAATGCCACCATTGTGGGGCGCCGGAGGACACGGCGCAGCACACCCGCGCCGTGTGTCCGGAATGGGCGGAGTCGCGCGCAGCGATGACAGCGGTGATAGGAGGCGACCTCTCGCTGTCAGCCATAGTCAGCGCTATGGCTGACAGTGAGACGAATTGGGAGGCCGTAGCCACTTTTGCGGAAGAGGTGATGCGGACGAAGGAGACGGCGGAGAGGGACCGAGAGGCAGATCCTCTCTTGGCCCCTATCCGCCAACGGAGAACGGGCCGTAGGCGGCTGGCGTATGCCGGCCGCATACTACCCTGAACGGGGACCTGTTGGGTTGCGGATCGGGGGATCCGCTTCCTGACCTGAGGGGTCCCGGGCTGTAAGGCGCCTCGTCACGTGTTCCGAGGTGCCTTAAGCGGAGATATGGGGAGGGCATTTTACACCCTCCCGAGGAGGGCCCTCACGGGCACCCGCTGAGGGAGTTGCGGGACGCATTGCGACACCGTGGCTTCCTCCTTGTAAAGCGGCGAGGGCGGAACACCCCAGGTTTTTAGTGGGTACACTGCCTTTATCAAGGCGGGAATCCCACATAACCATCGGTCCACCCGGACTGGTGGTATCTATAAAAGATTTTCCTGGGCAACAAAAAAAAAAAAAAAAAAAAAAAAAAAAGGTTAGGTTAGGTTAGGTTAGGTTAGGTTAGGTTAGGTTCGCATGGCCCCTCGATTGATGGGTGCGGCGGGCGCGCTTAAACGCCTGCTGCCGAATCTCGGGGGTCCCAAAGCGACAAGCCGCCGCCTGTATCTGGGGGTAGTGCGGTCGATGGCCTTATATGGGGCGCCCATTTGGGCCGACACCCTGACGGGCAAAACAATCGCTCTGCTAAGGCGGTCTCAGAGAGTGATGGCCGTTGGGGTCGTCCGAGGTTACCGCACCGTCTCCTACGAGGCGGCCTGCTTACTGGCGGGGTCCCCTCCGTGGGATCTTGAGGCCGAGTGCTATGCCGCGACTTATGAGTGGCGCATAGCTCTCCGCCTCCGAGGGGAAAATCCCCCTCCGCCTGGTGAGGTGCCCGCGTGGAAGCTCCATATCCGACGGGTTCTGAGGGAGAGGTGGGAGGAGCGGCTGGCCCATCCAAAGGCTGGCAGCTGGACCGTCGAGGCTGTCCGACCAGTACTCGAGAGCTGGCTGGACAGGGCACACGGGTCGCTTTCCTTCCGTCTGGTGCAGGTGCTGACCGGGCATGGTTGCTTCGGCAAGTACTTGTGCCGAATAACCGGAAGGGAACCGACGACCGAGTGCCATCATTGTGGCTGTGACGAGGACACGGCGCAACACACGCTGGAGGTGTGCCCAGCTTGGGCCGACGAGCGCCGCGCCCTTGTCGCAGTAGTGGGGGATGACCTCTCGCTTGCAGCATTGATAAAGTCAATGCTGGAAAGCGAGACGTCATGGAAGGAGGTGTTATCCTTCTGTGAACTGGTAATGTCACGGAAGGAGGCTGCGGAGCGGGAGAGGGAGATATCCTCTACCCTCCCGATCCGCAGCCGGAGAGTCGGGCGTAGGAGGAGGCTCTTCAACGCCTACCTACATCCCCCATAACAGGGGCGTTGGCGGTCGAGTCGGGGGACTCCACCGCCGACAATATAATGCCCCGAGGTGGCGCGCGCGGGTGTGTTCCCGTGCGCCACTGAGTAGGTGTGTCGGTGATCTCCTGCACTGACACACCCGAGGAGGGGCCCGCAATGGTGATTGTGGGCCGACGCCGTCGGGACTGTGGAAGAATGCTCACGTGCTCCCACGGTTCCTGACTTAAAGGCGTGAGAAGGAACACACCCCAGGGTTTTAGTCGGTATAAGGAGTCCGACATAACCTCCTTGCCCCCCCGGGCTTGGAGGTATCCATAAAGGATTTCCCTGGGTCAAAAAAAAAAAAAAAAAAAAAAAAAGGTTAGGTTAGGTTAGGTTAGGTTAGGTTAGGTTAGGTTAGGTTAGGTTAGGTTAGGTTAGGTTAGGTTAGGTTAGGTTAGGTTAGGTTAGGTTAGGTTAGGTTAGGTTTTTTTTTTTTTTTTTTTTTTTTTTTTTTTTTTTTTTTTTTTTTTTTTTTATTGGAGCCTACCAATTGCCTTTTTAGGGGCCGTCGGCTAGCCTCCCTACCCGTACTGTTGCTTTGAACATGCAACAACATTTTCATCTTTATTATGAATCAAAAATACTTGTATATACTAACATAACCTAATACTTAGCCTAATTCTAACAAACAGAAAGAGTAATTATATTTAGCACCTTAATAACAATAATTATTGTGAAACTTATTAAGTAGACGTTTTGGCAATTTGTTTTAATTAATTAATTCAATTCAATTTTATATAATATCCACCCTTACTTGTATACATTTGTAAAAACAAATATGTAAAGTATAGATGCTAGCGGTACAATAATTAATAATTATGCATTTAGTTCATTAGGTCACCGAGCGTGACTCTGGTGAAGTGAACTTTAATATTAGAATTTAGTTACAAAATAGATTTCATTAAGTATGGTTTAACAATGGTTATATTTTAATGTTGGATTCAAAATAAAACAATAATATAAAACTATATTACGAAATGATATTTGATTTTCTCTTCTTAGGCAGAGCAAAAACCCAATACAATTGGATTCTATTGATCCCCATTGTCGATCTTATCAGAATTTTATTAATATTTAGAGATACGCATGAGCTCGCAGTCAATACAGTAGTGGAAAAGTATCAGTGTGTCTACCATGAGTTGTCACTGTTATATCGCATGACGTTACTACAGTAGTAATAGTACGTTACTTTGACATCTGTCAGATTTGTAACTCATGGTACCAAATTCATAAGCAAATGAAGCCCAAACTACAGTCGCCGTAGTATAGTTTGCTGCGTATTTTAGTACCAAAATATCCGCTAGAGGCGCTGTACAAGTTTTCATACATTTTGTAAACTACAGTCGCTAGCGAATATAGATTGTGAAAACTCATGGTAGACCTACAGATATCAATGCTATAAGGGTGTAAGAACGTTCAATTTTTAAAACTTTACACCCCTTTTACCTACACGTAGGCGAGAGGAATTATTTCCCTAGATTAAATTGATGAAGTTTTTAACAAGATTTTTAGAGCCATGATCAGATTAAAACAAACAAAAACAATAACTGTAGAATTCAAATAAAATATGTAGAACCATAATCAAATTAGAACGACGAAACAATAACTGTACAATTTTAATACTAATAAAAATATCTCGAACACAAATCGAATAAAAACAACAAAACTAATAGAGAAAAAATCAAAAATTTATGTTATTGACTAGTTCTTCCAATACTACATACAATATGCCGCTCATTTCAGGTGCGCACTCAAAATTGTATTGCGGCTTATTACAATGTGAAATGAAAATGGCATGTGTTTAATGTGCCTAGGTATTATAATATTATATATCTATTAATAGTTTTCCCTTTGTTACAGTAGGTGCCCAGATGCTAGCAGACCGCTCTACTTTAATATTAATGCTGCTGCTTTTTCCGCCGCTTAGTGTACATATGGTTTAAACCAATTAATAAACCATTGATTAGTTCTATGATTTGTTTGTCTAGTCAATAAAGAGAATGGGAATTAAATGTGTATTATGTAATATTTCATAATAATTAATTATTTGCACACTTGGAAAGAATGCCTGGATTAAATGTGTTGTTGCTTGACCTTTAAACATTGATAGAATGAGCTTGGACTGGTGGAGTATTTCCATTTTACTACATCCCACATAGCTAACCATGTCATATAGGTTAGAATGCAATTCCGAAACTTTTACTAGCATTACCGACATCTAATTTCGACAAGATAGATAAATATGCCTGTTCCCTCCCATTATTCAACATCTCTGAAACCTACATACGTAGGCTAACAATACCGAGCAGCCATGGATTAGTCTGACTTAATCAATCAGCCAGCACCAAGCTTAAAGTCCGTTTGCTTGATTCCCATTAAACATTATCTGCGCTGTACAAGTTGGTCATATTACAAAAGCTCATAAATCCATAATGCTGATCAGACCAAGTCGTCCATGCCACGCACGGCCTACAAAATAAAAATAGGTACCCAGCTCAATCATAGTTAACTCTTCTTCTTCTTCTTTTATTATGACGTATGTGTGTGACAGGACATAGTAAACTCCTCAGTTTCACGGTGAAACTGACGTGGTACAATCACCCCAGGGAAACATCTAGACAGGACAATTGTCAGCCGCCCGTGCGTGACTGCCAACCCAACAAAAACTTGAATCCTAGTAACGAAATATTAGCATACAATATAAGTGCAATTTAAAATAATTAAATAAAAATATTTTAGAAATCGGTTATATTATAATTCATATAACATTCAATCAAATAAAATAATGTGCAAATAACATTTTGAATCCATAGATAATAAATTCGGATGAACCAATCATAGTAATCGGATGAGCGAAGTGATCCGACCAAACCGTTTACCGGTCTCAATCCCCTTCGTCTATGGCCCACAAAGATAGCTGCTGACACTGACATTTCATTGCCCAAACAATTGACAGCTTGACATTACAGCCAGATTTTATCCAGAATGTCAAGCCGATACTGACTGACAGCTTGGGCAAAACATGGCAATCCATACAACAACAACATGCTACAAAAAGTGTGAAGCCCTAGCCAGTGTATTTATTTATTTATTTATTTATTTATTTATTAGGACCACCAACAAGAGATACACAGATTCAACACAATTTAAAACTTAGGGACTAAGGGCCTTGTGCTCCCCCAATTAAAGGCGGCCACAGCATGCACACAATTTTAGTGTAGGCATCGCAGTCGAAGCCAATCCCCGGGCATAGAGAGTGCTGAGAGGAGAGAACTTTATCTTTTTCAGGGCAGCCAATGTTATGCAATACCCAGGCGACAAATGACCAAGCAGGCACTACTGGGATGTGCTCCAGTACCACAAGAGGCAACCAATGGATGCTGTATGATGCGATGAAATCATCAGAGGCGCTCTGGACAACTCGTATGTAGCTCAAGACTAGAACTACTTGTGCAAGACGAGGTTATTATGCCACTGAAATGAATCCATTACAAATAATTATGGGATGTTATCAAGTGAGTAATTGTGTCAAAAAATAAATAATCAAAATCGACTAGATAGATCAGAAAACAAGTAATACAATAACAACAATAATAATAATTGGCACAATTTTTGAATGGAGTGCATTTTATATAATTATTTGATGAGATTAATTAAATAATATGTTATTGCGACTGAATAAATAGTTAAAATTGACTAGATAAAGTACTGAATGATTTTAGTGGATAATTATTATTGTAAAAATGTTAAGAATGGGTGCATTAATTTTGTGGATAATTTAACTTGTTATGAGTAGAATAATTGTGGTATTAAAATTGATAGTTCCCCATCTTGCAGTAAATCAGTTCCAGTCCCCACCAACCACAGAGCCATTTTCCTTTCCCACTATACGGAGAATAGTCTCTGCATAAGCAAGAAAAGCCGGTCTAGTGCTATTATCAGCGATAATGGCTTCAAGATTGTCCAGGCTGATGTCACAGTTAATTCTGTTTTCGCAGTCGTACCTCAGGGAGCAGAACCTTGAGCAGTCAAAAAGCAGATGCGGAAGAGTCTGGTCCATGTCTTCATCACATGGGCACAATGGAGAGTCCAGCAGCTTGAACCTATGAAGGTATGACCTGAATCCCCCGTGTCCTGTCAAAATTTGTGTGATAAAGTTGGTCAGTGTGATATTGCTCAAGATCCTGTATGCGAGGCACACCTTCTTGAAAAACAATTTTGTGACACCGCCTGTCAGAGCAGTCTCATACATAGATTGCCATGTATCTACTGTGTTGGAGCGAATAACATGCTTGGCATAGGACAGTGGGTACTCATCATAATATGGCTGTTGTCTGCTATGAAGGGCACCATGCTTGGCGAGTTCATCAGCCCTCTCATTCCCCAGTATGCCACTGTGTGCCTTCACCCAGTACAATCTCACCCTCTTTCCCAACGTGCCAAGTTTTTGAATGTCACCCCTTATCTGGTGTGCTAGTGGGTTTAGTGCGTTCGGGTTGCTTAAAGCCTCCAGTCCGGACCTTGAGTCGCTGGCTATTGAGAATGATGTTTCCCTTCTCTTTTCTATTATAGCCAGTGCACGACGGATGGCTGAAAGTTCCGCCTGGAAAACACTGCAGAATCCCTCGAGGCGGAAGCTTGCATGTCTAACCTCCCTTCCTCCAAGCCAGCAAGTGACCGCTCCTCCAACTTTCCCTTCAATCTTGCTGCCGTCCGTATAGAGGACGGGCCCGTCGTTCCCCAGGTCATCTGCGTCCGCCTGGGACTCGACAAGTCCGAACTCCAGCCAGCTTCTCTCCGCTGGGTGCGGCAGCATGTGAGGACTTATTCTACATTCAAGCGTTCGTCCGGGCAAGCAGGTGAGTGGCTCTCCTCTTTTCACTTGGTACAGCTGGGCGTTTTCCCTCACTCTAAGCGGCAAGGGCAGTATTCTGGCCAGGAGTACGCTCGACGTGTAGGACACAGTGCGGTGGGCTTTGCTAATCTTAATAGCGAATGATCTGGTGAGGCTATTTAGTGACTTTTCAGCATATACCCGCCCCGAAACTTCAGCCCAACAGCTGGCGCAGTAAAGAACCGTTGGTTCAACGACTGCATTATAAATCAGTCTCAGAATATCAGAGCTTAGGCCCCACTGAGCTCGCGCCGCCCTGGATACCACTTTGTAAAGAGCTATAGCTTTTTTGATTGTGGTATCCAGGTGCGCCTTGAAGTTAAGTGTGGAGTCTATGGTTAACCCTAATATTCTAAGACTGACCCCATATCCCAGTTCTACCCCCGCCATTCTGAGTGTAGGAACGTGGTATCCTAACCTACGGGTAATAAGGAGTGCTTGCGTCTTGTCGGGTGCAAACTTTAGTTTTAGTTTTTCGCCCCATCTCATAATTACAGCAAGCGCCCGGTTGATATTTGCCTCTAGCGCATGGCCGTCGGCAGCGGCTGCAATCATGAGTATGTCATCAGCAAAAGCCTGCACCCTGACACCACCATACTGCGTCTGTTCCAGTACAGGGTCCAACTGCATATTCCAAAGAACTGGACCACATGTCGAACCCTGTATACAGCCCCTATTTGTATTCCTGACCTGTGACTCTCCGGCGTACTTCAACCTAACCTTTCTCTCCGACAGGTAGCTCAATATGAGCCGCGCCAGGCCTGCGTCCACTGCCTTGGCTTCCAACTGCTCGACGATGGCCGGCCACCAAGCACTGTCAAAGGCGCCCTCTATGTCCAGCGAGACCATGACTACTACCTTCTTCTCATCCAAGTGTCTTCGGACTGTGGTCATGGCGTCGTAGAGGGCGTCCTCCGAACTGCGCTGTGGAGTGAATCCGTACTGGTGAGTGTTCATCGCCTCCTCCCTTCCCAGCTGCCACTGCAGCCGGCCGACGAACAACTTCTCCAGCACCTTTCCCAGGACCGGAAGAAGCCCAATGGGCCTGTAGGATTTCGGTGTGGCGTAGGAGGCCCTGGCGGGCTTGGGGATGACCTTTATCACCGCCGCCTTCCACATTGTCGGGAAACAGCCTAGCCTAAGGCAGTGCGAGTAGATACCGAGAAGCACTTTCTTGTTGCACCTGTAGGCTCGGAGGCAGATGTCGAGTGTAAACCCGTCGCCTCCGGGCGCTTTCTTGGGACTCATGTTTCTCAACACCGTCTCAACCTCCGTTTCAGTGAAGGCAGCCGTGTCATCCCCCGAGTCGCGGGCCGCTCGGACGCGCACCGCCCAGTCGTCGGCCGCAGCCCGGCGCCGCGCCTGCTCCGCCGTGTCGAGCGCCGCCTCGTCCCGCCCGAAGAAGGCGTCCGCCAGCAGCGCTGCCGACTGCGCCTCGTCCAGCACGCGCCCGCCCGCACCCTCGAGCAGCCTGTCCTGCGCCCGTGGACCGCAGGCCTTCATTATACGGTATGACCTCTCCCAGATGGTCTCCACCTTCTCGCCAGTGCAGAAATCCTTCCAGCTGCGAGTAGTCGCGGACTCTATGGCTTTCCTGTAAGTAGCTTTTGCCTCCAAGTACTGGTCCGCGACATACTGCCTTCTGGCCGGATTGGCCTTGGCGATCCTCCTCCTTCGGCGGACCATCTCGGCCTTCAGTAGGGTCAGCTCTGGCGTCCACCACCGGCACGGCTTCGCGGGTCTCTTGGCCAGGATGCGAGGGATGGCTTTCTCGCATGCTCCCGTGACGCATTCAGTGTACTGGTGTACGACGCGATTAACTCCCTCACCATCCAACGGCCCGGCCACAGAGTTCTCGATATCGGCCAGTTCGAGCAGCCTCTCGAGCTCCTCCCGGAACGACGTCCAGTTCGCCTTCTCGGTGTTGTACAGCCTGGTGCTGCCGGGCTCGGTGTGCGGCGCCTGCGCGCGCAGCTGCAGCGCAAAGGTGATGGGGCGGTGATCCGACAGCGTGCACAAGCGCGGCGTCACGGCCCAGGCGCGCACGGCGGGCAGCAGCGCGGCGGAGCACGCCGTCACGTCGATGATGCTGGAGCACTCCCGGCCGGCGCGGTGCGCGAGGTAGGTCGGCTCCGAGCCCTCGTTCAGCACCTCCAGGCCGAGCTCCGCGAGCCACTCCGCCACGGCGCGCCCGCGCGCGTCCTCCGCCGCGCTGCCCCACCACGGGCTGCTGGCGTTCACGTCGCCCGCCACCACCAGTCTGTCCACGTTCATTGACTGTACCATGGTTTTAATTTTGTCTAGGTAGTTGCCCAGATCTAGTTGTTTGTCCAGATATACGCAGATTACTCCTATCCTTAAATTTGCAATTTTTAGCACTATGCCCACTATATCGTTAAAAATAAGTTTTGTATTCTCTGTGTATTCCAGGTTGGGGTCTGCGATAACTACAGCCGCCCTGACGGGCGCGGCGGCGCCATAGACCGCGCTCTGGATGACCCGAGTGCCTGCAGGCGCCGACATGCAGCCCCTCGCTCCCACATAGGGCTCCTGCAGCATCAAAACATGCACCCGTCTAACGGAGGCCTCCCTGAAACATTCCTGTGTAGCCGCTCTTCCCCTTCCCAAATTATATTGCAAAAAATTTAGTTTTAGATCAACTGGTGGGGAAGCGTTGGTGCCCTCAGCAGTAGCGGACGGCCAGGCGCGCTATGTGGTCCCAGCGCCTCCACTCCGGGCAGCCGGAGCTGTAGGCCGGGTGTTCGCAGTCCTGCGCCTGCCGCGCCTGGCAGTTGGTGCAGTGCGGCGCGCGGTCCCGCTGTGGGCACGCGCGCGTGTCGTGGCCGCCCGCGCAGTAGCCGCAACGCGCCGCCTCCGCGCGGCACTCCGCCACCCTGTGCGAGAACCCGAGGCACCGGTAGCACTGCACGAGGGGCGACTGGTCGACCGCCGCGACCACCTGGTACCCCAGCCGCACCCTGCAGCCCGTCAGGGCCCGCCACACGCCCGGGCTGACCTGCATCACCACGCTGTTGATGCCCGCGTGTCTGCCTCTCACCCGTCTAACCACTTTAACCCTTCTCTCCGTTTCAGGGACGTTCGCGAGCAGGCCGGCGTTCTGGCGGACGAGCGCATCCTCGACCTTGGCGTCGGATATGTCGGCGACGACCCCCACGAGTCGCAGCAGCGGGTCCTTGGCGCGCGGCTCCGACACGACCAGGTCGTCGCCGAGCGCCGCGATCGCCGAGCCCATCCGCGCCGCGTCGCGCTCCGACTCCAGCGTGATGGCGACGGCGCTGTTCTTGCAGCGACGTACGCCGCTCACCCCGACCCCCATGTCCACCACGTCGACGTCCCGCTTGATCCTCGGTTAGGTTAGGTTAGGTTAGGTTAGGTTAGGTTAGGTTAGGTTAGGTTAGGTTAGGTTAGGTTAGGTTAGGTTAGGTTAGGTTAGGTTAGGTTAGGTTAGGTTAGGTTAGGTTAGGTTAGGTTAGGTTAGGTTAGGTTAGGTTAGGTTAGGTTAGGTTAGGTTAGGTTAGGTTAGGTTAGGTTAGGTTAGGTTAGGTTAGGTTAGGTTAGGTTAGGTTAGGTTCCCCACCGATGTGTTCCCACGTTGTCGTCGTGGTGGGGCTTGCGTGTCTTTATGATCTTGTGGGCTAAGCCGGTAGAGCTACTCATGCCGGAAGGCCACAAGGGAGAGACCTGACCAAGAGGAACACATGTATGTATGTTTATGTATTTATTATATTACATAGTTTATTTTATCGTGTATTTATGTATCTATTTGTATTTATGTATTTTATCTGTGGGCGTATCGGGGTGTTTAGGCGGGGGGTGGGAGGTTCTGGGATAGGGGTGCGTAGGCGCCGTGGTTCTTTTTGGGACTTCGGCGGTAATCTTAGGCTGTTGTAAATATTTCTTTCTTTTCTCTTCTTTATGTAAATAATTTTACCAAATCCTACGGTTTTGGCGCCCGCTTATGGGATGTATGGCCGAGGGGAGCTCGGTCGTAAGGGCACCCAGGGGGGTTGGTCCTCTCTCTGTGACCCAGAAAGGACCAAACAAAAATGAAAATAATGGCGAATTGTAAAAACATATTACCCCAGGAGGGTACCGGCCTCATCGAGGTCGGGGAATCCCTTGCTGCTTCGGCAGTCAGTCCCTCGTATTCTGGGGGGGACAACAACCGCCTAGGCCTTTTTCAAGGCCAAACCGGCCTTTCTCAAGGCCAAACCGGCCTTTTTCAAGGCCAAATCGGCCTTTCTCAAGGCCAAACCGGCCTTTCTCAAGGCCACATCGGCCTTTCTCAAGGCCACATCGGCCTTTGTCAAGGCCTACCAGATGTGGGGAAAGTAGGTGTTGAAACGCGTGCTTCTAAAGCTTGCGCTAAAGTTGGCATGCTTAAGGAGCCACGTGTGGTGCTCACTCGCTTGTCTGGCTCAGATACAGACAAGAGTCAGGATCGAGTTGGAAGTGAGGAAGCTGAGCGGAGACGTACTGTTGACTCTGCACCTGATCCGGTCCTGTCATCGGACGGAGAATCAGACGTCAGTTTAAGAACGGTCACGTCCCAAGCGTCATCAACTGGAGCGAAACAAAGCCGCCTTTGGCGTAAGAGGGGTGTTTCCTCAAGTGAGGAGAGTGCAGAAGGGGCACCGAGACTCACAGAAAGGACGGCGAAGAGAGGTCGCGGTCGTCCGGCTACGACCGGCAACCATGTCGGTCTACACAGAGCCAGAAATGAGCTGAAACGCCTCGAGGAGGAAGAGGCAAGGCTGCAGGCGGAGAGAACCTTTGAGGCCGAGGAGGAGCGGAAGAGGAAAGCAGCCGCTGCAACCTTCCGAAAGATTAAAAAAGCGGGTCCGGCTACACCTGACATTACAACGGCAGATTTGTCTGGACTTGTGGGAGATGCGCTCGCGTCTATCAATGACGTCACCTGCAAGTCCGGACACCTGAAGGGGACATTCCAGAGGGCCTTAAACGAGGCCTCTGACACTATACGCAGGGCGTTTTATGAGATGAGAACACGCACCGTCACGGAGGAGGTTGCGCGCCTCGAAGCCGCTAACGCGAAGCTCATGGCGGAGGTCGAAACTATGCGAAAAGAAATGGCGGAGCTTCGCAATCTATCGCGCCCCCCTGCTTCCACTCCAATAAACATGGAGGAAATCGCGCGTTCAGTCATGGTCCAGTGTGGGACCATGCTGAATGCGCGAATAGAGGGGCTAGAGGATCGCCTGCTGCCGGCTAAGCGTCTCAGACCCCCATTGGCCGCAGACAAACGGAGGGAACCAGACGTCGCTGCCCTAACACCTGCAGTGGCAACAACTTCCATGCTTTCCCCTTCTCCTGCGCAGGCAGGCACCAGCGGGGCAAGAACGAAAAAGGCCAAGAACAAGGCGGCCACGAAGGCACCTCGTCCATTGCCTCCTGCGCCGGACACAATGGATGAGGGGTGGAATGTGGTGGCCCGCAAGGGCTCAAAGGCAGCAAAAGTCCCAGCGGCGAGTCCAGCACAGGTCATCCGGCCAACGCCCACGACGAAAAAGGCTCCTAAGAAACGGGAGCCGAAACTAAAGGTTCCCCGGACTGCAGCGATTGTGCTTACGCTACAGCCGGAGGCCGAAAACAAGGGGACAACATATGCCCAGGTGCTTTCTGAAGCAAGAGAAAAAATCGACGTTCGGGCCCTGGGCATAGAGGGACTGCGGTTCCGTACAGCCGCAACAGGTGCCAGAATGCTGGAAGTGTCTGGTGCCGCTGGAGCCGACAGGGCAGACTCCCTCGCCAAAAAACTGAAGGAGTGTCTAAGCCCTGAGGTGGTAAAGGTGTCCCGCCCGGAGAAGTGCGTGGAATTGCGGCTCTCTGGGCTGGATGATTCTGCCACTAAGGAGGACGTGGCGGCTGCCGTCGCCGAGTCTGGAGGTTGCTCCGTGGAGGCTGTCAAGGTCGGGAATGTTGTCAGGCCTCCCGGCCGGCAGGGCACAGTGTGGATTAAGTGCCCTATAGCTGCAGCCAAAAAGGTTGCAGCCAGCCGGATCTTAGTAGGCTGGGTTTCGGTGTCTGCAAAGATACTGGAGCCCAGGCCCCTGCATTGTTACCGCTGCCTAGAGGCGGGACATATGGGGGCGAAGTGCACGACTGGCGTCGACCGCAGCGCGGTCTGCTTTAAGTGCGGCAAGCCTGGGCATATGGCTGCCCAGTGCGAAGCTGAGCCGCACTGCCCAGCGTGTGAAGCGGCAGGCAGGAAAGCCGACCACCCGGTCCGGGGCTGCAAAGGCTCGGCCCCGGGAAAGAAAGGCGGGAGCAAGAAGGTCAGCGTAGGGTTGAAGCCCCCCCCCTCCTCGCAACAATCTTCGCGCCCAGCGCGAGCGGAGGGTCAGATGGACACTAATTAAATGGCCATCCGATGCCTTCAGGCGAATATCAACCACTCTGCCAGAGCACAGAATCTCTTGCTCCAGAGCCTCGCAGAGTGGTTGATACAAATAGCCGTGGTTACCGAGCCCTACATGATTCCCGCCCGTACAAACTGGGTGGGAGATCGGGAGGACTCGGTAGCCATATACGCTCCAGCGGCCGGTGGCTCCCTGCCCTTCGAAAAAGTAGCGAAGGGTCATGGATGCGTGCTGGCCGTTGTGGGTGGTGGCTGTGGCGTGGCGGTAATTGGGGTGTACTGTTCTCCGAACCGTAACCTGGCCAGCTTCGAGCAGACGCTCGCAGAGGTCGGGTTTCTGGTGGGAACAGCACACCCCAGTCCGGTGTTGGTTGCCGGGGACTTCAACGCCAAATCAACGGCTTGGGGCTCTCCGGCCACCGACGTAAGAGGGGAGGTGTTGGAGGAGTGGGCGTCGTCCTTGGGCCTCGACATCTTAAACAGAGGAATCGAGAACACGTGCGTGCGGCAACAGGGTGGGTCAATCGTTGACCTCACGTTTGCAACGCCTACCCTGGCGCGCCGTGTTCTCGACTGGAAGGTAGAGATAGACGTAGAGACGCTATCAGACCACAGATACATTCGGTATAGCGTCTCTGCGTCCGTAGGGCAGGCTCCGGCCCCGCCGGCAAGAGAGGGACCCCGGTGGTCGCTGAGGGGGATCGACCGGGAGCTGGCGAAGGAGGCGGCCATCGTTGAGGCATGGATGGCTGTCTCGGACCTGGGGGATGTTGACGTCGCGGCGGATGCTCTGGGCGAAGCCCTTGCACGCATCTGTGACGCCTCCATGCCCCGGGTCAAGACGTCGGTGCCACCTCGGCGCATATACTGGTGGAGTCCGGGGCTCAGGGAGCTCAGGCGGGCTTGCGTCGTCGCGCGGCGTAATTACGCCCATTACCGCCGGAGGAGGGTGCGCGACGAGGAGGTTGAAAGGGACCGCTACGCCGACTATAGGGCCGCCTGTTCCAATCTTAAGGTGGCCATTAAGGATGCCAAGGAGTCGGCGTGGCAAGAGTGGTTGGAGTCCCTCAACCGCGACCCTTGGGGTCGTCCCTACAAAATAGTGACGGGCAAGCTCCGCCCCTGGACTCCCCCTCTCACGGCGATCTTGGAGCCAGAGCTCTTGGAGAGGGTGGTCTCAGTGCTCTTCCCCCACAGAGAGGCGTGGCACCCGCCACCCATGGCCTCTCTAGGAGTGGGGGAATCCGACGACGAGGTGCCCGAGGTGTCTGAGGCAGAGTTTGGGCTGGCCGTGTTGAGGCTTCGGGCGAAGAACACGGCCCCCGGACCCGATGGCGTGCCGGGACGAGCGCTGGTGTTGGCAGCCGGGCAGCTGGAAGAGCACATTAGAGCGGTGTTCTCGGCTTGCCTGGCGCGGGGCCACTTTCCGCAGAGCTGGAAGAGCGGAAAGTTGGTCCTGCTGAGGAAGAGCGGGCGCCCTGCTGACTCCTCGTCGGCCTACCGTCCGATCGTGCTGCTGAGTGAGACGAGCAAGCTTTTCGAACGTGTGCTCGCTGCTCGTCTCACTCAGCACATGAGGGAGGTAGGACCGAATCTGAGCGATGGGCAGTTTGGTTTCCGGCAAGGGCGCTCGACGGTGGACGCCATAGCGAAGGTGCGAGAGTTAGCGGAAGAGGCGGTCTCCGAAGGCAGGGTGTTGCTGGCAGTGTCGTTGGACATTAAGAATGCCTTTAACACCCTCCCTTGGGAGACCGTGATGGAGTCCCTCAGATACCATGGTGTGCCCCGGTATTTGAGGGACTCCGTGGCGAGTTATTTCACCGACCGGGCCGTTATGTACCCGGCCCGGGACGGTGATTGGAAAATAAGGCGTATGTCGTGCGGTGTTCCACAGGGCTCGGTCCTGGGACCGCTCCTGTGGAACATCGGGTACGACTTCGTGCTCCGCGGGCGGAACTTACACGGTGTCAGCGTAGTCTGCTACGCTGATGACACCTTGGTAACTGCCCGTGGGCGCACACACAGGGAGGCGGCCATCTTGGCCACTGCTGGAGTAGCCCATGTGGTCCACAGGATCAGGACCCTTGGGCTGGAGGTGGCACTGGAGAAGTCCGAGGCCCTCTTCTTTCACGGACCTCGGAGATCTCCACCGCGGGGGATGGAGATAGTGGTGGGCGGAACCTCCATTGCCGTCGAGTCGAAGATGAGGTACTTAGGCCTCGTCCTCGACGGCAGATGGAGGTTCGCGGAGCACTTCCGGCAATTGGCGCCCAAGATCATAGCCTTTGCCGGAGTGCTCGGGAGACTCCTCCCGAATTTGGGAGGGCCGAGTGTGGGGTGCCGCCGCCTTTATGCCGGTGTGGTTCGCTCCAAGGCACTCTACGGAGCGCCAATATGGGCGGACGCCCTAGACGCTGAAAACCTGACCCTGCTGCGACATCCGCAGCGGGTCATGGCCGTCAGGGCGGCCCGAGCGTACCACACCGTCTCGTTTGAGGCGGCGTGCGTGCTGGCCGGTACACCGCCGTGGAACCTCGAGGCGGAGGTGTTGGCGACGGTGTATTGGCGCAGCGTAGAGGCCAAGATGGCAGGAGAGTGGCCACTCCCGGAGGAGATCAGGCGGTGGAGAGAGGGTGCCCGCGAGGATCTCCTCCTGGACTGGGCACAGAGACTGGAGTCCCCGGCTGCTAGCCGGGAAATGGTGGCCGCCTTTCGCCCCAGCCTCCAGCAGTGGGTCGATCGGCGGCATGGCGCACCGACGTTCCGTCTGACGCAGATCCTCTCCGGGCATGGTTGCTTCGGGAGGTATCTGTGTCGGGTGGCACGTCGGGAACCCACAATGGAATGCCACCATTGTGGGGCGCCGGAGGATACGGCGCAGCACACCCGCGCCGTGTGTCCGGAATGGGCGGAGTCGCGCGCAGCGATGACAGCGGTGATAGGAGGCGACCTCTCGCTGTCAGCCATAGTCAGCGCTATGGCTGACAGTGAGACGAATTGGGAGGCCGTAGCCACTTTTGCGGAAGAGGTGATGCGGACGAAGGAGACGGCGGAGAGGGACCGAGAGGCAGATCCTCTCTTGGCCCCTATCCGCCAACGGAGAACGGGCCGTAGGCGGCTGGCGTATGCCGGCCGCATACTACCCTGAAAGGGGACCTGTTGGGTTGCGGATCGGGGGATCCGCTTCCTGACCTGAGGGGTCCCGGGCTGTAAGGCGCCTCGTCACGTGTTCCGAGGTGCCTTAAGCGGAGATATGGGGAGGGCATTTTACACCCTCCCGAGGAGGGCCCTCACGGGCACCCGCTGAGGGAGTTGCGGGACGCATTGCGACACCGTGGCTTCCTCCTTGTAAAGCGGCGAGGGCGGAACACCCCAGGTTTTTAGTGGGTACACTGCCTTTATCAAGGCGGGAATCCCACATAACCATCGGTCCCCCCGGACTGGTGGTATCTATAAAAGATTTTCCTGGGCAACAAAAAAAAAAAAAAAAAAAAAAAAAAAAAAAAAAAAAAAAAAAAAAAAAAAAAAAAAAAAAAAGGTTAGGTTAGGTTAGGTTAGGTTAGGTTAGGTTAGGTTAGGTTAGGTTAGGTTAGGTTAGGTTAGGTTTTTTTTTTTTTTTTTTTTTTTTATTCCTACCGCCACACAGATGGCAACGCCGGCTACTGCAGTTGCATACTAATTTTTTGTTGTTCAAAGCTAATAAAGTCTAATTTCCTAGCGGGATAGGTTTCGTGGGGGGTCCTCTATCGTAGTTATCGTAGTAGGTTAGGTTAGGTTAGGTTAGGTTAGGTTAGGTTAGGTTAGGTTAGGTTAGGTTAGGTTAGGTTAGGTTAGGTTAGGTTAGGTTAGGTTAGGTTAGGTTAGGTTAGGTTAGGTTAGGTTAGGTTAGGTTAGGTTAGGTTAGGTTAGGTTAGGTTAGGTTAGGTTAGGTTAGGTTAGGTTAGGTTAGGTTAGGTTAGGTTAGGTTAGGTTAGGTTAGGTTAGGTTAGGTTAGGTTAGGTTTTTTTTTTTTTTTTTTTTTTTTTTTTTATTAAGCCTACCTAATTGTTCTGTTGCTGTTTAATTTGCAACAACATTACATTACATTAACCTAACTTTGGGTTAGGTTAGGTTTGGATTTCGAATATCAGATACATGCAAAATCAATCAGATCATAATTAAATTTCTATCATTATGGGAAGTACATAATAATATAATTTATTACTTTAATTTAGTTTAAATTACATTTTTTATCATCTTTTCTATTTGAGATTCAAATAAACAGATGAAAACCAACAATAATGACAACAATAAAAATTAATAATTTACAACAATAATTTAACTTAGTATTTTGAATACAGTTTAAAAGGTAATACTTTATAATAATAATAATAATTATAATAATTCATAACTTAAACACTAAACAAATATTTTTTTTTTTTTATTTGATAATTTAATCCATAAATATATAGTAATACAAATTTGCATTTAGATAATTCAGGTTCATCTTAGTCTTAACATAATAATATAATTCATTTAAATAATTGATTATTTTCAACCCGTTAATTTAATATAAATAAATAAATAAATAAATAATGCTGGACAAATCACACAGCATCATCTAGCCCCAAGCTAAGCAGAGCTTGTGTTATGGGTACTAGACGACTGATATACTTAATACATTATACTACATAGATAGATATTTTTATTATATATAGAAAAACACCCAGAACACCCTGAACAAATATCTGCAGATCGTACAGACATTTGTCCCGAGGCGGGAATCGAACCCGCAACCCCTTGCGTCGCAGGCGGACCTTCGCCCGCTGCGCCACAGAGCTCGTCCGATATATGAATTAAAATACTTTGCAGTGGTCATCTGATAAAATACATCACAATTATAGAGATACACATTTATTGAATTCTATGACGAAAACGTTCTAACATAGTTAATTCACAACATCGGAACCCCTAGCTCAGAGCCCTCCTCTGGAGCCGCTCAGCAGTTTTGAATAATTTAAAAAGCAATATTATTCAATAATAAAATAAAATAATTAAAATAACAATGATAACAACAATAATCAAAACCAGCTAATCAAACCAAGCTAGATCCGTAAGGAGGCCGGGTATATTATTCAATTACCATCAATGCTCTATTACTTTATTCCACAGATTAAGAGCGTCATTTTAACATTTTTGTCCCAAAAAGAGTCGAACCTTGCGCCGGTCATGTCCATTCTATCGCATTGCCTCCGCACCAAGGAGGTCATTCCACGCCCCTAGGGGCGGTGCGAACGAACGTCCGATACGCCTCCCAATGCCGGCGCCGGCGCGACGGCCGAGTTTGGCGGCATTCAGTTGAGCCAGCGAGTGGATGCGGAGCGCACGCCTCACGCATCTCCCGCCATGTTAATTGCGTTCGTACACATTAATCCTATTTGATATAATTTATTTTACTTGATTTAGTTTTTTTCGGTTTTATTTAGTTATAATTTTTGAATAGGCAATATATTTTAATTAATTTGACATTATTTGTTTTCAGTGTTATTTGATTTTAATTCATTCCCAAAATCAACATTAACAATAATCAATGAAACAATTCATTAAGGAATCTATAACCAACCAAGCTAAGCTGGATCTGCAAGGAGGAATGTATCAGTCACGTTAATAAAACGTTTTACAATTCCTACTCCACACATTAAGATCGTCATTTTAACGTTTTTGTCCCAAAACGGAGTCGAACCTTACGCTGATCATGACCATTCCATCGCATTGCCTCGTTCCACCGTTCCACGCCCACAGGGGTGGGGCGAACGGCCGGCACGCCTCTCAGTACCTAGGTGGGCGGTCGGCGCCGGCGTCGCGGCCGAATTTGGCGGCACTCAGTTGAGCCAGCGAGTTAGTGCGAAGCGCACGCCGCTCGCGCCTCCAACCTCACTAATTACGTTCGAGCACATTATATTAAGACTTAAGATTAACTTAGTATGGGAGACAACTGCAAAACATGTTAGTTTTAAAATAGGTTTAAGTATTCATTTTGTTAATTTTGTTAATTATTATTTAAAACTAAAATATTGGTTTTGCCATGTAAATATCAAGATTTTTGTAAAATATGAATTCTCAAAGTACCAGGAGCGCATGAGCGGGCAGGGGTGTCAGTAACTCCAAAGGCGAAGTCCTTTCGAATTTCCGCCACCTTCCGCCCACTCATGC
The DNA here is from genome assembly GCA_963082625.1 of Pasiphila rectangulata. NCBI lineage: Eukaryota > Metazoa > Arthropoda > Insecta > Lepidoptera > Geometridae > Pasiphila > Pasiphila rectangulata. The sequence continues at coordinate 23,928,873 of OY720239.1, forward strand.
GTGCCTGGTGCCTTGAGAAAGCCGTGTTGCTATTTTAGGGTTTTCTATACATATATATATAATAAATAAATAAATATTGCTGGACAGATCACACAGCATCATCTAGCCCCAAGCTAAGCAGAGCTTGTGTTATGGGTACTAGATGACTGATATACTTAATACATTATACTACATAGATAGATATTTTTATTATATATAGAAAAACACCCAGAACACCCTGAACAAATATCTGCAGATCGTACAGACATTTGTCCCGAGGCGGGAATCGAGCCCGCAACCCCTTGGGTCGCAGGCGGACCTTCGCCCGCTGCGCCACAGAGCTCGTCAATAATAAATATATATATATAATATAGTATATATATATAGAGGTATATATATATTTATTTCCCTAGTACAGTTATAGTGATTAGATCAGACAATTTTTAGAATATCGTTCCTATGTTGAAGGTGTTTTCAATTTAATTTTTTAAAAATAAACAATTGACTTTTAATTTAGCATTTATTGATTTTGGTGTACCTGATTTAATTTCATTAGTAATAGCAATATAAAAATTAATTAAGCAATTTAATGAAGAAAACAAGTTTTACAATTCTTACAATTCTTGGCTTGCTTTGATTTACATAAAAAAGAAACTATTATTCCAATTTTTCTTTGTAATCAATACTTTGTTTAGTTTTGATCATCCATCCCCATAATATTGCCTAGTTGAGTAAGGAGACAAGAAAGAGAGGCAAGAACGCGTCGGGCATCCATCTCATTCCAGTTGTCTATAGTCTTGAGCGAACGCGGAAAATGACACTGACATTTCAATAGACAGCGGTCGACCACCCGGTTCCAAGATCCCACCAGTCTGTAGCGATGTATCAACGAATGACAGCTGACATTGACATATACTATGTCTGTGCATGCAACGCTCTGCAGAATGACATTAAGGACAGATGTGTGGTGTGTGCCAACATGTGGAAAACAAGAAACTTGTGACGAGGCAACCTGATAAATAAAAAGATGCTAAGTCGACGACAACAACGCCCCTATTAGACGATTTAGTTTTGTTGAGCAGTTTTATTGTTATTTCTTTGTTGGACCAACGGGCATCCCCAATGCAAAATGCCTTCGTCATTACCCCGACGTTTCGTCGGTATAATAGCAAAAGCAACCACTCGACGAAAACTCGTTAGCCCAACATAGCAATAATGTGTTGTGTTCGCTAAGCTTTGTTGTTACCAGGTGTTAAAGTTTTGTGTAGTTAGTGAGTGTTGGTTCTGAAATACGTTGGCGTGTCCGGAAGAGTAGCATCAGATTGTTTAGCCAGCCAGTCGCTGCGAACTGACAGGTTTTTGTGCGGTGAAATACTCAGTTCGACTCCAAAATTGAGCCATTCTCCGAGCCTACGCTCCGAAGAATGACTCTGGCGTATCCCAAAAACACTTCCCTTGATTTGTCATCAGCCATGAGATAAGGAAAATTGCCCACAACAATCCGAGTGTCAACTCTTCCGGTTAGGTTAGGTTAGGTTAGGTTAGGTTAGGTTAGGTTAGGTTAGGTTAGGTTAGGTTAGGTTAGGTTAGGTTAGGTTAGGTTAGGTTAGGTTAGGTTAGGTTAGGTTAGGTTAGGTTAGGTTAGGTTAGGTTAGGTTAGGTTTTTTTTTTTTTTTTTTTTTTTTTTTTTGAGTACCGAGGCTTTATTTCGTCTACTCACAGGTAAGACACTTTATCAATCTTAAAAACTATTACAATCTTAATTTTTTAATTAGAGGCTAGTCGCTACTAATCTAAATTTTCTTAATCTTAGATATTATTTATAAACTACTTTACAATTAGTCGGCCGAATATTTAATTTATATTAAACTATTTATTCAAACCACTTGTATATAATTATCCTATTTGATGATTAAATTTTTTTTTATTTATTTATTACATTTTATATATGTGTGGTTTGAGTAAATTTATACATTTTTATTAATTATAGATTCCTTATAGTATAATATTACTATTAAAACTTGTTTATGTGACTATGTGTTTCCTATTATTAATTTAAAGTTTTTTGATTTATTACAAAACTAATTTTGCATCAATCTATTTATAATATATTTAATTTATATAACTAATTATTAAATTTAAAGTGAACAGTGAGGTATAGTGAAATACTTCACATTCACAATTTACTATTTAAGTATCTCTTGATTAATCTAAACTGTATTTGTATATACAATAATGCATTTATATATATATAAGTTTATATAAGAACTATTTACACAAATTACTATTTTAGTATCTCGTAATTAATCTAACTTATATTTGTATATACGATAATGCACATATATACCCAAATTCATAAGAAAAACTATTGAAGGTATGTTAAGGTGTGTATTATAATTACTTCTATTTTATTTGTGAGAAGAATGTTGTTGTGTATATATGTATGTAGGTACATATATATTAAAAGAACTATAGAAAAGTTTTTATATACAAAGGACTTAAGAACTATGATTTTTTAAAATAATGAGGTGACAGTAATTATGAGTAAAATTTTAATCATTCTCTACTTTCTAAATAATTTTCATGATTGAGAAATATAAGGAGAAAAGTAAGTAGAACTGAATTTAAAATATGACAAGATGGATCTATGAATTATTTTACATCGAGAGCTATAATAAAAATCATCATCATTTTTGCCAGCTTGTATACGTTTTTCAGGATTTGAAAATATGAGGGTTAATTTCATTATAACTGTAAATCTAATATAGGATATTTGATCTCTGACCCATTTTGCATCGATAGCTATAATAAAAATCATCATCATTTTTGCCAGCCTGTATACGTTTTCAGGATTTGAAAATATGAGGGTTAATTCCATTATAACTGTAAATCTAATATAGGATATTTGATCTCTGACCCATTTTGCATCGATAGCTATAATAAAAATCATCATCATTTTTGCCAGCCTGTATATGTTTTTCAGGATTTGAAAATATGAGGGTTAATTTCATTATAACTGTAAATCTAATATAGCATATTTGATCTCTGACCCATTTTGCATCGATAGCAAGAATAAAAATCATCATCATTTTTGCCATCCTGTATATGACGTCATAATATACTACTATGCTACTATATACAGGGTGGCAAAAATGGCAAGACATTTGTTACGTCATAGGTAATGTCATGTTCAGAGTGATAAAATTTGTGTATAGGTGTGTGTGTGTGTAACTGCGCTAGTATGTACATAATTTAATTAGAAATAAAATAATAAAAAGTATTTTGTACCTTTGTGGATGGATAGGAGGCAACTTACACGTAGGCAACGCTTGATCTGGCTAAGGCGTCCCGGTTTTTACGGACCGGGCACTCCAGGCTGAAGGCACCATGATCAATTCTTCCAAGCTTCGCCGACCTGCAGTTCAGACATGACGGCACGTCTCCGACGTTCCAGGCAGGGCAGTCTTTTCTATGGTGCTCGGCACCGCAGTGACTGCACAGGTCCACTGCTTCCTTGCAAAACTTGCGTCCATGGCCGAAGCCAAGGCACCTTGTGCATTGAAGCAATGGACTTTGGTCGACTACGGTCCTTTTCTGCATTCCAATGTAAACTGAGCCGTGGTTAGACAGTCTGCGCCACAGGATCGGCGAAACTTGGAGGACCACGTGTTTTTCGAGCGGGCTTCGTGTGTTCCTCCTGTACTTTACTTTGACGCGGTATTCGTCATCTGGAATGTGGCCTATTACGTCGTCATTCTGTTTTTTCAGCAACTCCAGCACGTCCTCGTCGGAGAATGATGCACTGACACTTTTTATCATAACCTGCGGATCCTTAGGGGCGAGTCTTGAGATTATAAAGCTCTTGTGTGTATTTAGTTGTTGGAACACTTTTTCCCTCTTTTCTTCGGATCCGCAGGTAATGACAACCTTCTGGTCCCGTGACTTCCTGACGGAATCGATTTGTAAACCGGTTATTTTTGGTTGTATTACCTCTTGAATGTCGTTTAGGACGACCTCACTGGTGTGCATTTTATTTTCGTCTTGTACTATGAGACTGAATTTCGGGTTGAGGAAGGCAGGTTTGCGGGTGATATCTGCGTACGTGGGGGTATCCAATGTTGGCTCCTTGTTAAAAACTTCTTCTCGTATTTTTTCCACTAATACCTTCATCGATGATTCATTTAAATTGATGGTTAGTTCATTTTCGTTAATTGAGTCGACCTGCTTTTTAATTTGATCTATGGATTGGAGAAGCGTGGATGGTTGTACTGGGTTAGTTTTTATTGCGTTAATTTCGTCTTTGAGCGTGCATATTTTTTCGTTTAATGACCTTTCTTGTGTAAGTAGTTTGTTCTCGTAATGGGCCTGAACTTTTTCGATAACACCTTCTGTACTTCGCTTTACTTCGCAAATGGTGTTGATTACTTCACTTATTCCTCGCAGGTCGTTCAGAACCTGTTCTTTGATGCTGGTTTTAATATTCCCTGACATGTCCAGTTGAGCGGTGGCATGGTGCACGTAGTTCAAGGCCATTGCTTTCAGTTCCGTTGCTGACAATGGTCCAGTGGACTCAGCAGATGATGCCTCAGACTGCGAGGATTGCTGTGGCGAGGCATCTCGTGATTGGTGTGAAGCCGCAGGAGGGTTTCTACTCGGGCCTGGTACTCCGACGCTTTCCGCGCTCCTGATTAGGGCTTCCTTGCGAATGATCTTCTCTCCTTTGTTGCCAGACAGTCTTTTCTTTTGTTTGTCCATGACGGTTGATAAATATGATATTATTCTGTTTCAGGTGGTGTGAACGTGGTGTGGATACAAGGGTGGCTGACACTTGGTCGGTGATCACTATAATGCTTCTACTGCTGAATGAAGGTAAGTTAGTTTAGTTTTAGGCGGTTTTAAGACTGTTTTATGAGTATTTATGCAGGTTCCTTTGTTCTATGGAACAAAGGAATTTTAGGAAATAGCTGATATCTCCGAGTTTAAGAGTAGGAGAATCCAAAGTTTTCGAAGTATGGTGTAGCTGTACTAGTTCTATTGATTGACACTACTACCAGAAAATTTAGATGAACTTTTCCTTTGTTCTTGTGCGGAACAAAGGAATTTTAGGAAAAAGCTGATATCTCCGAATTCAAGAGTCGGAGAATCAAAAGTTTTCGGAGTATGGTGAAGCTAAACTAGTTCTATTGATAAACACTACTGCCAGAAAATTTGGATAAACTTTTCCTTTGTTCTTGTGCGGAACAACGGAATTTTAGGAAAAAGCTGATATCTCCGAATTTAAGAATCGGAGAATCAAAAGTTTTCGGAGTATGGTGTAACTATACTAGTTCTATTGATAGACACTACTGGCAGAAAATTTAGATGAACTTTTCCTTTGTTCTTGTGCGGAACAAAGGAATTTTAGGAAAAAGCTGATATCTCCGAATTCAAGAGTCGGAGAATCAAAAGTTTTCGGAGTATGGTGTAACTATACTAGTTCTATTGATAAACACTACTGCCAGAAAATTTGGATGAACTTTTCCTTTGTTCTTGTACGGAACAAAGGAAATTAAGAGGTTAAGTCGACGAAAGGTTGATGGTTGAGGGTTGGAAGACACTTGTTTTTAACACCGTTGATGCACTGATAGTTATACACACATTGTCACAAAAATATCTGGGAAAAGTTCATAATCACTGTTTTTAATGAATTTAAATAATATTTCGTTCCGCGGACACGACCGCTCTGTTCGAGCGTTGGATAGGCACTGTTAGGTTAGGTTAGGTTAGGTTAGGTTAGGTTAGGTTAGGTTAGGTTAGGTTAGGTTAGGTTAGGTTAGGTTAGGTTAGGTTAGGTTAGGTTAGGTTAGGTTAGGTTAGGTTAGGTTAGGTTAGGTTAGGTTAGGTTAGGTTAGGTTAGGTTAGGTTAGGTTAGGTTAGGTTAGGTTAGGTTAGGTTAGGTTAGGTTAGGTTAGGTTAGGTTAGGTTAGGTTAGGTTAGGTTAGGTTAGGTTAGGTTAGGTTAGGTTAGGTTAGGTTAGGTTAGGTTAGGTTAGGTTAGGTTAGGTTAGGTTAGGTTAGGTTAGGTTAGGTTAGGTTAGGTTAGGTTAGGTTAGGTTAGGTTAGGTTAGGTTAGGTTAGGTTAGGTTAGGTTAGGTTAGGTTAGGTTAGGTTAGGTTAGGTTAGGTTAGGTTAGGTTAGGTTAGGTTAGGTTAGGTTAGGTTAGGTTAGGTTAGGTTAGGTTAGGTTAGGTTAGGTTAGGTTAGGTTAGGTTAGGTTAGGTTAGGTTAGGTTAGGTTAGGTTAGGTTAGGTTAGGTTAGGTTAGGTTAGGTTTTTTTTTTTTTTTTTTTTTTTTTTTTTTTATTGAAGTGGAGCCTACCAATTGCCTTTTTAGGGGCCGTCGGCTAGCCTCCCTACCCATACTGTTGCTTTGGACATGCAACAACATTTTCATCTTTATTATGAATCAAAAATACTTGTATATCCTAACTTAACCTAATACTTAGCCTAATACTTACAAACAGAAAGAGTTATTATATTTACCACCTTAATAACAATAATTATTGTGAAACTTATTAACTACATGTTTTGGCAATTTGTTTTAATTAATTAATTCAATACAATTTCATATAATATCCACCCTTACTTGTATACATTTGTAAGAAACAAATATGTAAAGAATAGATGCTAGCGGTACAATAATTAATAATTATGCATTAAGTTCATTAGGTCACCGAGCGTGACTCTGGTGAAGTGAACTTTAATATTTGAATTTAGTTACAAAATAGATTTAATTAAGTATGGTTACTATGGTATTGGTACAATACAATTTCATATAATATCCACCCTTACTTGTATACATTTGTAAAAACAAATATGTAAAGAATAGATGCTAGCGGTACAATAATTAATAATTATGCATTTAGTTCATTAGGTCACCAGCGTGACTCTGGTGAAGTGAACTTTAATATTAGAATTTAGTTACAAAATAGATTTAATTAAGTATGGTTTAACAATGGTTTTATTTAATGTTGGATTTAAAATAAAACAATATTACGAAACAATATTTGATTTTCTCTTCTTAGGCAGAGCCAAAACCCAATACAATTGGATTCTATTGATCCCCATTGTCGATCTTATCAGAATTTTATTAATATTTACAGATACGCATGAGCTCGCAGTCAATATCGTAGTGGAAAAGTATCAGATGAAGATGGAGAAAAATGCTCAGCTCACATCCCCATCACCCAGGCAACACAGCGCTCCAGCGGCCACACCGATGCATCAGATATCAATGCTATAAGGGTGTAAGAACGCTCGATTTTTAAAACTTTACACCCCTCATACCTACACGTAGGCGAGAGGAATTATTTCCCTAGATTAAATTGATGAAGTTTTTAACAAGATTTTTAGAGCCATGATCAGATTAAAACAAACAAAAACAATAACTGTAGAATTCAAATAAAAATATGTAGAACCATAATCAAATTAGAACGACGAAACAATAACTGTAAAATTTTAATACTAATAAAAATATCTCGAACACAAATCAAATAAAAACAACAAAACCAATAGAGAAAATATCAAAAATTTATATGTTATTGACTAGTTCTTCCAATACTACATACAATATGCCGTTCATTTCAGGTGCGCACTCAAAATTGTATTGAGGCTTATTAATTGAAGTAAATGATTATTTCAAGTGTATAATTAGTTTGCCCAATAAATCAGACAAGGGAAAACTGGAGTATGTGCTTCTCTTTTGACCTAGTAAATTAGTAATTTATAAAACAAATTTCTTTAGCAGTATTGTTAATCAAACCTATGAGCACCGATCAAATGAGTTTGGACTTGCGCAGCTGTTCCCATTCCATTGCATACCACGGAGGACTCCACCTGGATCATGATGATTCCCTTAAGCAGGTTAGAACACAATTCCATCCCATAACAAACCCATCTGGGTCCAGGCTGATATTACCAGTCCAGATACAATCCCCATTGGGATGCATACCGACTAATATAATATATATACAGCCGGCCTGAGCAGCCGTGGCATGCCTATGTTTGGGATCATAGCGTCTGGATCCCCCCGCTAGGCACTATCTTCCCTGCTTAGGTGACCCTTAGTCATAGGATAGGAACAGATAATATATGCCCCAGTGTACATAACGTGTTTAGTGTAATTTGGTGATTAATAAATAAATAAATAATGCTGGACAAATCACACAGCATCATCTAGCCCCGAGCTAAGCAGAGCTTGTGATTTGGGTACAAGATGACTGATATACTTAATACATTATACTACATAGATAGATATTTTTATTATACATAGAAAAACACCCAACAACTATTAACATCTAATATCTATTAACATATAATTATCTATAAACAGTTTTTAACATACTATCAGGCAACTGAACTGGTCTTGTTAACAGGCCATTGTATTTAGATTTTTATCTAATTTCATTTAATTCACCCATCTCTTTTCCATTCATCTAATTTCGACAAGATACATAGATCACCATGTTGGTTCCCCCCCAATATTAAACATCCCTGAAACCTACGTAAGTTCGCAACACAATACAAGCATCCATGGATATGGATTGGATTGGAGTCCGATCAACCAAATCAGTTACATAATTTTTCATTAGCATAGAACATTCAAACAAATAAATCAATGTCCATGTCCAAATAACATTTGTACTGATAACTTTTCACTAATTATGTTTACAATTAATAAAATGCCATCGCTAACATTTCATTAATTTTTAAGCTTTATTGTACATAGCAGATGTCCCTTGCAGTGTATTGCGGACCATAGTATAGCTCTGATGATGCAACCCAAAACCCGGGCCTTACGAATTGACATTGACATCAAGCCTGGCCCCAACCAGCAATGTCAAGCCATTACTGACAGTTTTACAAGCCATTAATAAAAGAAGAAGAAGATTTGACGAGCACTGCAGGACACTACAATAACAAATCACAAACGAAAAGTCAAGTAAAAGTTTGCAGTCGAAAGAAAAACACAAGTTGAACTTCCCACTTGTTTTAAAGCGAGTGCGGCAGGCGTGGGATGCCAGGAGTATCGGGGAAAAGTGCCGCGGAGTATCAAAAAGATGCGGAGCAACAGAAGCCATACATGTGAAAATTCTATAACAGTTAAATGTTGCAACCCAGTGCATAAATGCCCAATATAAGGTGAGTAAAAGAAAGATATTCCCTGAGATAGTTTTGTCCCAACAGTGGTGTAGTAAGCTTATGTTCATACCTTATCCACAGACAAGTCTGATCATGTATCACTTGCAGTATAACGGCAGTGAAGTAATAGCTTAAATTTTAATACACTAACTTGGTGTTGACAAAAATAGGTTAGCAAAATATAACAATGTCGAAATTTTGTGTAAAATATGGTCAGATTAATGTAATATAATAAAAATTAATTAATAAATTAAGATATTATTGTATATTTGAACTAATATGTCATTACATGATTGAAATTTAGAGAAAAATTGAACTGTATTGAATTTAATTGATCCATAAAAATTATAAATAGCAACAAGTTAAATATGTTATTAGTAAAGTTAACCATGAGATACACTGAGCTGCAAGAAACTGCTCCGGGTAACCAAAATAACTATATTAGTCCTCGCTGACTACGGAACCGTTTTCCCCACCCACTCTGCGGAGGATTGCCTTTGCGTAGGTAAGAAAGACCGTCCTACTATTTGTGTTGGCAAGGATTTGCTCGAGACTGGGGAGGCAGATGTCACAGTCTGCTTCAATTTCGCAATTGTATCTCAGCATACAAAATCTGGGACACTCAAGAAGAAGATGGAGAACAGTTTGGGGCACGTCTTCGTCACAAGAGCACCATGGAGATTCAAGTAAATAAAACCTGTGTAGGTATGCTCTGAATCCTCCGTGGCCGGTAAGGATCTGGGCCACAAAGTTGTCGATTGTGATTTTTTCCAAGATTTTGTATGCTGAGGCCACATTTTTGAAAAATGTCTTTATAACACCTCCTGACTCTGCCGCTTGATAAAGATGTTGCCAGCTACTAATTGTCTCAGACCTAATGGTATTCTTAGCGAAGGAGAGTGGAAACTTATCATAATATGGCTGCTGTCTGTTGTGCAGAGCAGCATGCTTAGCAAGTTCGTCTGCCCTTTCATTCCCCAATATGCCGCAGTGTGCCCTAACCCAGTACAATTTGACAGTCTTCCCCTGCATCCTGAGCTGTGTGATGCTGTCCCTTATTTTGTTGGAGAGTGGATTGAGTGTGTTGGGGTTGCTTATGGCCTCAAGCCCGGATCGAGAGTCACTCGCTATGGAAAAAATTGACTCCTTCCTTGTTTCTATTTCAGCGAGTGCTCGATGGATGGCCGACAGCTCCGCCTGGAACACGCTGCAGTAGTCCTCAAGGCGGAAGCTCGCGCGCCGGACCTCCCTCCCTCCGAGCCAGCAGGTGACCGCCGCGCCTACCCTCCCCTCGAGCTTGCTGCCATCGGTGTAGAGGACGGGCCCATCGCTCCCTAGACCATCCGCATCCTCCTGGGACTCGACCAGCCCGAAATTCAGCCATCTCCTCTCCGCAGGGTGGGGCAGCGAAAACGGGCTAACTCTACGCTCAAGGGTCCGTCCAGGCAAGCAGGTAAGTCCCGTTCCCCTCTTGACCAGATATAGTTGTGCGTTCTCCTGGACTCGCAGCGGTAAAGGTATAATCCTTGCCAGGAGGACGCTAGCCGTGAGGGAAACAGTGCGATGGGACTTGCTTATTCTGATGGCAAAAGTCCTCGTTAGGCTGTTTAAAAGTTTCTGAGCATAAACTCGCCCCGAGATGTCCGCCCAGCTACTAGCAGCGTACAGTACTGTGGGCTCGACCACGGCTATGTAAATTAGTCTCAGAATGTCCGAATTTAGACCCCACTGAGCTCGCGCCGCCCTGGATACGACCTTATAAAAGGTTATGGCCTTCTTTATTACAGCATCCAGGTGGTTTCTGAAGTTTAGCGTGGGGTCTATCGTTAATCCCAACACCCTGAGAGCGGTGCCGTACTCGAGGTCCATTCCCGCCATGTTGAGCCTAGGGGTGTGGTATCTTAGCTTTCTTGTGATTAGGAGAGCCTGTGTCTTGCTGGGCGCGAACTTAAGCTTCAGCTTCTCACCCCACCTCATGATCACTGCCAGCGCCCTATTGATGTTGCCCTCAAGTTCTAGGCCGTTGGCTGCGGCCGCAATCATGAGGATGTCATCAGCAAAAGCCTGCACCCTGACACCAGCATACTGCGTTTGTTCCAGTACTGGGTCCAACTGTATGTTCCATAGTATGGGACCACAGATCGAACCCTGTACGCAGCCCCTGCTGGTGTCCCTGACTTCAGTCTCTCCTGCGTATTTCAGCTTCACCTTCCTTTCCGACAGGTAGCTCAGGATCAAGCGCGCCAGGCCTGGATCGACTGCCTTCGCTTCCAACTGCTCGATGATGGCCGGCCACCAAGCACTGTCGAAAGCGCCCTCTATGTCTAGCGAAACCATGACCACTATCTTCTTATCATCCAAGTGTCTTCTGACCGTGGTCATGGCATCGTAGAGGGCGTCCTCTGAGCTACGCTGCGGGGCGAAGCCATACTGGTACGGGCTCATGGTACCTTCCCTGCCCAGCTGCCACTGTAGCCTCACGACGAAAAGCTTCTCCAGGATTTTACCCATGACAGGAAGTAGCCCAATAGGTCTGTAGGCCTTCGGTGTGTCATAGGAGGGTCTTGCCGGCTTGGGGATGATTTTTATGACCGCCTCCTTCCATGCCACAGGGAAACAGCCTAACCTGAGGCAGTGTGAGTAGATCCCAAGAAGCACAGTCTTATTGCATCTGTATGCTCGGAGGCAGATATCGAGCGTGAACCCATCGCCTCCGGGTGCTTTCTTTGGACTCATCGTACTCAGCACTGACTCCATCTCTGTTTCAGTGAAGGCGGCCATGTCCTCCCCCGAGTCGCGGGCCGCCCGGACGCGCGCCGCCCAGTCCTGGGCCGCGGCCCGGCGCCGCGCCTGCTCCGCCGTGTCCCGCGCCGCCTCGTCCCGCCCGAAGAACGTGTCTGCCAGTAGCGCCGCCGACTGCGCCTCGTCCAGCGTGCGTCCGTCCGCCGCCGACAACAGCCTGTCCTGCACCCGGGGACCGCAGGCCTTCATCACTCGGTAAGACCGCTCCCAGATGGTTTCCGCCTTCTCGCCGGTGCAAAACTCCTTCCAGCTGCGAGTAGTCGCGGACTCTATGGCTTTCTTGTACGTAGCTTTGGCCTCCAAGTACTGGTCCACGACGTACTGCCTTCTGGCTGGGTTCGCCTTGGCGATCCTTCTCCTCCGGCGGACCATCTCGGCCTTCAGTCGAGTCAACTCGGGCGTCCACCACCGGCACGGTTTCTCGGGTCTCCTGGCCCGGGTGAGAGGGATGGCCTTCTCGCACGCTCCGGTGACACACTCGGTGTACTGGTCTACGATGCGGTTGACCCCCTCATTATCCAGCATCCCGGCCACAGAGTCCTCGATCCCGGCGAGCTCCAACAGCCTTACGAGTTCCGCCTCGAACGACGTCCAGTCCGCCTTCTCGGTCTTATACTTTCGTGTGTTGCAGGGTTCGGCGTCGGCTGGCTGCGCGCGCAGCTGCAGCGCGAAGGTGATGGGGCGGTGGTCCGACAGCGTGCACAGGCGCGGCGCCACGGCCCAGGCGCGCGCGGCGGGCAGCAGCGCGGCGGAGCACGCCGTCACGTCGATGATGCTGGAGCACTCCCGGCCGGCGCGGTGCGCGAGGTAGGTCGGCTCCGAGCCCTCGTTCAGCACCTCCAGGCCGAGCTCCGCGAGCCACTCCGCCACGGCGCGCCCGCGCGCGTCCTCCGCCGCGCTGCCCCACCACGGGCTGCTGGCGTTCACGTCGCCCGCCACCACCAGTCTGTCCACGTTCATCGAGAGAATGACAGCCTTTATCCTACTCAAATATAAGTCCAAATCCAGTTCATTATCTAAATATACACTGATAAAACCTACTCTTATATTTCCCATTCTTACCACTACGCCTACATAATCATTATAAGTATAATTAGAGTTAATTGTATAATTTAAATTGGGATCCATTATAACTATAGCCGCCCTTAGGTTAGGTTAGGTTAGGTTAGGTTAGGTTAGGTTAGGTTAGGTTAGGTTAGGTTAGGTTAGGTTAGGTTAGGTTAGGTTAGGTTAGGTTAGGTTAGGTTAGGTTAGGTTAGGTTAGGTTAGGTTAGGTTAGGTTAGGTTAGGTTAGGTTAGGTTAGGTTAGGTTAGGTTAGGTTAGGTTAGGTTAGGTTAGGTTAGGTTAGGTTAGGTTAGGTTAGGTTAGGTTAGGTTAGGTTAGGTTAGGTTAGGTTAGGTTAGGTTAGGTTAGGTTAGGTTAGGTTAGGTTAGGTTAGGTTAGGTTAGGTTAGGTTAGGTTAGGTTAGGTTAGGTTAGGTTAGGTTAGGTTAGGTTAGGTTAGGTTAGGTTAGGTTAGGTTAGGTTAGGTTAGGTTAGGTTAGGTTAGGTTAGGTTAGGTTAGGTTAGGTTAGGTTAGGTTAGGTTAGGTTAGGTTAGGTTAGGTTAGGTTAGGTTAGGTTAGGTTAGGTTAGGTTAGGTTAGGTTAGGTTAGGTTAGGTTAGGTTAGGTTAGGTTAGGTTAGGTTAGGTTAGGTTAGGTTAGGTTAGGTTAGGTTAGGTTAGGTTAGGTTAGGTTAGGTTAGGTTAGGTTAGGTTAGGTTAGGTTAGGTTAGGTTAGGTTAGGTTAGGTTAGGTTAGGTTAGGTTAGGTTAGGTTAGGTTAGGTTAGGTTAGGTTAGGTTAGGTTAGGTTAGGTTAGGTTAGGTTAGGTTAGGTTAGGTTAGGTTAGGTTAGGTTAGGTTAGGTTAGGTTAGGTTAGGTTAGGTTAGGTTAGGTTAGGTTAGGTTAGGTTAGGTTAGGTTAGGTTAGGTTAGGTTAGGTTAGGTTAGGTTAGGTTAGGTTAGGTTAGGTTAGGTTAGGTTAGGTTAGGTTAGGTTAGGTTAGGTTAGGTTAGGTTAGGTTAGGTTAGGTTAGGTTAGGTTAGGTTAGGTTAGGTTAGGTTAGGTTAGGTTAGGTTAGGTTAGGTTAGGTTAGGTTAGGTTAGGTTAGGTTAGGTTAGGTTAGGTTAGGTTAGGTTAGGTTAGGTTAGGTTAGGTTAGGTTAGGTTAGGTTAGGTTAGGTTAGGTTAGGTTAGGTTAGGTTAGGTTAGGTTAGGTTAGGTTAGGTTAGGTTAGGTTAGGTTAGGTTAGGTTAGGTTAGGTTAGGTTAGGTTAGGTTAGGTTAGGTTAGGTTAGGTTAGGTTAGGTTAGGTTAGGTTAGGTTAGGTTAGGTTAGGTTAGGTTAGGTTAGGTTAGGTTAGGTTAGGTTAGGTTAGGTTAGGTTAGGTTAGGTTAGGTTAGGTTAGGTTAGGTTAGGTTAGGTTAGGTTAGGTTAGGTTAGGTTAGGTTAGGTTAGGTTAGGTTAGGTTAGGTTAGGTTAGGTTAGGTTAGGTTAGGTTAGGTTAGGTTAGGTTAGGTTAGGTTAGGTTAGGTTAGGTTAGGTTAGGTTAGGTTAGGTTAGGTTAGGTTAGGTTAGGTTAGGTTAGGTTAGGTTAGGTTAGGTTAGGTTAGGTTAGGTTAGGTTAGGTTAGGTTAGGTTAGGTTAGGTTAGGTTAGGTTAGGTTAGGTTAGGTTAGGTTAGGTTAGGTTAGGTTAGGTTAGGTTAGGTTAGGTTAGGTTAGGTTAGGTTAGGTTAGGTTAGGTTAGGTTAGGTTAGGTTAGGTTAGGTTAGGTTAGGTTAGGTTAGGTTAGGTTAGGTTAGGTTAGGTTAGGTTAGGTTAGGTTAGGTTAGGTTAGGTTAGGTTAGGTTAGGTTAGGTTAGGTTAGGTTAGGTTAGGTTAGGTTAGGTTAGGTTAGGTTAGGTTAGGTTAGGTTAGGTTAGGTTAGGTTAGGTTAGGTTAGGTTAGGTTAGGTTAGGTTAGGTTAGGTTAGGTTAGGTTAGGTTAGGTTAGGTTAGGTTAGGTTAGGTTAGGTTAGGTTAGGTTAGGTTAGGTTAGGTTAGGTTAGGTTAGGTTAGGTTAGGTTAGGTTAGGTTAGGTTAGGTTAGGTTAGGTTAGGTTAGGTTAGGTTAGGTTAGGTTAGGTTAGGTTAGGTTAGGTTAGGTTAGGTTAGGTTAGGTTAGGTTAGGTTAGGTTAGGTTAGGTTAGGTTAGGTTAGGTTAGGTTAGGTTAGGTTAGGTTAGGTTAGGTTAGGTTAGGTTAGGTTAGGTTAGGTTAGGTTAGGTTAGGTTAGGTTAGGTTAGGTTAGGTTAGGTTAGGTTAGGTTAGGTTAGGTTAGGTTAGGTTAGGTTAGGTTAGGTTAGGTTAGGTTAGGTTAGGTTAGGTTAGGTTAGGTTAGGTTAGGTTAGGTTAGGTTAGGTTAGGTTAGGTTAGGTTAGGTTAGGTTAGGTTAGGTTAGGTTAGGTTAGGTTAGGTTAGGTTAGGTTAGGTTAGGTTAGGTTAGGTTAGGTTAGGTTAGGTTAGGTTAGGTTAGGTTAGGTTAGGTTAGGTTAGGTTAGGTTAGGTTAGGTTAGGTTAGGTTAGGTTAGGTTAGGTTAGGTTAGGTTAGGTTAGGTTAGGTTAGGTTAGGTTAGGTTAGGTTAGGTTAGGTTAGGTTAGGTTAGGTTAGGTTAGGTTAGGTTAGGTTAGGTTAGGTTAGGTTAGGTTAGGTTAGGTTAGGTTAGGTTAGGTTAGGTTAGGTTAGGTTAGGTTAGGTTAGGTTAGGTTAGGTTAGGTTAGGTTAGGTTAGGTTAGGTTAGGTTAGGTTAGGTTAGGTTAGGTTAGGTTAGGTTAGGTTAGGTTAGGTTAGGTTAGGTTAGGTTAGGTTAGGTTAGGTTAGGTTAGGTTAGGTTAGGTTAGGTTAGGTTAGGTTAGGTTAGGTTAGGTTAGGTTAGGTTAGGTTAGGTTAGGTTAGGTTAGGTTAGGTTAGGTTAGGTTAGGTTAGGTTAGGTTAGGTTAGGTTAGGTTAGGTTAGGTTAGGTTAGGTTAGGTTAGGTTAGGTTAGGTTAGGTTAGGTTAGGTTAGGTTAGGTTAGGTTAGGTTAGGTTAGGTTAGGTTAGGTTAGGTTAGGTTAGGTTAGGTTAGGTTAGGTTAGGTTAGGTTAGGTTAGGTTAGGTTAGGTTAGGTTAGGTTAGGTTAGGTTAGGTTAGGTTAGGTTAGGTTAGGTTAGGTTAGGTTAGGTTAGGTTAGGTTAGGTTAGGTTAGGTTAGGTTAGGTTAGGTTAGGTTAGGTTAGGTTAGGTTAGGTTAGGTTAGGTTAGGTTAGGTTAGGTTAGGTTAGGTTAGGTTAGGTTAGGTTAGGTTAGGTTAGGTTAGGTTAGGTTAGGTTAGGTTAGGTTAGGTTAGGTTAGGTTAGGTTAGGTTAGGTTAGGTTAGGTTAGGTTAGGTTAGGTTAGGTTAGGTTAGGTTAGGTTAGGTTAGGTTAGGTTAGGTTAGGTTAGGTTAGGTTAGGTTAGGTTAGGTTAGGTTAGGTTAGGTTAGGTTAGGTTAGGTTAGGTTAGGTTAGGTTAGGTTAGGTTAGGTTAGGTTAGGTTAGGTTAGGTTAGGTTAGGTTAGGTTAGGTTAGGTTAGGTTAGGTTAGGTTAGGTTAGGTTAGGTTAGGTTAGGTTAGGTTAGGTTAGGTTAGGTTAGGTTAGGTTAGGTTAGGTTAGGTTAGGTTAGGTTAGGTTAGGTTAGGTTAGGTTAGGTTAGGTTAGGTTAGGTTAGGTTAGGTTAGGTTAGGTTAGGTTAGGTTAGGTTAGGTTAGGTTAGGTTAGGTTAGGTTAGGTTAGGTTAGGTTAGGTTAGGTTAGGTTAGGTTAGGTTAGGTTAGGTTAGGTTAGGTTAGGTTAGGTTAGGTTAGGTTAGGTTAGGTTAGGTTAGGTTAGGTTAGGTTAGGTTAGGTTAGGTTAGGTTAGGTTAGGTTAGGTTAGGTTAGGTTAGGTTAGGTTAGGTTAGGTTAGGTTAGGTTAGGTTAGGTTAGGTTAGGTTAGGTTAGGTTAGGTTAGGTTAGGTTAGGTTAGGTTAGGTTAGGTTAGGTTAGGTTAGGTTAGGTTAGGTTAGGTTAGGTTAGGTTAGGTTAGGTTAGGTTAGGTTAGGTTAGGTTAGGTTAGGTTAGGTTAGGTTAGGTTAGGTTAGGTTAGGTTAGGTTAGGTTAGGTTAGGTTAGGTTAGGTTAGGTTAGGTTAGGTTAGGTTAGGTTAGGTTAGGTTAGGTTAGGTTAGGTTAGGTTAGGTTAGGTTAGGTTAGGTTAGGTTAGGTTAGGTTAGGTTAGGTTAGGTTAGGTTAGGTTAGGTTAGGTTAGGTTAGGTTAGGTTAGGTTAGGTTAGGTTAGGTTAGGTTAGGTTAGGTTAGGTTAGGTTAGGTTAGGTTAGGTTAGGTTAGGTTAGGTTAGGTTAGGTTAGGTTAGGTTAGGTTAGGTTAGGTTAGGTTAGGTTAGGTTAGGTTAGGTTAGGTTAGGTTAGGTTAGGTTAGGTTAGGTTAGGTTAGGTTAGGTTAGGTTAGGTTAGGTTAGGTTAGGTTAGGTTAGGTTAGGTTAGGTTAGGTTAGGTTAGGTTAGGTTAGGTTAGGTTAGGTTAGGTTAGGTTAGGTTAGGTTAGGTTAGGTTAGGTTAGGTTAGGTTAGGTTAGGTTAGGTTAGGTTAGGTTAGGTTAGGTTAGGTTAGGTTAGGTTAGGTTAGGTTAGGTTAGGTTAGGTTAGGTTAGGTTAGGTTAGGTTAGGTTAGGTTAGGTTAGGTTAGGTTAGGTTAGGTTAGGTTAGGTTAGGTTAGGTTAGGTTAGGTTAGGTTAGGTTAGGTTAGGTTAGGTTAGGTTAGGTTAGGTTAGGTTAGGTTAGGTTAGGTTAGGTTAGGTTAGGTTAGGTTAGGTTAGGTTAGGTTAGGTTAGGTTAGGTTAGGTTAGGTTAGGTTAGGTTAGGTTAGGTTAGGTTAGGTTAGGTTAGGTTAGGTTAGGTTAGGTTAGGTTAGGTTAGGTTAGGTTAGGTTAGGTTAGGTTAGGTTAGGTTAGGTTAGGTTAGGTTAGGTTAGGTTAGGTTAGGTTAGGTTAGGTTAGGTTAGGTTAGGTTAGGTTAGGTTAGGTTAGGTTAGGTTAGGTTAGGTTAGGTTAGGTTAGGTTAGGTTAGGTTAGGTTAGGTTAGGTTAGGTTAGGTTAGGTTAGGTTAGGTTAGGTTAGGTTAGGTTAGGTTAGGTTAGGTTAG
Source organism: Pasiphila rectangulata (assembly GCA_963082625.1). Taxonomy (NCBI): domain Eukaryota; kingdom Metazoa; phylum Arthropoda; class Insecta; order Lepidoptera; family Geometridae; genus Pasiphila; species Pasiphila rectangulata. Next base: position 23,947,055 of record OY720239.1, read on the forward strand.
GTTAGGTTAGGTTAGGTTAGGTTAGGTTAGGTTAGGTTAGGTTAGGTTAGGTTAGGTTAGGTTAGGTTAGGTTAGGTTAGGTTAGGTTAGGTTAGGTTAGGTTAGGTTAGGTTAGGTTAGGTTAGGTTAGGTTAGGTTAGGTTAGGTTAGGTTAGGTTAGGTTAGGTTAGGTTAGGTTAGGTTAGGTTAGGTTAGGTTAGGTTAGGTTAGGTTAGGTTAGGTTAGGTTAGGTTAGGTTAGGTTAGGTTAGGTTAGGTTAGGTTAGGTTAGGTTAGGTTAGGTTAGGTTAGGTTAGGTTAGGTTAGGTTAGGTTAGGTTAGGTTAGGTTAGGTTAGGTTAGGTTAGGTTAGGTTAGGTTAGGTTAGGTTAGGTTAGGTTAGGTTAGGTTAGGTTAGGTTAGGTTAGGTTAGGTTAGGTTAGGTTAGGTTAGGTTAGGTTAGGTTAGGTTAGGTTAGGTTAGGTTAGGTTAGGTTAGGTTAGGTTAGGTTAGGTTAGGTTAGGTTAGGTTAGGTTAGGTTAGGTTAGGTTAGGTTAGGTTAGGTTAGGTTAGGTTAGGTTAGGTTAGGTTAGGTTAGGTTAGGTTAGGTTAGGTTAGGTTAGGTTAGGTTAGGTTAGGTTAGGTTAGGTTAGGTTAGGTTAGGTTAGGTTAGGTTAGGTTAGGTTAGGTTAGGTTAGGTTAGGTTAGGTTAGGTTAGGTTAGGTTAGGTTAGGTTAGGTTAGGTTAGGTTAGGTTAGGTTAGGTTAGGTTAGGTTAGGTTAGGTTAGGTTAGGTTAGGTTAGGTTAGGTTAGGTTAGGTTAGGTTAGGTTAGGTTAGGTTAGGTTAGGTTAGGTTAGGTTAGGTTAGGTTAGGTTAGGTTAGGTTAGGTTAGGTTAGGTTAGGTTAGGTTAGGTTAGGTTAGGTTAGGTTAGGTTAGGTTAGGTTAGGTTAGGTTAGGTTAGGTTAGGTTAGGTTAGGTTAGGTTAGGTTAGGTTAGGTTAGGTTAGGTTAGGTTAGGTTAGGTTAGGTTAGGTTAGGTTAGGTTAGGTTAGGTTAGGTTAGGTTAGGTTAGGTTAGGTTAGGTTAGGTTAGGTTAGGTTAGGTTAGGTTAGGTTAGGTTAGGTTAGGTTAGGTTAGGTTAGGTTAGGTTAGGTTAGGTTAGGTTAGGTTAGGTTAGGTTAGGTTAGGTTAGGTTAGGTTAGGTTAGGTTAGGTTAGGTTAGGTTAGGTTAGGTTAGGTTAGGTTAGGTTAGGTTAGGTTAGGTTAGGTTAGGTTAGGTTAGGTTAGGTTAGGTTAGGTTAGGTTAGGTTAGGTTAGGTTAGGTTAGGTTAGGTTAGGTTAGGTTAGGTTAGGTTAGGTTAGGTTAGGTTAGGTTAGGTTAGGTTAGGTTAGGTTAGGTTAGGTTAGGTTAGGTTAGGTTAGGTTAGGTTAGGTTAGGTTAGGTTAGGTTAGGTTAGGTTAGGTTAGGTTAGGTTAGGTTAGGTTAGGTTAGGTTAGGTTAGGTTAGGTTAGGTTAGGTTAGGTTAGGTTAGGTTAGGTTAGGTTAGGTTAGGTTAGGTTAGGTTAGGTTAGGTTAGGTTAGGTTAGGTTAGGTTAGGTTAGGTTAGGTTAGGTTAGGTTAGGTTAGGTTAGGTTAGGTTAGGTTAGGTTAGGTTAGGTTAGGTTAGGTTAGGTTAGGTTAGGTTAGGTTAGGTTAGGTTAGGTTAGGTTAGGTTAGGTTAGGTTAGGTTAGGTTAGGTTAGGTTAGGTTAGGTTAGGTTAGGTTAGGTTAGGTTAGGTTAGGTTAGGTTAGGTTAGGTTAGGTTAGGTTAGGTTAGGTTAGGTTAGGTTAGGTTAGGTTAGGTTAGGTTAGGTTAGGTTAGGTTAGGTTAGGTTAGGTTAGGTTAGGTTAGGTTAGGTTAGGTTAGGTTAGGTTAGGTTAGGTTAGGTTAGGTTAGGTTAGGTTAGGTTAGGTTAGGTTAGGTTAGGTTAGGTTAGGTTAGGTTAGGTTAGGTTAGGTTAGGTTAGGTTAGGTTAGGTTAGGTTAGGTTAGGTTAGGTTAGGTTAGGTTAGGTT
>OY720240.1:0-7500 GCA_963082625.1 Pasiphila rectangulata
CCTAACCTAACCTAACCTAACCTAACCTAACCTAACCTAACCTAACCTAACCTAACCTAACCTAACCTAACCTAACCTAACCTAACCTAACCTAACCTAACCTAACCTAACCTAACCTAACCTAACCTAACCTAACCTAACCTAACCTAACCTAACCTAACCTAACCTAACCTAACCTAACCTAACCTAACCTAACCTAACCTAACCTAACCTAACCTAACCTAACCTAACCTAACCTAACCTAACCTAACCTAACCTAACCTAACCTAACCTAACCTAACCTAACCTAACCTAACCTAACCTAACCTAACCTAACCTAACCTAACCTAACCTAACCTAACCTAACCTAACCTAACCTAACCTAACCTAACCTAACCTAACCTAACCTAACCTAACCTAACCTAACCTAACCTAACCTAACCTAACCTAACCTAACCTAACCTAACCTAACCTAACCTAACCTAACTCTAACCTAACCTAACCTAACCTAACCTAACCTAACCTAACCTAACCTAACCTAACCTAACCTAACCTAACCTAACCTAACCTAACCTAACCTAACCTAACCTAACCTAACCTAACCTAACCTAACCTAACCTAACCTAACCTAACCTAACCTAACCTAACCTAACCTAACCTAACCTAACCTAACCTAACCTAACCTAACCTAACCTAACCTAACCTAACCTAACCTAACCTAACCTAACCTAACCTAACCTAACCTAACCTAACCTAACCTAACCTAACCTAACCTAACCTAACCTAACCTAACCTAACCTAACCTAACCTAACCTAACCTAACCTAACCTAACCTAACCTAACCTAACCTAACCTAACCTAACCTAACCTAACCTAACCTAACCTAACCTAACCTAACCTAACCTAACCTAACCTAACCTAACCTAACCTAACCTAACCTAACCTAACCTAACCTAACCTAACCTAACCTAACCTAACCTAACCTAACCTAACCTAACCTAACCTAACCTAACCTAACCTAACCTAACCTAACCTAACCTAACCTAACCTAACCTAACCTAACCTAACCTAACCTAACCTAACCTAACCTAACCTAACCTAACCTAACCTAACCTAACCTAACCTAACCTAACCTAACCTAACCTAACCTAACCTAACCTAACCTAACCTAACCTAACCTAACCTAACCTAACCTAACCTAACCTAACCTAACCTAACCTAACCTAACCTAACCTAACCTAACCTAACCTAACCTAACCTAACCTAACCTAACCTAACCTAACCTAACCTAACCTAACCTAACCTAACCTAACCTAACCTAACCTAACCTAACCTAACCTAACCTAACCTAACCTAACCTAACCTAACCTAACCTAACCTAACCTAACCTAACCTAACCTAACCTAACCTAACCTAACCTAACCTAACCTAACCTAACCTAACCTAACCTAACCTAACCTAACCTAACCTAACCTAACCTAACCTAACCTAACCTAACCTAACCTAACCTAACCTAACCTAACCTAACCTAACCTAACCTAACCTAACCTAACCTAACCTAACCTAACCTAACCTAACCTAACCTAACCTAACCTAACCTAACCTAACCTAACCTAACCTAACCTAACCTAACCTAACCTAACCTAACCTAACCTAACCTAACCTAACCTAACCTAACCTAACCTAACCTAACCTAACCTAACCTAACCTAACCTAACCTAACCTAACCTAACCTAACCTAACCTAACCTAACCTAACCTAACCTAACCTAACCTAACCTAACCTAACCTAACCTAACCTAACCTAACCTAACCTAACCTAACCTAACCTAACCTAACCTAACCTAACCTAACCTAACCTAACCTAACCTAACCTAACCTAACCTAACCTAACCTAACCTAACCTAACCTAACCTAACCTAACCTAACCTAACCTAACCTAACCTAACCTAACCTAACCTAACCTAACCTAACCTAACCTAACCTAACCTAACCTAACCTAACCTAACCTAACCTAACCTAACCTAACCTAACCTAACCTAACCTAACCTAACCTAACCTAACCTAACCTAACCTAACCTAACCTAACCTAACCTAACCTAACCTAACCTAACCTAACCTAACCTAACCTAACCTAACCTAACCTAACCTAACCTAACCTAACCTAACCTAACCTAACCTAACCTAACCTAACCTAACCTAACCTAACCTAACCTAACCTAACCTAACCTAACCTAACCTAACCTAACCTAACCTAACCTAACCTAACCTAACCTAACCTAACCTAACCTAACCTAACCTAACCTAACCTAACCTAACCTAACCTAACCTAACCTAACCTAACCTAACCTAACCTAACCTAACCTAACCTAACCTAACCTAACCTAACCTAACCTAACCTAACCTAACCTAACCTAACCTAACCTAACCTAACCTAACCTAACCTAACCTAACCTAACCTAACCTAACCTAACCTAACCTAACCTAACCTAACCTAACCTAACCTAACCTAACCTAACCTAACCTAACCTAACCTAACCTAACCTAACCTAACCTAACCTAACCTAACCTAACCTAACCTAACCTAACCTAACCTAACCTAACCTAACCTAACCTAACCTAACCTAACCTAACCTAACCTAACCTAACCTAACCTAACCTAACCTAACCTAACCTAACCTAACCTAACCTAACCTAACCTAACCTAACCTAACCTAACCTAACCTAACCTAACCTAACCTAACCTAACCTAACCTAACCTAACCTAACCTAACCTAACCTAACCTAACCTAACCTAACCTAACCTAACCTAACCTAACCTAACCTAACCTAACCTAACCTAACCTAACCTAACCTAACCTAACCTAACCTAACCTAACCTAACCTAACCTAACCTAACCTAACCTAACCTAACCTAACCTAACCTAACCTAACCTAACCTAACCTAACCTAACCTAACCTAACCTAACCTAACCTAACCTAACCTAACCTAACCTAACCTAACCTAACCTAACCTAACCTAACCTAACCTAACCTAACCTAACCTAACCTAACCTAACCTAACCTAACCTAACCTAACCTAACCTAACCTAACCTAACCTAACCTAACCTAACCTAACCTAACCTAACCTAACCTAACCTAACCTAACCTAACCTAACCTAACCTAACCTAACCTAACCTAACCTAACCTAACCTAACCTAACCTAACCTAACCTAACCTAACCTAACCTAACCTAACCTAACCTAACCTAACCTAACCTAACCTAACCTAACCTAACCTAACCTAACCTAACCTAACCTAACCTAACCTAACCTAACCTAACCTAACCTAACCTAACCTAACCTAACCTAACCTAACCTAACCTAACCTAACCTAACCTAACCTAACCTAACCTAACCTAACCTAACCTAACCTAACCTAACCTAACCTAACCTAACCTAACCTAACCTAACCTAACCTAACCTAACCTAACCTAACCTAACCTAACCTAACCTAACCTAACCTAACCTAACCTAACCTAACCTAACCTAACCTAACCTAACCTAACCTAACCTAACCTAACCTAACCTAACCTAACCTAACCTAACCTAACCTAACCTAACCTAACCTAACCTAACCTAACCTAACCTAACCTAACCTAACCTAACCTAACCTAACCTAACCTAACCTAACCTAACCTAACCTAACCTAACCTAACCTAACCTAACCTAACCTAACCTAACCTAACCTAACCTAACCTAACCTAACCTAACCTAACCTAACCTAACCTAACCTAACCTAACCTAACCTAACCTAACCTAACCTAACCTAACCTAACCTAACCTAACCTAACCTAACCTAACCTAACCTAACCTAACCTAACCTAACCTAACCTAACCTAACCTAACCTAACCTAACCTAACCTAACCTAACCTAACCTAACCTAACCTAACCTAACCTAACCTAACCTAACCTAACCTAACCTAACCTAACCTAACCTAACCTAACCTAACCTAACCTAACCTAACCTAACCTAACCTAACCTAACCTAACCTAACCTAACCTAACCTAACCTAACCTAACCTAACCTAACCTAACCTAACCTAACCTAACCTAACCTAACCTAACCTAACCTAACCTAACCTAACCTAACCTAACCTAACCTAACCTAACCTAACCTAACCTAACCTAACCTAACCTAACCTAACCTAACCTAACCTAACCTAACCTAACCTAACCTAACCTAACCTAACCTAACCTAACCTAACCTAACCTAACCTAACCTAACCTAACCTAACCTAACCTAACCTAACCTAACCTAACCTAACCTAACCTAACCTAACCTAACCTAACCTAACCTAACCTAACCTAACCTAACCTAACCTAACCTAACCTAACCTAACCTAACCTAACCTAACCTAACCTAACCTAACCTAACCTAACCTAACCTAACCTAACCTAACCTAACCTAACCTAACCTAACCTAACCTAACCTAACCTAACCTAACCTAACCTAACCTAACCTAACCTAACCTAACCTAACCTAACCTAACCTAACCTAACCTAACCTAACCTAACCTAACCTAACCTAACCTAACCTAACCTAACCTAACCTAACCTAACCTAACCTAACCTAACCTAACCTAACCTAACCTAACCTAACCTAACCTAACCTAACCTAACCTAACCTAACCTAACCTAACCTAACCTAACCTAACCTAACCTAACCTAACCTAACCTAACCTAACCTAACCTAACCTAACCTAACCTAACCTAACCTAACCTAACCTAACCTAACCTAACCTAACCTAACCTAACCTAACCTAACCTAACCTAACCTAACCTAACCTAACCTAACCTAACCTAACCTAACCTAACCTAACCTAACCTAACCTAACCTAACCTAACCTAACCTAACCTAACCTAACCTAACCTAACCTAACCTAACCTAACCTAACCTAACCTAACCTAACCTAACCTAACCTAACCTAACCTAACCTAACCTAACCTAACCTAACCTAACCTAACCTAACCTAACCTAACCTAACCTAACCTAACCTAACCTAACCTAACCTAACCTAACCTAACCTAACCTAACCTAACCTAACCTAACCTAACCTAACCTAACCTAACCTAACCTAACCTAACCTAACCTAACCTAACCTAACCTAACCTAACCTAACCTAACCTAACCTAACCTAACCTAACCTAACCTAACCTAACCTAACCTAACCTAACCTAACCTAACCTAACCTAACCTAACCTAACCTAACCTAACCTAACCTAACCTAACCTAACCTAACCTAACCTAACCTAACCTAACCTAACCTAACCTAACCTAACCTAACCTAACCTAACCTAACCTAACCTAACCTAACCTAACCTAACCTAACCTAACCTAACCTAACCTAACCTAACCTAACCTAACCTAACCTAACCTAACCTAACCTAACCTAACCTAACCTAACCTAACCTAACCTAACCTAACCTAACCTAACCTAACCTAACCTAACCTAACCTAACCTAACCTAACCTAACCTAACCTAACCTAACCTAACCTAACCTAACCTAACCTAACCTAACCTAACCTAACCTAACCTAACCTAACCTAACCTAACCTAACCTAACCTAACCTAACCTAACCTAACCTAACCTAACCTAACCTAACCTAACCTAACCTAACCTAACCTAACCTAACCTAACCTAACCTAACCTAACCTAACCTAACCTAACCTAACCTAACCTAACCTAACCTAACCTAACCTAACCTAACCTAACCTAACCTAACCTAACCTAACCTAACCTAACCTAACCTAACCTAACCTAACCTAACCTAACCTAACCTAACCTAACCTAACCTAACCTAACCTAACCTAACCTAACCTAACCTAACCTAACCTAACCTAACCTAACCTAACCTAACCTAACCTAACCTAACCTAACCTAACCTAACCTAACCTAACCTAACCTAACCTAACCTAACCTAACCTAACCTAACCTAACCTAACCTAACCTAACCTAACCTAACCTAACCTAACCTAACCTAACCTAACCTAACCTAACCTAACCTAACCTAACCTAACCTAACCTAACCTAACCTAACCTAACCTAACCTAACCTAACCTAACCTAACCTAACCTAACCTAACCTAACCTAACCTAACCTAACCTAACCTAACCTAACCTAACCTAACCTAACCTAACCTAACCTAACCTAACCTAACCTAACCTAACCTAACCTAACCTAACCTAACCTAACCTAACCTAACCTAACCTAACCTAACCTAACCTAACCTAACCTAACCTAACCTAACCTAACCTAACCTAACCTAACCTAACCTAACCTAACCTAACCTAACCTAACCTAACCTAACCTAACCTAACCTAACCTAACCTAACCTAACCTAACCTAACCTAACCTAACCTAACCTAACCTAACCTAACCTAACCTAACCTAACCTAACCTAACCTAACCTAACCTAACCTAACCTAACCTAACCTAACCTAACCTAACCTAACCTAACCTAACCTAACCTAACCTAACCTAACCTAACCTAACCTAACCTAACCTAACCTAACCTAACCTAACCTAACCTAACCTAACCTAACCTAACCTAACCTAACCTAACCTAACCTAACCTAACCTAACCTAACCTAACCTAACCTAACCTAACCTAACCTAACCTAACCTAACCTAACCTAACCTAACCTAACCTAACCTAACCTAACCTAACCTAACCTAACCTAACCTAACCTAACCTAACCTAACCTAACCTAACCTAACCTAACCTAACCTAACCTAACCTAACCTAACCTAACCTAACCTAACCTAACCTAACCTAACCTAACCTAACCTAACCTAACCTAACCTAACCTAACCTAACCTAACCTAACCTAACCTAACCTAACCTAACCTAACCTAACCTAACCTAACCTAACCTAACCTAACCTAACCTAACCTAACCTAACCTAACCTAACCTAACCTAACCTAACCTAACCTAACCTAACCTAACCTAACCTAACCTAACCTAACCTAACCTAACCTAACCTAACCTAACCTAACCTAACCTAACCTAACCTAACCTAACCTAACCTAACCTAACCTAACCTAACCTAACCTAACCTAACCTAACCTAACCTAACCTAACCTAACCTAACCTAACCTAACCTAACCTAACCTAACCTAACCTAACCTAACCTAACCTAACCTAACCTAACCTAACCTAACCTAACCTAACCTAACCTAACCTAACCTAACCTAACCTAACCTAACCTAACCTAACCTAACCTAACCTAACCTAACCTAACCTAACCTAACCTAACCTAACCTAACCTAACCTAACCTAACCTAACCTAACCTAACCTAACCTAACCTAACCTAACCTAACCTAACCTAACCTAACCTAACCTAACCTAACCTAACCTAACCTAACCTAACCTAACCTAACCTAACCTAACCTAACCTAACCTAACCTAACCTAACCTAACCTAACCTAACCTAACCTAACCTAACCTAACCTAACCTAACCTAACCTAACCTA